>JAJKFI010000063.1:978880-990052 GCA_029204185.1 Lerista edwardsae
TCTCTCTCTCTCTCTCTCTCTCTCTCTCTCTCTCTCTCTCTCTCTCTGATATCTACCAGTTTCTGCCAAGAGACTGAAAAATGTAGGACAAGTTGAGTGATATATGTCCCACAAACCAAGCTGAGATCAGCTGCTTTGTGCAAATTCCAGAAAAATATAGATTAGGATTATTCTTTAGAACAAAGCTCACTGAGAGGCTCTTTATTTTCTAGAACCCGCAATGTCTCAATATTTTGCATTTGATCCAATTCCTGTTGAAGCCCAATTGATTCCAAAGGGAGTCACTATATGTGGAGCAACTTATTATAGTTGATGCTCAACTCATTTTTCTAATTTTGCCCGTTGACCATTACATTTTATGAGTGGCTACTGGGACCAGGAGAGAATTATCTGCTTCTTTGTCTCCTCCCTAAAACTTTGGTGTTTATGCTCTTGTTCCTTCCATCCAAGCCATCATTGGACCAGTGATATTGAGTGGGGAAAAAAGAACCTTCAAAGTGCTAAAGAGTCTTTTTCTCCAAGATCTACATCAACACCTACTGGCTGTGTCAGCTGTTCTGTGTCAGTGTATTCTGACTCCCTGCTGCCCACCCAGTGATCTCTATCAGGTCTTTTTGGGAAGATCTGACAGGCTGTTTTTTGATGGAGCTTTGTCTGATCCAACCATTCATCTCTTATACGCTTCTTGTAAGAAATAATCACGGAAGTCCCCTCTATAGATATTGTGTTGTTACAAGGCTTGTGTTTTATAACATTCTGTAGGTCAGAGCTTCCCAAACGTTTTCACACCGGGAACCACTTTTAAAAATGGCGATCTATTGTGATCCATCAAACAACAACAACATCAAAAGTTATAGTAAGAAAATAATAAATCATTTAATTAATAATTGGTAATTAACTGGAGTCCTGGGTCTCCCGAGGCTGCTAGAGGCCTTGTATAAAGTGCATGTAGACATTTGGTAGTTTCTCCCTAGAAATGACTGTTCCCCCAACTTTTACAGTCATTCCAGGGGACCCAAAAGGCTGAACTGGAGAGCAAAATGTGCAGTCAGGGACTTCCAGGCCAGGCAAAAGGCTGAAACTGAGTTCCATTTTTCACGAGCCACCAAAAATCATCTCGCGACCCACTAGTGGGTCCTGACTCACAGTTTGGGACACACTGCTGTCGATATTGTGATGTTCAGCCTGAACAAATTCAATGGAGGCAGGGCAGCCTTAGGAGCTGCAGGGCCCAATGCAAAACCTTTTTTTGCAGGGCCTTCAACCCCCATGCCTCCCTACTTACCAGGACAAGTGGCAGGGGTGGGCCCAGGGCCGATGCTGCTTGCCGCTAAGCATGGCACCCAGAAGCAGGCGGCAGTGATGCCAGTTGCTTCCAGGGGGCTGATTTGGGCCAATCGGACCCAAGGGTAAGTAGGAAGGCCCACCAGCAAAGATATTCCACTGGCCTTGTGAGCATCAGCTGCAGAGTGAAGTGCTGGCTGTGGAAACGGGCGCTTTGCTCTCCACCCAACATGTCCCCCTTCACGCATGGGGCCCGATTGGGCCAATCACCTTAAAACCAGCCTTGATTTTAAGGGCAGGGCCACTGGCCCAGCCCAAGGCACCAATGCCCCCAGTGGCAACGCATTGGTGGCAATGAGAAAGGGACCCTCTGCCCATATGCATGCACAGGTAGGTTCCCTAGCACTAACCTTGAATGTCTGGCTGCTGGAGGCAAGGCCAAAGGCTGCCTTGGTCCTTGGGTGGAGCTGGTGGAGTTCAGTGGCTAAACACTGGCTAGGGTGGTTGGTGTCATCCACACTAGTTTTAAACGACTTATAGGTTTTTTTGGGCACATGTTCAGAGCTTGACTTAACCCCTTAATCCTCATTGCCAACAGTAACTACCAGGAACAGAAGCAACCCTTCAGGGGTTTAGATCCTACTTTAGATCCTACTTTATCTATGCAGAGCTTGACTTAACCCCTTAATCCTCATTGCCAACAGTAACTAACAGGAACAGAAGCAACCCTTCAGGCTTCTGCTTCCCAGGCCCTGCCCAGCTGCCCACATTTGGTCTTTCAGCAGGTGACAACGATGTAGTTCAACAGTGGCCATCACACACAACGAGCCCTCGGTATAGAAATAATGGAAGACCAACTCGATTGGACTAAATAGCAGCTGCTGCCGACGCCGCCGACGCCACCAGACAGGCACAATGAGAGACGCTGTAAACACTGTGATTCACGTAGCCCATGCAAAGGTCCCCCATATTCAAAAGCAAACAGAACACATTAGGACATTCGAAAATCGTTTAAGTGAATTACTGTTATTGTACCTGTGTCATTTTCTCTAACTCAATCAGAAAACTAATCTTCTTTTAATCTCTGCCAGCTGCAGTCATAAAACATTTCCCCAGTGAACAAAAGCCTATGTTGACCCCTTCTCAAGCTTTCAAGCAATCGGAGAATTAGCAATGACATGTTATATATCCCCCTTCCACCACCTTCTCCCCTCTCCTTTACTTGCTGTTGTGTTGTCTTTTCTTCCTCTTCTTTTCAAAGCACTGCCAATGTGCCCGCTCCTTGCAATGTGTGTTTGTGACTTCGTGACAAGTGGCCTTCTAACCACGATGAGACAAGTCATTCCAGCTGGCTGAGTATTCCACTCATTAGGCATCCATTATGAAAGAGGTGTCAGGGAACAAACCCACCCTAGCATTAGGGAGAAAGGGAAAGTGATTGCGACAACTGCAGTGTTCCTCTCTGATCATTGCACGGTTATTGCAAGCTGTTCAGAAGCTTATACATTACAGCGCTGGTTTTGAGACTAGAATAGGTATCCTATATAGCAAGGAAGTGAGCAAGAATCAGGAGACTATCCAAAGAGTTTGACTGCAAAGAGGATTTCTTTTCACATGTTTACATCACCTCTCCTCCAAGGAGCGCAGACTGGTGTACATAGCTCCTGTCCTCTTGTTGTCATTGAATCGTAGAATCAGAGGGGTCTACAAGGTCATCTAGTCCAACCCCCTGCCTGTAGCAGGAAATCCTCCTACAGCACCTCCAGCAGGTGCCTGTTGAGCCTCTGCTTGAAGGTTTCCAGTGTGGGAGAATCCACCACCTCCCTCGGCAATCTGTTCCACTATCGAACCACCCTTACTGTCAAGAAATTCCTCCTGATCTCCAACTGAAATCTTGTCTCTTGCAGTTTGTACCCGTTGGAGTTAGTTCTACTGGCAAAGGCAGATGAAAACAATTTTGTCCCTTCTTCCTTACGATAGCCCTTCAGAAGAGTGCGATCATCTCCCCTCTCAGTCTTTTCTTCTCCAAGCTTAACATACACCAAGTTCCCTCAACCTTTCCTCATAGGACTTGCTAATGGTTCTTGTCCTCACGACACCCCTGTGAGTTAGGTGATGCTGAGAAATAGTGACTGGGCATCCATGCAATATTCAGGTGTAGTGTGCTGGCAGCATCTGCTGGCAGTGGGGCTGGATGAGCGATCAGTGGCTTCACTAGGGTTGGGGTCACCCAGTACGGGCCTGGCCCTGCTGTGCGCAGGTGCCCTTTGAGGGGAGGGTTGTTCCTCTTGGACAAGCCTTATGGGACTTGGGGTGTGATAAACCCTTCACAGTCATTTTGGTGTCATTCCTATGGTGTCACCCACTGTGAGTCCGCATCCCCCCAAAAAACCCTAGTGCGGCCCCTGGTGGGGATCACGCTGGGATGGTGGCAAATCCCACCATCCCTGGGGGGATCACGCTGGCAAATCTAGATGCTAGCAGTGCCCACTGATTCCTACCCCCCCCCCCAGCCCATGCATGCCTCCCATTTCTTTCAAAGCTAGCATAGATCTGAGTAGATCATAGGTACAGTTACCAGATCCAAACTGGGAGAGAGTGCCTATCCCTTTACCCATTGTATAGAAGAGGGGATTTTGGCAGCTGTTGAAACCTTCCTTGATGAGCTGCACCTGCCCAAACTCCCTCTTTTATACAATGGTTAAAGAGACAGCCACTCTGTCCCAGTTTGGATCTGGTGACCCTACTCATAGAGGACCATGCCAACTCTTCTGGTTGGCCTGGTCCTGAGCTGGCCTGCAGGATGCCCAGATGCCACATCAGTTGCCCTGCATCATACAGGCTAGCCCAGGGTAGGATTAGGCCAACAGAAGAATAACAAGTATAGCAACTTGCTTTTCCATGTCTTTGTCATGTTCAATGGGAGTAACATTCTCACATGTTTGTGACAGACTCAGAAGCGGATCTAAGGGGGGGGGGAATCTGTAAGTTTTGCAAGAAGCCTTACCTTGCAGTGGAAAACACTCCTCTCCTGCACTGTTCTAGCCAATCCTCACAGGGAACAGCAACATCTTGGCGTTGCTTACTGGCTACAGCAGCAAGGGAGAGGAGGGATTTACATGACAGGGTAAGGCTTCTTGCAAAACTTACAGATTCCCCCCCTTAGATCCGCCTCTGGACAGACTGTAGGAACAATCTGCCCCATTGAGTGAGGAAGTATCTGGATCTACAGGAAATTCCTTGAGGGTGTTCAAGGAAGTTCCTTGAGGGTGGTTTTTGTCGCCTCACTATATTGCAATTTATTTTGTTTATTTGTCTGCTTAAAGATGCCACACCAGTGTAATTAAGATTAACGAGTGACTGATTAGAACCAGGGTACACATTTGGAAACAAGTGATCTGAAATAAATTACAGCAGGAATAACTGCAAGGAGTGTAATTGGTGTACAACTTTCTTAAGTGGCATTTCCCCCCTCGAAGCTTTTTAATTGATAGATTGCTCTTGCAGTTGCTCTTCCATTGTCCACCAAGCAAAATCCAACAGCTGCAGAAAGCCAGTCAGCAGAGCTTGCAAAGAAATTAATTACTTATGTGCTATCAGCAGGAAGAACAGGCTAGAGCTGGGACTGACGGGAGACAGAAGTGGAAGGGTGACCATTACACTGTTGTCAAAGAGAGGGCAATGTTCTGCCAAATTCCCTGCTGGGCCTCCCCAAGGGCCATGATGCCCACACTAGGCTAACTGGTTTCCCCTCCAGAGCAGCCTCGGAGATAGGCAAGAGGGAGGGGGTTCAGTCACCCACTGGGCCTCCTCTCTTCCAGCAGCTTTGTTTGGGATCACCGGCTGGCCAGCCTCCTCCAGACTGCCCTCATCACCAGCTTAGCTCCAAACTACCTTAATTCTAGCACCAACTAACCCCACCACCAAACAAGAGGCAGTCAGCTTGCCCAAGCCACAACTGCCTCCTCCACTTGGTGGCTCCAGGGGTGTGGCACGCATAGAACAATTCCCAATAGTCCCAAAGCCTTACCTTAGACAGTTCCTTGGTCCTTCAGGCAGGCAGTCCAGCAATTGGTCCAGCCAGCATTCCATCTGTCCAATGCCTGCCTGGTGCCCTCCCCCAGCACCTTCCCCAGCCTTTACTCCAGCTCCTGCCTCCCACTTTATACTGAGGCCAGCCAATCAGTGTCTGTTGCTAGGCAGGCTCTAGCATCAGCCACACCCATCTGCACCTGTGCTGGCCTCCCTTCATAGCCAGGGGCCTCACCAGCCTACAGCTTTGCTCCCAGGCTTGCAAAGACCTTGGGGGTTAACCCTGTAATCCCTGGCTAATCTGGAACAAGGGGCCATTGCTGATACCATTCCCTATCTCCTCGGGGTATCTCCTGCCTTTTCCAATACAGGCAATGACATCAGAGGAGTTCTTGAAGGCCACCAAGTTTCTCAACTTTCAAATAGGCAAATTGCTAAATGGCAAACCTCACTTGGCTATAGCCCAGGGGGGTCCAAATTTCTGCCTTCAGGAATGAATGAATTAACATGGCATTTGCACATCTCCATGGATATCACAGAGCATATTTTAGGACGTTTTTGGTTGCTTCCCCTTCTCCCCATACCTCAGTCAAGATTCTTTCTTTATTCGTGTCAGAAGCACCTACATTAATATAATTTTATACATACATCAAAATACGTTTTTAGAATAAAATACAAAGTTAAAACTAGATATCATTTGCCCAATACTGGGCCACTTCAAGAGCGTTCTCCCTTGCCAACATAAAGTCTTCCATTGTGCGTGTAGAGGGGCACCGTGTGCACTGTAGCTTATGTGAGATGGTTTGTTCTTCTCCACATTCACACAGCATGTCTTTTATGGGGAAACCCCAGTTCCAGATCTTCCTACCCCAGGACACAGTCAACTTAAGGATTTCCATACAGGCCATGGTTGGTGGCAGGCATACAGCTGCGTATCTGACCTGTTGCCTGGGGTGGCGCGAGCCATGGGCGCCAGGCAGTGGTGGGGCAGTGGGGCGCCATTGCGTGCAGTCCACGCATGAAACAGTGTGTTCTTTGGCCTGCCCACCCTCCCTGGCCTCCTACGTTCCGAAATGGAGTGTTTCTGGGTGCAGGGAGGTGTGTCGGAGCGACGCAGAGGGGTGGGGTGACGTCCTGGGGGCGTAGTTTCAGCGCCAGCCATGGGCGTGCTCGGGCCTGTGTTCGCCGCTGCAGGCATACATATGTTTGTGCCCATTCACTTGGCAGCTCCTTGCTCGCTTTCCATAGTTCCAAAGCAATCTGTGGCGACTGGTCATTAGGTTTTTTTTTTGCAGTCCTAAGGACGCTAGTCTGCGATCTCAGTCTGGACGGTGGACGTTGATGGCCTTACAGTGGGTGTGTTTCTAGGGACGTCGCTTTAACCCACTCCTTCTGTGCTACGCTTTCCTGACGAAATTTGGGAGGGGGAAGGCCAGCCAGGTAATGCACCTTTTGTATTGGAGTCGGTTTTAGGCATCCCGTGACCAGTCTTGCTTTTTTCATTTAGTGCCACATCCTTTTCCCACTCAGTCAAGATCTGAGGGCGGGAGGTAGTTTGGTTTCTGTCTCATACTTCCTCTTTCTTAATATTCACGTGGGGCAGCCCTTCATCCTGGGCCTGCCCTGAAGCCTTGTTGCCCTCATCATCTTCACTCCCTGTCTGAAATAGGGACGCTCAATGCGTATGTGCACTCTTAATGCCCGTTAGTTGTCACATGACAGGTTTTCCTCTTTTAAGACAATCTCTTTGTTTGTGTCTCTTTACTGTATTGACTAATATAAGGGCGCAACACTAACCTTGAGTTAGGCCGGCCCAGTTAGGCCAGCAAAGTTTGGCTAACACAAGGGACACCATAAAGCAGGTTTGGACCACTTTTGGAGTCAGGGAAGATGGCGCACATCTGTGTGCTATCCTCCCTGACTCTGAGTGGTCCAATCATGCTATACGGTGTCCCTTTGCTGGCCAAACTTTGTGGCCCTAACTCAGTGGTGTCATCTAAATGATTTAAGAACAGGTTGGCTTTTGATCACTTTTGAGTGGCACGTGTCGGGACCCGCCCACCGGAAGTGACATCATAAGCCAGAAGTGATGTTGTGGCAGGAAGTGACATGAAAAAAGCCCTTTTTGAGGCCTCAGATGATTTTAAACTGACCCAACAGTTGCAACAGTATTCCACAGCACCCCCAGAACATGTGAAGGAGGCCTGGCATCATGTTAAAACCCCAGAGCAACTCATTTTTCAGTGGCAAGGAAAGGAAAGGCTCCGCTCGCTGCCTGCCTGCCTGCCTGGCTCTGAGAACATGCAGGCAACTCAAACATGCAGGAAATTCCAACGTTGCAGAGGGCGGAGTCGACGAGTGGGCGGGCGAATGGGCGGGGCCAGCTGTAATCCTAGAAACCGGTACTCGCGTACCCCCGCGTACCCTCTGCATGACATCACTAACTGTGCCGGCCTAACTCCAAGTTAGGATTGTGCTCTAAAAGCCCTTCTGAGGCCCAGGGAGGCTGCACACAGCCTGGCCTTAGAACACCCTCCAGACATAACTGAAGCAGATCTCCAGTCATGTTTGGAGACGGTGGGGCAAGTGAGGGGGCGGGACCCCAGCAGCCAATCAGAGGCAGCACTGCTGCTCCTGAAATAGTGCTACCTACACCCCGTGACGCGCCCCTTGGCTACAGTACTGTGCACAACCAATGCTGTTACTGAGCCTCAGCTCCCCCCCCAATCTCTCTCTCTTACTCCTTTGCAGTGATAGGGTCTCAATGTTTGCCCTACGTTGCCACAGCAGAGCCCCCACAGCAGTCAATGTTCTGACCTTTGTGATCTACTGTAGGATGAGGGCTCATTTGCTTCTAAAAAATCATCCCTCTATACTGATTATCCATACTTTGCCCCGTGTGTGCCTCATCACCTGTTCACCTGGATCCACTCTAGTTTCCGTCACGGAGAAAAATGTTCAAACAGGTGGCTGGCCTTCACAGCGCATTAGAATAAACAAATGAAGCATCTGGGAAGCTGAGATAAGGTCCATTTGTCCCCGATTCCTCAACCTTTGCCGCAGCCTTTGATACCACCTCCCATGAAATTTCACTCTCCGGCTCTCCGAGCTGTCGGAGGGAATTGCTTCCATTACACATAAATGGGTTCCACGCTTATCTGGGAAGTCACATACAGTGAATTCAACACAAATTGTTTCCCTCTTTTCAATCGGGGGAAAAAAAATCAAAATTCTCCGAGCCCCATGTCAGTCAGCGGCTTTGACTCTTTCCTCATTCCGATTTGTACATGAGTGCTGGGTAATGCGTTCTGCCGGTATGGTGTTAATGCGCATAGGCGAACTGATGACATGCTGCTTCATAAAACAGCCTGATCTACCCTGGAGTCACTCAGTCAGTGCCTTGAGGGCAAGGATTGTGGGCAACAAGCCCAGCTTTAAACCTCGTGAAGCTGCAGTGTGGGAAGCTGCCATTGGGCTGAATTTTTGTCTGCGCTGGTAGTTCTCCAACGCCATCATCTCGTTGTGTGCTGAAGAGCAGTTGGCACACAACAAGCCCAAAAGCCATCAAATGGACACTTTGCCATGTGGCCAGCTATCATACTTGTCTCGTCGACCCTTGGATCGTGAACAGGGGCACCATTCGTGGCCAGTCACAGACATCTTGCTAACTGGGCAAGAGGCACTTTTTCAAGTGGTGCTCCTTGTATATTTAGCAGGGGGAGAGTAACTGTCCCTCTTCACCCCAGCACAGTGTCTTTTCTAGTGGCTGTTGCTGGTGGGGTTCTTCATTTTTTTTTTTTAGATTGTGAGCCCTTTTGGGACAGGGTGCCGTTTAACTTCATTATTACTATTTGCCTGTAAACCACTTTGTGAACTTTGTGTTGAAAAGCGGTATATACAGTAGTGCTATCCAGCCAGTACGCTGGGCAGGACTTACATTTGATCGGCCGTCCGCCCGTTGCGTCACGCCACGTTCCGCCGCTTTCCTGCCCACCGGGGCATGCGGGAAAGCAGCAGAACGCAGCGTAACGCAACGGGCGGACTGCCGATCAAACGTAAGTCCTGCCCAGCATACCGGCTGGATAGCACTACTGGGTATATAAGTACCTGTTGATTGATTGATTGATTGATTGATTGATTGATTGATTGTAGGGGCAAAGAAGCAAAAATAGCTCCTCCACCACCACCGCCCTTTGCACAACAGTCCAGTGTCCCACCCCTGTCAAATGAAAGCTGCTAGGGTTGGAGTCTCTATCTATTGGCAAGGCAGAACTGTCCAGAAGGTCAGAGAGAAGGTTTCAGGTCAAGGCTGCTCTGATAACCTTTTCTCAGATAGCAGGAGAGCTCAGCTGTCCCATCAACTAGAGTTGGTGGTGTTTAGCAACAAGCTAGCAACAAAGGTGTGACCAGCAAGGACCTATGAATCTCCTAGTTCTACGAAGTCTCCAAATGAGGCATCTCCTAGGGATGATAATTTAGAGTTCCCAGAAGTCTAGGAGTTAGAGTTCCTAGCAACTTCTCCTGGGCTACTGGAGCTTGTGGTTTCCTGTTTCTAGCCCAACTGTAAGGGCTCTGATGACCCAACCTTCCATGGCTGGTTCTTCTAGCTGATCAATCCAGAACTGTGAGCGCAATCCTAACCTGGAGTTAGGCCAGCACACTGAGGCCAGCAACGTTGGGCCGGCACAATGGACACCATAAAGTATGTTTGGACCACTCTCAGAGTCAGAAAGGCTAACACACAGCTATGCACCATCCTCCCTGACTCTGAGAATGGTCCAAACACACTTTATGGGGGCCCTTGTGCCAGCCAAACTTTGCTGGCCTAACTAGGCCGGCCTAATTCCAGGTTAGGATTGCGCTCTGTCTTGCTGCCATGGGTGCAGCTGTAGTCAAAAAGTTACCGCTGCATCCAGCAGCTGCTGGAGTCTCCCCGGGAGAAGGGGACGTTTGTTCCCTTCCCCCACTGAAAGCCCTCTCGCCCACAACAGGGCTCCTCGGCTCACCACTGGCTACTTTGCCGGTGATAAATCAAGCAGCCCTGTGTTGGGCTACCCAAGCCACCCCTGGGGATAAGATCCGGCAGTGGAAGCCACCGCCAGGTCCCACACACTCATGGCTGACTCCTCCCCTCCCCTGCCCAGGTCACCCACCTGCCCCCAACGGATTTACCGGTGGCAGGTGCTGCAGGAGTGCCGGCTGGCCACCTGCTCACATTGGGGCTTGATGCTGAGTGAGCGCCCCCTCAGGGCAAGCGGTAACGTGTCCCAAACATGCTTTACGGCACGCTTTGCAACACCTTTAGCTAGCGGTACAGCCTTTGGGATTGGGCCTGAAGTCAGCTGCCGGCTTTGTCCCTGGGGTCTGACTGGCAGGTGGGTGGAGCCACTCCAGCCTCCCGCCCCTTAAATATGAGCAAAGCCGGCTGTCAGCTTTGTTCTTGCTTTTTTTTAAAAAAAGGCAGGGGTGGGTGGAAGTAATGCCGCCCTTCCACTCTGCTCTTTGCTGGCCAGAGCCATGTGGCCCCCCCAGACCCCCTGCCAGGTATGCTGACTTTGGGGGGGGGCAGCAGCTGCCTGGATGTGATCCCAGTAGCTCATCCTTCAGGATCACCTCTGTCTAGAGGGAGAACACAGCAAAGTAGACCAAACTGACTTTGGAGAAAGTGGTTTCTTTCTAATTCTACCTGGAGGGATTCTCCCAATCACTCATTTATCCACCAGTTCCTTGATGTTTCACTCCCCCATCCCCATTAGTCAAGATATCTGGTGAACCTGCTGAATGGACAGACTGGCACTTGTATATCTACTACTACTACTACTACTACTACTACTACTACTACTACTACTACTACTA
>JAJKFI010000063.1:990062-1008956 GCA_029204185.1 Lerista edwardsae
TACTACTACTACTACTACTACTACTACTACTACTACTACTACTACTATGGTATTTTCCCACTCTTGCATCTCAACAGTTAAGAATCCCCCCAAAAAACATGGGGCAAGAAGAGCAGTCCTACAGAATCCTTCTCTGGCTCTGCAGTTTCCTCACCAGCAAGTCCGGTATAAGTGCAATTATTCCCCAGTAGCTGAAGTTAGTGCCTCTGTTTGGAACACCAAGCTTTCTGCAATAACATCCGTCAGTACAATCCCCAATCTCTGAATCTCTTCCAGTACACCACAAACCGAGAAACGTGAAAACATAATTGCTGGAAAGGGAAACATAGCTGCAGTTGTGACATTTCACAAACGCCGAGCCCTGTTTCCACAGCTGGGCTGATGTTTTATGGCTGCTAACCAGGGCACTCCATTTGTTACACTAGCTTGGAGGGGGGGATGGTATTTCCATGACCAGGTGGGTTGAAGAGCCACAACTGGGAAGTAACCAACGTGTGCAAATTTTGCACACATTGTAATCCAGTGAAATAAATTCCAATTTTGATGATTTTTAAAATTGGCTATCCTGCAAACTTTTTTTTCTTTTGTATGTTATTTAAACATCATTTTGGCAAAAGGATGAAAAAAGTGATTGCTGAGGGTTTGGTTGGTAGAAAATAAAATTGTTCCCCATTGCTGACGGAACCTGTTCCATGTTCTCTGTCCTCAACCAATTGTATACAGTTGAATAATTGGTGAAGAATGGCGATGACAACATACATTGGGATTCCTATCGGAATGAACATTCTGGAACGTAATGCAGTGTGGATGGATTCCATCCTTATCTGAGTGGGTGTTTGAATATATATCCCCACCAGCTCTTTGCACCCCAATTGTCTTACGAAGATAGAGTTGTCGCCAAAGTAATCTGGGTCTGAGTTCGGAAACAAAAGTTGGACGTTCCAATACTTAAACATAATAGAAGAAAACATAAACAAAGTTTGGCCAGCACAAGGGCCACTGTAAAGCATGTTTGGACCACTCTCTGAGTCAGGGAGGCTGGCACACATCTGTGTCCTGGCCTCTCTGACTACAAGAGTAAAACATACTTTATGGTGGCGCTTGTGCTGGCCAAGCTTTGCTGGCCTAACTGGGCTGCCCAACTCCAGGTTAGGATTGTGTTCTGAATTAGAGCACTGTCATGTAAAGCGAGAGGCATCTGGTGTACCCCTTCAGGTACCAGGATATTTATTTATTCATTTATTTATTTATTTATTTATTTAATGTATTTTTATACCGCCTTTCTCCAGATTTCACTGGACTCAAGGCGGTTTACATGGGCAGGCTGTTCCTAAACCCCATTTTTCAATTGGGGTTTTTACAGTTATTGTTCTATGTACCATTCACAGAACCCTCAATTTCTTCAGATGTTTTCCTTTCAATGTGTGGTCACTCTTGCACCTTCTAAGCCTTCACAGTCCACCACAGATCACACCTTTACTTGGCCAGTTCTTTGTCATCTGACACCTCCACACTCCTCCCATTCTTCCACAAGCTCTGTCAGTGACAGATATTGGGATATGGTGTCCCAATCCTCTCAGGGTCTTCACAATTGTGCTAAAGTAGCTTTCATTAGTGCCAATCTTCATGGTAACTTTTTCTGCTCTCTCTAATAGTAATATTTGGTGACAGTAAACTGTGGTGGGAGTCGAGACAGGGTTAGACTAGGTCAGCTCCAGGATAAGGTCCACAGTGAGGTCCACAGTCATACTGTATTTATATATTGGGGTTGTGACATGAAAAAAGTTGAATGCCATTAGCCAAGACAATGGGATTGCATCGCATACCATTCAGAATGGACGCAATAGACAAATTTCCCAGTGGCATTGTTGCTTCATCAAATTTGATGAGCTATATGGTACAGTGGCACCAGCATGGTGACTATGTGATCCCTAATTGGTTAACAGGAGAATAAAGTTTGAAAAAGTAGCATACTGTGACGGGGGGAAAACAACCACAACATACGACTGCTACCACAGAGAAGCCTTTTTCTGCTTCTCCAAATCCCACTTGTTCCTGATGAATTCTGAACTTTGATGAATTCTGAGTTCTGAGAAGGCACTCCTCAACCTTATTTCCACTGACCATCTTTGGTAGTATGGTATCAGTGGTGAAGTCCTTCAGATTTCTGGGTTCTGTAATCTCCCATGATTTGAAATGGTCGGCTAACATCAGTTCCATTATTAAGAAAGCACAGCAGAGGATGCATTTTTTGTGCCAACTTAAGAAGTTTAACCTGCCTTGAGAGCTGTTGATTCAGTTTTACAGAGGGATCATTGAATCCATTCTTTCTAACTCTATAATGGTTTGGTTTGGTTCAGCGACTAAGCAGGATAAGAATAGACTCCAGTCAAAACTGCAGAAAGAATAATAGTAGCCAGCTTGCCCTCTATGAATGATTTATATATTGCTTGGGTGAGGAAATGAGCAGAGAGGATTGTTGCAGATCACTCTCACACTGGCCGTAATCTGTTTGAACATCTTCCCTCTGGACGTCGTTATAGGATATTGAACATCAGAACAACCAGGCACAAGAACAGTTTTTTGTTTTGTTTTTTTGGTCATGCTATTGGCTTACTGAAGAGTTGATTGTGTGGTATTGATTATATGTGGTATTACTGAGAGTATGTTGATGATGTGATTTGGATTAATTTAGAGTTAGTATAGCCTTGTTATTGTGACTGTATATTTTGTTGTATTATTGTTAGTTTTAAGGTACATGGAGAGAGCTTTTGGGCCGGAGTAAAATTCCTAGACAACTTAATAAAAAGCCGAGACATCAGCCTGCCAACAAAGGTTCACATAATCAAAGCTATGGTTTTCCCAGTAGTCATGTATGGCTGAGAGAGCTGGACCATAAGGAAGGCGGAGCGCCGAAGAATAGATGCTTTTGAATTATGGTGTTGGAGAAGACTCTTGAGAGTCCCCTGGACTGCAAGGAGATCCAATCGGTCAATCCTACAGGAAGTCAAGCCTGATTGCTCCCTGGAAGGACAAATCCTGAAGCTGAAGCTCAAATCTTTGGCTACCTCATGAGAAGAGAGGACTCTTTAGAAAAGACCCTCATGCTGGGAAAGATAGAAGGCAAAAGGAGAAGGGGGCGGCAGAGGATGAGATGGTTAGAATGTCACCGAAGCGACGAAAATGAAATTGGGCGAACTCCGGAAGCTAGTGGAGGACAGGGAGGCCTGGTGTGCTGTGGTCCATGGGGTCGCGAAGAGTCGGACACGACTTAGTGACTGAACAACAAAATTCCATGTATGGTGAAATTCCATGAACGGCCAATAAATTTCTATCTAATCTAATCTAATCTAATCTAACTTCACAAAAAGGTTTGCCTGTCCTTAACTTTTCGTTAAAAAGGCTTGGATCAAAAACCAGGCTTCCGATGGGAGTTCTCCTTCAGCGTGAGCTGCTCTCTCTGTCATCTTAGATTTCCTTCATACTTATTTGGAACCACCCATTAAGCTTTGAGCCTGGCACGGCAAGCACTGAAAAGCCCATCCTCGCTCTGAGGCAGATTTCCCGTGTGTTCCATCAGGATAATTTCTGAAGGTAACGCTGGCTGATGTCTCTGTTGGCTGCCTGACAGGACTTTGCAGGTAGCGGAGTCTTTGCCCAGCGATGTCTATTCAGTCCACCAGATGTTCTGGAAAACATGTTGCGGGTTTGTGTAAATGGCAAAAAGAATCTGGCCCATCCAAACCTGGGGAGGAGGGTTCATTTGGCACTTGTCAATCGCTTCCTTTCCTTGCCAACCTGCCACACTTTAGCTCTTCGTCGTCTTCATGCACGACAAGAAAGCAGGTCAAATAAGGAAGTAACAGCAAGGGATGCAGAAAGGGAAAGCGGATATTTTTTATCCCAGGGTCCTCCTCCACCTCCTGATTTGGCTAGAACTGAGCCTTAGCCTGGAGGCAGGAACCTTGTTAAAGAAATGGGTCACCAGCGCTGCACACAAGCCAATGATTTAGCTGGCATGCGGCAAGCAGACGCATTCCTGGCTTCGGGGAACTTCAGAACAGTGAAAGAAGCAGCTAAAGGTGTATTGGAAGCTGAAACACCCCAGTGATTTCAGGCGGGCCATTCCCAGAGAGAGTTCCTCCACGGGGTCAGCTGAAGCAGCTGCTTCATGGCAGTCTGGAAGGCACTGGGACAGGGCCGTATTCAGCTATGGGATCTACAAACGACCTGGGGGAACGCTGGGCAGGACTTAGGTGGGACATCCGGGTGATTGGCAGCCTGTCCGCGGTGATCCGCAGCTGCCCTGACCTTGAGGGGGCTCCTGCTTGCTGCGGAGGACGGGTGAGGGTTGCACCGGGTGCCTGAACGAGCAGCGGTGGGGCGCACTAACCGGGGGCAGCCCCCCCAGGCCAGGACAGCTGCAGAACGCTGCGGATGGGCAACCAATCATGCAGAAGCCCCACGGAAGTCCCGCCCAGGGTTCCCCCAGGTCGTTTGTAGATCCCATCGCTGGCCGTTTTACCCATGAGGCTAAGTAAGCTGGAGCCTAAGGACCCTGCAGGGACTAGGGCCCATCAAGTTGGCATGTCTGGGCATCAGCCTAATGCCTGGGTCTCCAGATCTGGCCCCTGGGATTCGGCATCTTGGCCCGCCAACCCTCCAGCAGGCAGGAGACTACAGCAAGCCTGACCTTGCAAAGGCGAGGCTTGCGGAGCACTCCAAAAGCCACTTGGGGGAGGCCCCACCTCCAGGAACTGAGCTGGGCTGCACGTGGAGGCTGCATCACTGGGGAGCTTCCTTGCACGCCTGGGTCCATTTGTGGGTTTTTTCCTCCCTTTGGGGAACAACAGACGTGCCTGGCTTCTCCATCTGTTGACCCTCAGTTTCTGCCTGTTCCTGCTGAATTAGGAGAGGGGTGGGAGGGGAGCTAATAATGTGTTGCATTGCCTTCCTGAAGGGTTTCAGAGGGGCCCCCAAATACCTGAATGCCTAAGGGGCCGGCCATGGGTTAATATAGGAACATAAGAAGAGCCATGCTGGATCAGACCAAAGGCCCATCTAGTCCAGCTTCCTGCATCTCACAGTGGCCCACCAGATGCCTCAGGGAGCACAGGAGACAACAAAATGCCTACATCCTATTGCCACTCCCTTGCACCTGCAGTGAATATGGCCCTGTGCTGGTGGATTCCTGTGTCCACCAACCATCTACCCCTGCACAGTGTCTCACTAGCAGAGGTGGAGGAAACATGTAGCCCGGGGTGGCGCGAGCCATGGGTGCCGGGCAGCGGCGAGTCAGCAGGGCACCATTGTGCGGAGTCTGTGGATGAACCCGCGCGCTGTTTGGCCCACCCGCCCTCCCTCACCTCCGTTTTGCTCCAAAATGGAGCTATTCCGGGCACAGGAAGGCATGGCTGGGTGACGCATGGGGGTGGGGTGACATGCTGGGGGCGCAGTTTCGTCGCCCTGCCATGGGCTCACTCAGGCCTCCATTCGTCCCTGCTCACTAGCCACCTGGCTGCTGCTTAGGGCTGGCCCATCCATAAAGTCACTGAAGCAGTCACTCCAGGCAGCTGATTGGCAGAGCCACCCCTCTCCGTCTGGTCAACGCCTACCTCCACTGTTTCTCCTCCTCCATCTCTTCGTGACCCCAAGGTTACTCAGAATCAGTGGCGGATCTAGGGGGCGGGGGGCACGAGCCCTGGGCACCATCTTGGGGCCATCTAGGGGGGCGCCAGCGGCCCCCGCAACATTGCATGGGTAGACCTGGGCTCCGGAGCCCAGGTCTACCCATTGGGGCCAGGTCTACCCGCAGCTGTTTCTAATGGGTAGACCTGGGCTCCCTGCTTCTGATGGGTAGATCTGGGCTCCCATGGGAGCGCACTTCAATTGGGTGCCCTGGGCACCATTTTGACTAGGTCCACCCCTGCTCAGAATGCCAGATGTAGGGGAGTGGCAGCAGGATGCCAGAATCCTGCCGTCTTGTGTGCTCCCTGAGGCACCTGGTGGGCCACTGTGAGATACAGGAAGCTGGCCTAGGTGGGCTTTTGGCCAGATCCAGCAGGGCTGTTCCTATGTTCCTATCTTAAATGGTCTGAAATCCTAATCTCATCACCTGGAATGCTGGAAAATGCCTGGACACAGCTTAATGGCTCACCCTTTCTGCCTTGGTGCAGCCACTTGGATAAGATCATGCTGAAGATGCCTTCCAACTGCGTAATTGCACCTAAAGGCCTAGCCTGATAAATTGTCATGCAGCTGTCAGCCAGATGTGGTTTGATTGAGCTATAAACCCCCAGAAATATCAAAGTTTATCCCGAACACAGCAACTGACCTTTAATTATGCCATTGCAAATGTAATACAGAGATGCTGCCATGTAGACGCGTTGCCTCTCCTTGCAGAATATCGAATATGAAAGGGCATGGAGGAAATACGACCACTTTCCCGAGAATGCCGCCATAAAACTCGAGACATGCAGATGCTGATACAAGGCTTTGTACGGATGCATCTTCTGGAAAATATCCCATGTTCAATTGCCCGGAAGGCTTCCAGCAGATCCTTCCCTTGTATTTTCCAGCTTTAGCATGTACTGGTTTCAGGAGCAATGGGGCTTACAATTGTGTGTATTTAAAAGATTTGTCTCCCACCTTTCCCCTCCAATGGGGGGTGTTTAAGGTGGCTGTAAAAAAACCTTCAAACCACTAAAGGAAGGCCTCAGTCTTATTAGCGGAGGGCCGGGTCCAGAAGTGATGGGGCTCAATGTGGGGCATTCTCATGGGCCCCCACCCTTCCCATGCCCCCCCACTCACCAAGAAAAGTGCTTGTGGAGCCACATGTCCCTGCCAACTGTTTCCAGGAGACCCATTTTGGTTACATTTTGGTTAAAATTATGCATGGAAGGGATAGAGTCGATAGAGGGATGTTCTTTTCCCTCTCTCAAAACACCAGAACCAGGGGGCATCCGCTAAAACTGAGGGTTGGGAGAGTTAAAACGGATAAAAGGAAGTACTTTTTTTACCCAGCGGGTAGTTAATCTGTGGAACTCCTTGCCACAGGAGGTGGTGATGGCATCTGGTCTTGATGCCTTTAAGAGGGGATTGGACGGATTTCTGGAGGAAAGGTCCATCGTGGGCTATAGGCCATGATGGATTGTGCAACCTCCTTACAAAGGTGGTGGGCTACTGGTACCTGGTGCAAGGGAGTGGCAACAGGATGCAAGCATCTTGTTGTCTCATGCCTCCCTGGGGCACCTGGTGGGCCACTGTGAGATACAGGAAGCTGGAATAGATGGGCCTTGGCCTGATCCAGCAGGGCTCTTCTTATGTTCTTATGTTCTTATGTACTTTTGCAGGGGCAGGTGGGAGTCCCCATGGTAAAGCTGCTCGGCTTGCCCCACTGACTTGCAGCCCAGAGAGACCCCGGCAGTATGCAGCTGCAGGCAGTATGCTCACAGTGCTAGTGCAGGGGGCCCTCAAAGTGTGGGGCCCAATGTGATGACATGGGTCACATTGGCTTAAGGCCAGCCCTGTGTCAACGTTTCCCTGGGAGTAAATCCCATTGAACGTCATGGGCCTCACTTCTGCAAGTCAGTAAAACAATGAACCCCACTCTTGTGGTGAAACATAGTTGCACAGCCCCACCTCACGGGACTAACTACCCCCAGTCAGACAGAGGGGCATGTTCTCAGGGACTTGCCTACAGTAAGTGCCACCACCATTTTACCAGCCAGGTTGGGAAGGGGAATAGGATATTAGCAGTGCTACTGCTGTTGTTACCACCTCCTTCCCAGATTTAGTTCACCCCTTCCCCACCCCACAGGGACATGGTGGCACTGCAGGTTAAACCGCTGAGCTGTTGAGCTTGTTGACCGGAAGGTTGGCAGGTCAAGACCATGCGACGGAGTGAGCTCCCGTTGCTTGTCCCAGCTCCTGCCAACCTAGCAGTTCATAATATAAGCACTTAAATGCAAGTAGATAAACAGGGACCACTTCGATAGGAAGGTAATGGCGTTCTGTGCTGTAGAGTCATGCCGGCCACATGACCATGGAAGCTTGTCCTTGGATAAACGCCGGCTCTACAGGCTTTGAAACGGAGATGAGCACTGCCCCCTACAGTCGGTCACAACTAGGCCATTCGGTCGCAGGGAAACCTTTACCTTTACCTTTTCCCCCCACCCCAATGTCTTCCTAGTGGCATGGCTGGTGCCTGGAGCACCCAGGGCCATGACTTGCAGGGCCACCCCTTAAGTGCCTGACCTGGAAGTAATCATAGTGATGTGATGTCACCGCCACCAGTTACTTCTAGGCTACAGCAGGCTGAGAGGCGGAGGGGCTTTCTTCGCCCCCTGTTAAACGTACTTCTGCAGTACCCTCCCTTGCAGGCAGGGGCATTTGCGAGCTGCTTTGAACAGCCAATCACCTTTTTCTGAAAAGGAAAAAGGGCAACAGCCATTGGCTGCTCAGTGTGGCGCACAATCGCTCCAAATTCATGGCTTGACACACTTCGAGGTATGGTGCCCATGGCCTTGCACCCCCCACCCCACCTTAGCTACACCACTGATTCCAGGCACCCCACCTCCTTCCCACCCACCCCGATGCTGATTTGCTGGGGCTCCCTGGCAGGCAGCTTGACACACACCCAGCCACTTGCTGTTAAGTGGCACCAGCCAGGCCATGCTGTATAACATGTTGCCTTTTGCTACAGCCCTAAACGAGTCCTGGCAGTGCACTGGGCTGTTAGAATTGGGCCTTGTGCATACTGAAGATCTAGACTGGACATCCAGGTTGGACTTCCGTTTGAAATGAGGTTACGACAGTGCCCAGAAGGCAGTGCGTTTCGCTGTACTGCGTGGTCCTGAACTTCAGGGGATCTTTCCAGTTCCTGAGCCTCAAATGTTTGGACTCTGGCAGCCCTTGCAGGCACCAGCTTGCAACGGTGAGTGCCAAGCTCGAAGCTCCGCGCCTTGTAAACAGTGAAATGTGGCCTCGCTGCCTAGCCATTTTATTTGCAAAGGGCACGCAAACTGGTCGTACTGGGGCACGAACGAGCGAGCCAGCATTGACAGCGTGAAAAGAAAATAGGAACAAAATGTTGCCAGTCAGAGTGCAAGAAGCAACTTATTCCATTCCAAACCCACAAGCTGCTTCCCTCAATTTATCCTAGCAAAGTGGGAATTAATTTTAGGATTGCTGAAGACACAGTTTGGAACTTGTGCTTCCCTTTGCTTTCCCCAGCGCAGTGTTGCTGGGACAAAGCATTTTAGCAAAATTAAAATATAGCTCTAGATATAGGTACAATACAAGGTGTGCCTTTTCCACTTAGATCTATCCCTCGAACCTGCTCCTCACCCCTGCCCCCATCCCTCCCCCCTTCCTGCCCACAAACCACCCACCAACTGCCTCAGCCCCATTACCTGGGCTTGCATGGTGTCCTGGTGGGTCTAGGATGCGATGCATCAATGCTAACCATTTCCACCAGTGGCTCATCGCACGTGATGGTGACACGACTTTCACGCCACCACACTGGAATCCATGGCTGAGATCTGCTGCCATAGGACCTTGATAGGACTGAGCCATGTGTTTAACAAGAGCAGGCTTCCTCGATGCTCAAATCCAATAGGCAAGTGGACCTGAAAGCTCTCCTAGGGGTCACGAAATATCACCTGCCCTGGGTCAGTTGTACTGGTTCAGGAAGCTTCCTGGAGGCTGTGGGTGATATCCCTGCAGTTCCCTCCCTTGGCCAGAGGTGATGCTGCTGTATCATAGATTGATTTCTGGTCTGCAAGTTCCAGACCCCTTGCAGTCTGGAGTCCAGTGGCATAGCTAGAGGGGGGTCAGAACATTTTGTATTTGCTATGCCATAACGCAATGTGTAAATAGCCCCTCCCAGTGGTGTCACCTAAATGATTTAAGAACAGGTACTCACTTTTGATTGGCACGTGTCAGGACCCGCCCACCAGAAGTGATGTCATAAGCTGGAAGTGATGTCATGGCAGGAAGTGACATGAAAAAAGCCCTTTTGTGAGGCCTCAGACCATTTTAAACTGACCCACCAGTTGCAACAGTATTCCACAGCACCCCCAGAACATGTTAAGGAGGCCTGGCATCATGTTAAAGTGACCCAACAGTTCCAAAACCCCAGAGCAGCTCATTTTTTCAGTGGCAAGGCAAGGCAAGGCTCTGCTCGCTGCCTGCCTGCCTGCCTGGCTCTGAGAACATGCAGGCAACTCAAACGTGCAGGAAATTCAAACGTTGCAGGGGGCGGAGTCGACAAGTGGGTGGGCAAATGGGCGGGGCCAGCCGTAATCTTAGAAACCGGTACTTGCGTACCCCCGCGTACCCCCTGTATGACATCACTGGCCCCTCCCCTCACTGCTGAAGCTATACTGGGTGGCCAGAGCAACACAGAGAAGACACCTTCGTGTTGCTCTTCCCACTCAGTATGGCTCCACCAGTGAGAGGGAGATGTGCATTGTAGTGTTGTAAATACCTAGTATTTTGATCCCCCACACACGCACTCGCTACACCAGTGCTGGAGTCCTTAGACATTTGGCTGCCATGAACTTGAAAAGTTAACACCACAAACAATGCTATAACACACCTTTCTCATTTTTAATCATGCACATCGCTAAGAAGAGGCATTTGACTGTTGCTTTAAATCTTGCCTCCTGCCTCCCATGGAAGCTTGAAATGGCATCTCTGATAACAGGACAATCAATGTTTTGATTTCTGTTCTGTGGATGTCATAGCAATGGCAGAAGAAGAGAATGGCGCAAACCATGCATTTTTTTGGCGGAAGGATCCCATGTTCTTTCCAGATGATTCTTTGAAATCTCTGCCAGTGCTTTACTCAGACAGTCTGAACAAAGTGCACTCACAAAATGCCCATCGGCTCTTTTGCATTGATAGTAGAACATTTCAGATCAGGCTGCTTCTTTGAGCCAAGAAGAGAGAGTATTTTTCCTTCTGAAATGTTTTGCACAGCTGCCAGTGATTCCCCGAAAGACACAATGAAATGTACCTTCAGTAGAACTGAGGACGCAATCCTAACCCACTTTCCAGCATTGGGGTAAGGGCAATGCAGCTCTGAGCTAAAGGAACAAACATTCCCTTACTTTGAGGACGCCTCTGCGACTGTCCCCCCACTGCAGGATGCAGCACATGCCCCATTGGCACAGCTAGGTCAGTGCTGGAAAGTGGTTAGGCATTGATGTCATTCAGGGGGAACAGACCAGAACAGGCGTTCCAGATCCTAACGGGCTCCGTGGCTGCTTCCGGGTTTTGTTTTGTTTTGTTTTCAACATTTGAATTTGAACTCAAAAGTGAGTTCCTGTTCCTAAATCATTTGAATGACACCACTGGGTTAGGGTTGCACCCTGAGTGAAAATTTCCCTACAGTGTATTAGAATTTCACAGGACTTGGAAAATTCTAATTTTCTCACAAGTGTAGGCATGCCCAGGTATCCACTGATCCAGTATCCACAGTTTCAGTTATCCATGAGTACTGGGGATGCCTACTAAAATGATAGGGGAACATTAGACAACTGTTGCAGCAAAACCAGTGATGTCCCCCCTGTCTTTTAAAAATCAGTAGCCGCGGTTTCAGGTATCCATGAGGGCCCCCAGAACTTAACCCCAACGGATACCTGGCAAAGAGTCCTCAGGTGTGCCACCAGAGAGTTTGGAGCACACTGGTTGAAAATGGTTGAAAAACTCTTCCAGGTCCTGTAGCTCTGTGTGTAGGGCAAGTGTCCATAGCAATGAATTGTCCGTTCAAACAGAAAATGTGTTACAGTTGCCTTAGAAACAGAGCTGCAAAACTCAGAAGAGTTTCCCAGAAGTCAGAGGTGACGTCACAAGTGGCGATGACCATAGAGAAGACCCTGTGTCGTAAGATCTGTGTGCTGTGAGCAATGAGCTTTGCAATGCCGTAAGTTAGGCTGCACAGTCTGATGGCAGGATTGGGCGGTCAGCCATTTAATTTAAGGCAAGATCCCACATCTTTTGGAACCAATCCGAACATGTTTAGCATATGGAATTCATGCCCACCCTCCATACACAACAACCTTCTCATCTTTGTCTGAAATGTTCCCTCAGTAAGGAATAAGGAGTGTAGGGGCATAGCTACAGTGGTGCGGGTGTGTGCGTGTGCAATTGCACCGGGCAACATGCTTATAGGGGGCAATAAGCATTTGGGTGTTGTAGGCAAGCTCCTCACTGTCGACTTTTGGGATTTTTACTTCCCACGGTGGACTAATGGGAGAGGGGCTAGTGGAGTGGGCAACCTCCTTACCAGGAAGAGATATGGTATGTTCGGGTGGGAGGATAGGTCCTCCCCGCAGTAGGCAAGTGGGCTTGGGCAGGGGTGAGCAGGCAGGCTCCCTGTGTTGGCGTAATGGAACCCCAGAGTGGGGGAGAGATGTACTGGAATAAGTCCCAGTGTCAGGGGCTCTTTTATTGGGCGACATGTCATAAGAACATAAGAACATAAGAACATAAGAAGAGCCCCGCTGGATCAGGCCAAAGGCCCATCTAGTCCAGCCTCCTGTATCTCACAGTGGACCACCAGGTGCCTAAGGGAGCACACAAGACAACAAGAGGCCTGCATCCTGTGGCCACTCCCTTGCACCTGGCATTCTGAAGTAGCCTACTATTAACGTAAGGAGGTTGCCCAACCCATCATGGCCTACAGCCCATGATGGACTTTTCCTCCAGACATCTGTCCGGTCCCCTTTTAAAGGCATCTAGGCCAGATGCCATCACCACCTCCTGTGGCAAGGAGTTCCATAGCTTAATTACCCGCTGGGTAAAAAAGTATTTCCTTTTATCTGTTTTAACTCTCCCAACACTCATGTCCATGCCCACATGTCCACTGGGTCAGGGCCTCTTTAAGGCCACCCTAAAGACTGGGGTGGAGTCACCCTGACAGAGGCATTCCCTGCTAACTGGGCAAGAGCCACTCTTCCAAGTGGTGTCCCTCTTATATTTAGCAGGGGGAGAGTAATTGTCCCTCTTCACCCCTGCACAGTGTCTTTTCTAGTGGCTGTTGCTGGTGGTGCTCTGCCTTTTTTTAGATTGTGAGCCCTTTGGGACAGGGAACCATTTAACTTTATTATTACTACTAGCCTTTTATTACCCGGTGTTGCCCGGGTAACAAATTATCCCAAGTTTCTAGGCGACCCCGGAAACTATGGATTCGACACTAATGTCGGCCGTTTTTGAGTATTTTTACATGGCATCCCCTTTGCACCCCCACCCCTAGGGGTGCTAGGGGTGTCATATCCCCCACAGTATTTGTCGCCAGACCACAAGGCATACGCGTACCAAGTTTGGTGTCAATTGCTCCAGGCGTTCCAGCAGGCCATGGAGGACATTTTGTTTCACACCCCTTCTTGCCCCCCATGCTGAGGGGGGTTGGACCCGGACTTCAACGGCGTCAGGAGCGTCCCCACTCGTCTCGGCGACCCTGGAAACTACGGATTTGACACCGATGTCGGCCGTTATCAATCATTTTTATGTGGTGCCCCCTTTGTACCCCCACCCCTGGGGTGCTAGGGGGGTCTGACCCCTGCAGTATTTGTCGCCAGACCGTAAGGTGTTCATGTACCGAGTTTGGTGCCAATTGCTCCAGGCGTTGCGGAACCTATGCAGAACACACACACACACACACACACACGTTCTCTTATATATATATATATATTTGCCTGTAAACCACTTTGTGAACTTTGTGTTGAAAAGCGGTATATAAGTACCTGTTGATTGATTGATTGATTGATTGATTGATTGATTCTCTATTGAGAACTCTAACATAGTTTGTGTCACATTGTCCCGAAAGGATCGGGGCTAGAATGAATGGAAAGAACTACAAAAATGAGCTCACCCAAGTTCCATCTTGGAGTCAATTCTGCCTTGGAAACAATTCCACCTATTCTGGAACATCAAAAACCAGAGAGCCATTCAAATGAGATAAATTTGGGAACATCTCTGTTAAAAGGCCCAGAGGGTCTCGCTTTTCGTGCTCCACCTAACACAGTTCATTGTAGCATCCAGGAACCATCATTCATCTTGTCGCTCATAAATGCCTTCATCGACTCAAGGATCTTTCTTTTCCAGTGCCCCTCCTCTCCTCCGCACCTGGAGACCCCGAACATTACATGAAATGATGTTGATTGTGAGGAAAGAATGAAAAAAAGATGGCAAGGAAATTTGGAGAAATAGCACAGCCCCTCTCGATTCCTCGCCGGACGGTTTTGCAAAATCAAAATGAATGTTCCTCTGCTGCCTTCTTTATTTAATTCAGATTTTCTTCCTGTGCCATTGGCCAGAGAGTATATTATGAAGATGAACAGATACATTGCTAGGTATTTTTAACACTGCAGAATGAAGAATGCTCAGTGCAAATGGATCCTTAACCTTTTTTTTTTTTTTAAATACATTAGACACTTTGTCTGGCATGACTCCCAGGAACAGGGCTTGTCATCTGGCCCAGGGACGACAAATGGATGACAGGGAAGCATGTGGAGTTCTTTGCCTCATAGGAAGTACAGTCTGGAGGCCTTTTCATTGAAGGATATATTCATTCACTTAAGGGAGAGTTAAGAGAAATATTAGAACCTACCATCCTTAATGCACTTATACCTAAACACACTATACCTGGATATGCACCCCTTTGAACAGAGTAGACTTTACTTCTGAGTAAACATGCAATGGGTTGCACTGTAACTGCACAATCCTATCCTGTGCCACTGGAGCATGATGCAACTGCACTAACAGAAATGCGCACGGCATATAGGGCAATGGTTCCCAAACTGTGGATCGGGACCTGCCAGTGGGCCATGAGCCAATTTCAGGTGGGTTGCAAAGCATCTAGAGCAGCCATATTGGATGATGGGATTCTGGAAAGGGGGAGGGCTGTGTGGTGGTTTTGCTTGTGTCAAGGTTGAAAAGATGCTTTCTTTCTTTCTGATTCCCTTTGCTATTGAATAATGGCTAAGAAATAACCCATTTTATTACTGCGTTCTCAGGAAAGCAGCAGGCTCTGGCATCACAATGAGGGCACATTGGGCCATTACATCACTTCTGGTGGGTCTCAGACAGGTTGTCATTCTAAAAAGTGGGTCCCAGAGCTAAAAAGTGTGAGAACCACGGATCTAGAGGGGTTGCTGTCACACAGCCAGGAGGCGATAAGATTTGACCCACACAGGTGGGACCTTGGCATCTGCTGGGTTTGGTTCTGGGACTCCCAGCCAATACCAAAAAAGGAGTGTTAAATAAAATCAGTTAAAACAAACATGAGTCAGTCCGTAAGAACTGCTATTTTGCAGCTCGCCTCTCCTGGCTCTTGCTTGCAGAAGAATGGAATGCAAAAGTGATTAATCACGTCCACACTCCATTGTTCAGTGAGCCAGGGCAAAGGGAGGGGGTCACTTGTCTCAGAGTGAGCTGCAAAATAGACTCCCCAATATTGACTCCCTGGAAAAGCACATTTTAGAACTGGGATTGTTTTCCCCACTTCTTCAGGGATTGGCAGGGTCCTTCTTAATGGTAGTGACCACTCTGTCTAATTTGTGGATCAAAAATCAGTGTATAAAAAGATTAGACCTGTTTTGTTTTATCTACCAGCGAAAATATACTGACTGCTTTGAAGTGTATTTACAGCCCATCTTCCTTCCATCATGGAACTCACTGAGGCCCCGACACAACCAAGATCTGCTTTGCTTTTGTAACGTGCCTGTGTCACATGACCTCAAACCACGGGACTCGAATTGTAACCCATATAAACATGATAAGACTATCAATGGCATCCCACAGGAGGCAGCTGGAAAACACGCCTGCTGCAATCTGTCACCGTCAGAAATAAAGCCGTCCTAATAATGTTCATAAAATACTAATCACACCTGGAGCATCATTTTAATAATGATAATTCATTTTTAACACGCCAGCTACCTGTTAAAGGAAGATCAGGCTAATGCGATACATGGCTGATACTCATTAAACATCCCCTCAGTTATAAAATTCTTCATCAACTTGGCCAAGTCCCTTTCCCCTGGATTTAATCAGTGGTTTACATTTTAAATTCATTCATGAGGTGATAAAATCCTTTAATTAAAAATGCAATTTATTCCGACTGGCTTCAGGCAATGGCGATCTACGTTGTCAGAAAAGAACATGATTGATCGTCTTAACCCAGTCCTAGTTTCCGCTGTCCGTCAGAAGATGATCACACCAATCGTGCTCATAAAGTTGAAGGTTGAAGCCTGGAGACCACTAAATTCCTCAGTGCATCTTCTACAGGAGATGTGGACCAGAAGGCATTCTTCTCCAGTCCTGTCGTCTGGAGGCCTTGGCGTAGAAGTCAAGAGAGTTTGTTCACTGGAGTCCAGTTCATTAAATGGGAGTGAAGGAGAGATTTGGGGAAGAGGCAGGCAGGAAAAGCCAAAACTATGTTATCACCCAGTGCCTTCACTTTTTGAAAAGTGGGGCACTCATCGCTGGTTGAAACCTGTCAACCTTAATTGGTCAATATAGACCAAACTAGATGTGATTATCATTATCCTTAGAATATAAGAAGAGCCCTGCTGGATCAGGCCAAAGGCGCATCTAGTCCAGCTTCCTGTATCTCATAGTGGCCCACCAGATGCCTCAGGGAGCACAAAAAATGCCTGCATCCTGTTGCCACTCCCTTGTATCTGTTAATCTGAGGTAAATTTCTGAGGTAAGATTCTGAGGTAATTAAAAACTTGTAATTTAACTTGTAATCTGGGCCTTAAAAACATAAGAAGAGCCCCACTGGATCAGGCCAAAGGCCCATCTAGTCCAGCTTCCTGTATCTCACAGTGGTCTACCAGATGCCTCAGGGAACATACAAGACAACTAGCTACGTGCATCTCATTGCCACTCCCCTACATCCGGCACTCCGAAGTAGCCTACCTCTAAAATAAGGAGGTTGCACTAACTATTGTGGCCTATAGCCTGTGATGGACTTGATCCAGTTCTTCTCAGCTAGCTCTTCTCTTCTAGCTAACCTAGCTAGAGGTGGAGGAAATGGTAAGTACTACAGGTGCTGCAATGCACCAGGTAAGTGGCCCCTCCCACTCACTGTCACAGTCATTCTGGGCAGCAACAGCAATGCACAAGTAGTTGCCAAACCAAGCGGCATCTCCTGCATGTTGCTTTCGCTGCCTGGAATGGCTCCAACAGTGAGTGGGAGGGGGTACTTATACCCACAGTGCCTGCAGCACTTATCATTTTGTCCCATCTCTAGCTAGGCTGCTGGCTCTTCTGGTCTAAATCTTCACAAGACATTGACACTGATGCACAATGTGGGTTTAATAAAAGGTAAAGGTTTCCCCACGACTGAATGGTCTAGTCGTGACTGACTGTAGGGGGAGGTGCTCATCTCTGTTTCTAAGCCGAAGAGCCAGCATTTTGTCCGAGGACAAGCTTCCGTGGTCATGTGGCCAGCACGACTATACGCCGAGGCGCACGGAACACTGTTACCTTCCCACCGAAGTGGTACCTATGTATCTACTTGCATTTTTAGGTGCTTTCAAACTGCTAGGTTGGCTGGAGCTGGGACAAGCAATGGGAGGTCACTCTGTTGTGTGGTCTTAGAACTGCCAACCTTCTGGTCAACAAGTTCAGCAACAGCGGTTTAACCCACTGAGCCACCATGTCCTATGGTTGGGTTTCATACTGGGATGCAAAAGGAGGAAGGGCTGTGTGCACACATTACATCTATGTACAGTCAATACACATAAAGTGGGGAAAAAGGCCTGTGTGCCTTCAGGACAAACTTGTGAAAGAGACCACATGTGCATGAAACTGTGCATTTGTACATATCCCAAAAGATGAGTTTGTACATGCATGGACTATTTTGTGATACAAATTCCGGGAGAACAGGGTCCATTCCTCTGTCTAATAACTTTTTGCGTTTACGCATGTGTATTGGCTCCAGTGCATGACTGGATACAGCAAATTTGCCGCAGCGAAGCAGGTCTGCCCCCCCCATCATGCTGCCCTGACTGCCATCATAGAAGAAATGTGAGATATTAAGGCAATAAATACAATTGGATGTGTTACAGTCCTTATTATATAGGCTTGTAGTTGTTGAGGATGAGAGTCATGTCAACAATGTGCACATTACTTATTTGCAGTTTTTATGGCATTCATTTGTTTTCCATTGTCCATTCACCATTTCCAAGTGGAAAGCAGGGGCTTTCAAGTTCCAGCAAAGAATTCTTTTGGTAGTTCTCCAAATTCAATATTTATGGAAATGTTGGACCATATGTAGATCACATGGCATGAAGTGAATATTTATTGTTGGGGGGGGGAGAAGCTGTTTGAAGCGAAGATCAAAAATCAGAGATGATCTCTGGAGCTGTTCACTGAAATTCAAAGGCAGGGGGCTGTAAATAACCATTACAAGTGGCATTCGTTGGGCACCGTTCCCTCAAATCATCTCTTGCATGAATTCCACCTCATCAGCATTTTGGAGGAAGGGAGAAAGAGAGGTGGCCCATTGCCTTCTGGGCTGCAGGATTGTGACAGTGGTTGTGCCAAGTTCAGAGGTTCCATTCATGTATTTGTGCCTCACAGCAGAAGAGTAGCCAGGGGTGGCGGCACAGTAGGTACTTCAGGTATGCAATAAGCCATGTAATGTAAGCAAGGCCTTCCTTCTCGCCACCAGTGCAGTGTGCATTGCTGTCATTACCCAGAATGACTCTTAATGGTGAGTGGGAGGAGTAAGATCTCCATAGACCAGTGGCATAGACCAGTGGCTCCTCTTTGTTTGAAGGTGTGTGCCGCACAGCTTGCTCCTATTTTGACAAGAATCTTTAACAGATCTCTGGAGCTGTGCAGTGTTCCCTCATGCCTCAAAACTTCTATCATTAC
>JAJKFI010000063.1:1038702-1051828 GCA_029204185.1 Lerista edwardsae
CCCCCCCCCAATGAGGAGGGGTCACTTTTCATGATGCTGTTGGTGAGATGTTGCATGGGACTTTTCTCCCATTTTGTCTCAGGCATGGTCATGTGTACACAAGGGCACATCCCTAGGAGCGCATCCAAAGTGGTCCATGGGCCAGCACAAGTCCTTTGTGCCAGCTTACTGGTGTCACAAATACACTGTAATGTGCGTTTGTGGCAACATCGGAAGAGAGGCCAGCTCACGGAACTAGGCCTAGCAGGTAAGGCTGGCCAAGTGTGAGCCGGGTTGGGGAGGGCGGAGAAGGCAAAATGGGATGGCAGGAAGTTGGGGGACAGGAGGAGCAGGGGCAGACCGGCCTGGGAAGGGGGTGGAGATAGGATCTGGCACTTGACTGACAGCGCAATCCTATACCCCCCTTGCACCTGCGCTGCGCTCTTGCGCTGGCCAAATGCTATCGCAAACGTGTCGTAAAGAGCATCCATGTTGGCACTGTGGCCGGCGCGAGCAGCAGTGCTGGTGCTCATGCGCCGGCCATGCACCAGACCAGCGTTGGTGCAGGTTGGCGCAGGGCCTCTGCGAGGGCGTTCCAGAGGCGTTCTGGGGGCGTAACTGGGCAGAGAAGTGGGTGGAGACAGCGGTTGCGTTGCGGTTGTGATGCAGGGCGGCCGTAGTGCCAAATCCTAATGCCCGTCCCTGGCCAGGGCGGCCCCAATTCGGGCCGCTTATGAGCACGTTCCTCTGCGCCGGCTATTTTGCCGGCGCAGATCGGAGCAGGCCCATAGTGGCGACTGGGGCTTACGCAGGTGCAAGGGGAAAATCTCCCCTTGCCCCGCACGTTGCTGCTGCTGCCTCCAAATGGGCTGTAGGATCCGCTCCTGCTATGTCGGCCTTACTAGGCCGGCTTTGTATAGGATTGCGCTCTGTTTCAGGATCTCACCGCATACCCAGGAAAGTAAACCTTTGTGTGGGCTTGCCTATGTTCAGCTAGTTTATTTGTGGAGACAGCCCATACAAAGCAAGTTGCTCTGAAGCGAGGGCTGATCTCCTAGGTTACCTTTAAGGAGAAAGTTGTGAGGTGCCAATTTCCAGTTAGCTAAACTCCGATTGGAGTCAGAGTTAATTTGGCAAGAATTTTCACTCTAGCCCATCTACATTTTCATTTTCCTTCGTGACAATCCCTATGGTAACCACAGTCAAAAATCTCCTAATTATCCTGAAAGGATGAGGGAGCCATTGGTCTTTGGTTCAGCATTTCATGTGCGAGGAAAACAGAAGCAGAAGCCATGCATAAAACATGAACAGGTGTGTGTTGCTTTCAGAAATATCTTGTTAGATTTCCCTTCACAAGGTGAATGTTGTTGCTGGGACTATGTGTGTACTGTATGTACTGTCGCAAGATTCAGCTGCTAGCCTAATTATAGCAAGCCCCCATCGCTCTGTGGAAGAGCACATGTTTTTCATGCACAAGGCCTCATCATCAGTGCCTCCATTTACGAGGAATTGGGGCCAGCACCCCAATGTTCCAAACCATGTGGAGGGCAGGAGGTGCAGACTGATGGTTGAGCTGCTGGTTCTGCCTGAAGCTAAGCAGGAAAATCTGTGGTGGTGTTTTTGGATGGGAGATGGAACGTCAGGCTGTGACAAGCTGCAGTACCTGTTGTGGCAGAACGGAGTCGCTGTGGAGCTGATTAGTCAGTATGGGAATGTATGAGAAGGACAGCCGGGAAAAGAATGGAGTACGGCCTGTAGGGCCTGTCCAGGCTTGAGTTACGATTGCCTGCTGCAGCTTGACGGCATGCAACCAGAGGAGAGAACCACAATGTGAAGGCTCCATCTGGGACTGAGGATTTGGCAAATCACAGAATACTGTATATTTGTAAGACCCCCATTGAAAAATGATGATTTAGGGCGCAATCCTAAACTGAGTTAGGCCGGCATAAGCTAAACCAGCAAAGTTTGGCCAGCACAAGGGACACCGCAAAGTATGCTTGGACCACACTCGGCGTCAGAGAGGCCAGCCCACAGATGTGCGCCATCCTCCCTGACTCTGAGAGTAGTTCAAAAACGCTTCATGATGGCCCTTGTGCTGGCCAAACTTTGCTGGCTTAGCTGACGCCGGCCTAACTACAGGTTAGGATTGCGCTCTCAGCCTAGCCTGTCCATGTAATCCACCTTGGGTGTTGGCTTCGGCATGGGAAAGGTGGGATATAAATTCCTCAAATAACGTTATATAATTCACATCAGTAATAGTAGATAATGCTAGTCTTCCATTATCTATTACTGCTGGTGTGAATTATCATTGTACTTACCTTGTACACAAAGGCTTTACATTAAAAAAAATGGTCACAGGCCTTTGCTTTCCATCACTCCAACCCCCCCCCCTTTATCCCCCAGTAAGGGGCTGGAAACCTGCATATGGGCTGCTACCCAATAAGGCAGAGAAGCTGCAATGCTCTGGAGAACCCAAAGGTTCATCCCCAGAGTGGTGGCATACCAAGGTCTTATTTGACCCATAAAGTTTTGGCAGCCCATGACAAAATTATTTTCAGTAATAGTCATGACATGTATATTGGAAAAGGCAGGAGATATCCCAAGGAGATAAGGAATGGTATCAGCAGAGGCCCCTTGGCCAGCGATGGGATCCGCAAATTGAGAAGGGGAACGCTGGGCGGGACTTAGGCGGGACTTACACATGATTGGCAGCCCGTCCGCAGAGTTCTGCGGCTGCCCTGGCCTCGGGGGGGGGGGGGGCCCCTGCTCGCCACGGAGCATGGGTGGGGGGCGCGCTGGGTGCCTGGGCGAGCAGCGGTGGGGCGCGCCAACCAGGGGCAGCCCCCCCCCGAGGCCAGGGCAGCCGTGGAACACTGCAGACGGGCAGCCAATCACGTGGAAGTCCCGCGTAAGTCCCACCCAGCGTTCCCCTTTTCAATTTGCGGATCCCATCGCTGCCCTTGTCCCAGATTAGCCAGGCAGTATGGAGTTAATCCCAGAGCTTCTGCAAGCCTCAGGAGCACAGCTGCAGGCTGATGAGGGCCCTGGCTAGGAAGGGATTAGCACAGGTGCAGATGGGTTTGGCTGATGAGCTAGAGCATGCCCAGCAACAGACACCGATTGGCCTGCCTCAATATAAAGTGGGAGGCAGGAGCTACAGTAAGGACCCTGGGTATGTGCTGGAGGAGGGCACCAGTTAGGTGCTGGATGGAGTGTTAAAGGGAGGGTGATTAGCACCAGGTAGGTACTGGACAGGAGCACCGGGCAGGTGTAGGAAGGAAGGAAAGTGGCAGTGGATTGACTGGCTGATGGATTGCTCGATGGACTGACTGACTGAAGGACTGTTGGATGAACTGACTGTTTGGATGGACTGACTGGATACTTGGTTATTGGGTTCCTGTGGTGCCTTGGTTGGAGAGCTGTTGTATGGCTGCCCTGCCCCTGTAGCCACCAAGTGGAGGAGGCAGTTGTGGCTTGGGCAAGCTGACTGCCTATTGTTTGGTGGTGGAGTTTGTTGGTGCTAGATTTAGAGTAGTTTGGAGCTAAGCCGGTGATGAAGGCAGTCTGGAGGAGGCTGGCCAGCCAGTGATCCCAAGCAAAGCTGCTGGAAGAGAGGAGGCCCAGTGGGTGACTGAACCCCCTCCCTCTTGCCTATTTATTTATTTTATTTATTTATTTAAGAAATTTCTACCCCGCCTTTCCTCTGCCAAGGCAGATGTCCAAGGCGGCTTACAATATTAAAAAGGATAAAAATAAAGTATAACAGTTAACATTAAAAACAATTAAAAACAGTATTAAACAATAAACAATCAAGATTAAAAAACACAAACAATTTAAAAACAATTAAAAAATAAACTAGCCTATCTCTGAGGCTGCTCTGGAGAGGAAACTAGTTAGCCTAGTGTGGGCAACAGGGCCCTTGGGGAGGCCCAGCAGAGAGTTTCTGGCAGAACAATATGACAGGAATAATGATAACAGCCAGAGAAGGAGCACAGACAGCAAACATTTTCTTTTATTGAACTTGATTGAACACTCACAAACTTTGTAAAATTGTATATTTATAGTATTATACGTATGTATAACTTTGTACATATAATCACACCAATTAATGTGCTTTTCCTGTGGGTGGCTGCAGCCAATACTAACCAAATTGCAGCTGCAGCCAGGGTCACCCCACCACCATATTGAAGTGGCCCCTTGAAACACCCCCCTGCAGCTGGCACCCGGGGCAGCCCCCCCCAGCCACCACCATTGTACGCCACTGCTTCAGAGCAAGCTTGAAAAGCAGTCCATTGTTGAGAAACCGGAAAACATATTACAAGCATCCTCATCTGCCACCCCCTTTTTCCACGAGTTCAATTATCCACATTTCAAAAATCCTCACCATCATACAAATGATGTATCTGCCTGTGATTGTGGACCAGTTAGCCCCGTTTCCCCCAGTTAGCACCCTGCATGCTGGTGCTTGATGATGATGATGATGATGATGATGATGATGATGCAAGTATTTATATACCACCTTTCTTTGGCCATTAGATTGCTCCTCTGGCTTTAATTCAAGGCGGTTTACATAGGCAGGCTTTATTTCTCTAAACCTGCAAGGAGTTTTTACAAATTGCAAATAAGTTCTATCTTTCAAGAACTACAACACCATACAGATGGAACTTCCATGGTTTAGTCTCTCTTTGTGGCCACAAGATTGCCTTCCTCCTGGCTGATAGATGGCTTCTCTGCTCCCACCAAAGAAACAGCTTGCCCAGCACAACTCCTCTCTCACAGGCAGCTGGAGACAGCTCAGCTCTTATCAGTCGCACTTCTCAAGGTCTGCCGCTCACGGAGACTTCCGGTGTTGTCAAACTGGCGACCTTCGGATCTTATCTTCGGGCAAATGGAGGCTTTAACCCTCTCGACTAAACCTCCTGCCCCAGCTAGCCTTGTAGCAAAATGTTATAAGAGTTTAATAAAGTGGCCCATTCAAACTCCAAGCTGCAGTCTGGCATCTTTATTGGATGTGTGTGTGCATGCAGGCAAAATCTGAAAATGTGACCTTTTAATTTAGGGGTATGAAGATTACCTCTCCCCAGCTAACAATTTTCTTCTGCAAACTGGGCAAGGGTGCTTGCAAAGTTTTCTGTGTGTGTCAACAACTTTTTGTGTCTCACCAAAATTGGCTTATGACCCCACTGGTGGGTTGCAACTGGTGGGTTGGAAAACACTGTGAAAAAAGATATTTCTGCTCAGTAAGAACCAATTGCACTTTGCTGTTTATTTTTCAAAGGTCCCCCTGACTGTGTCCTCCTTTGATTTCAGACTAGGAAACGTGGAAGTTCTCATCTGTATTGATATCTCCCTGCCCGTCTGCTCACATCTCCCACAGTTGTGGTCTCTGGCAACTAAAATATGGCATTGATTTCTTGCTTTCATGTGACCTTGATTTCCCCACGAAGCCTTCATCCCAGTCATATCTTGGACACAAACTCCCCACTGATTAGAACAAAGGTGGCAGCCCCGAACAGCGAGTCACTTCCACTAAAAGGTCATGACTTTAATTTCCTTGAAATGAGAAGCAATCTTTGGCACAGTGGGGGGAGAAAGGGGCAAAGTTTGGCTCAAAAAATCCATGCAACTTGTTTGTAGTCAAGCAGACCACATCATTTCCTTGCGCTCTCCATTCCTGCCTGACCAGCATTCAGACAGATGTACACCATCAGGGTTCCAATGAAGAGCAGGCTTGCATCAGAGACTCAATACTGGAGTCAAAAGAAGGGGATTTAAGGAGGAAGAGAAAAATGACCTGGGAAAATAGGCATAACTATTAACTTTTTCAAAAACATTGTTTTTACTGCTGTTATTTCCCGTATCAATGGCTAAAGGTAAAGGTTTCCCCACGACCAAATGGTCTAGTCGTGACCGACTCTAGGGGGCAGTGCTCATCTCCGTTTCTAAGCCTGTAGAGCCTGTGTTTTGTCTGAGGACAAGCTTCCATGGTCATGTGGCCGGCATGACTCTAGGAACGCCGTTACCTTCCCACCGAAGTGGTCCCTATTGATCTACTTGCATTTTTTAGGTGCTTTCGAACTGCTAGGTTGGCAGGAGCTGGGACAAGCGACGGGAGCTCATTCCATCGCGCAGTCTTGAACTCCCAACCTTCCGATCGGAAAGCCCAGCAACAGCAGATTAACTGGCTGCGCCACCACGTCCCCACATTGTCACCACATTGACAAAGTAGTCAACGGCTACTTTGGTACTATTTTTCCTGGTTAGGGCTTTTCTCTCTCCTGTGGTGACTCCAGGCAACACCATGATGGCATAGAGCAAGGGTCTCCAAACTCTTTAGCCAGATGGCTGCATCAAATATCTGACGTCCAGGGCTGGAAAAGTAAATTAATTTAAATTTAAAATTTAAATAAATGTGATAGACACAGAGCTTATGCAGCGTGCCTAAGGTGCGCTGGCTAGGGACACTGGCCTGCCTGCTTCACAACTTAGGATTGTGCTCTAAATGTGATAAATAACATGCACAGCATATCCTGGTGGCCTATGGGAACAATCCACCAGCTTGCTCCTCAGTCCAATGGCGATTGCAACAACATGCTCCTGTGCAGACCTGAGCCATAGACAGCCAGGGAGCAGGAGGCCGAAATCAACCAAGGGTTGGTGCTAGAAATCAAGCTGAGAGCCAGGTAGAAAAGTACCATCCCCCTAACAAAGCTTCAGGCTGAATAGGGAGATCTAATAGCCCGTCTTGTTGAGGAGAGAAAGGAGCAGCCTGGCTGGATAAAGTCAGTCCAGTTCCTGCACAGGAAATTACACGTGCAAGTTCCTGCCTATTGCATGTTCCACCTTGAGCCACAGTGCCTCGCTGTATGGCTCTGACTGCACACAGAGCTGTCTGATTCCGGTTCCAGCCTGAGGCGCCTGTTTATTTCAACCAGACTTAGAGATGATCTCTGTTTCATCCTATATAATAACCACTACATTCGCATTCACTTTACACCCCATCAGATGTAACGCAATTACCATATTTTCCTATGGAATACAATAACATCGGCTTAGGGTACTTTTCCCCTTCTTTTTCGCTTTTCTTTTTCTTTCCACTTTACTGGCGGAAGAAAGAAAAAGGGGGAAAAGTAAATCAATGATGTGCAATCTGTAGCACAACAATGAGTAATCTGGTTTTTCTTTGTCCCTGCAGTAGCAGAATATCATTTACACAGGTCATCGCATGCAAGCTTTAAATGTCAGTCTTCGCATTGTAGAAGTGGAGCACAGCTTTTATTGATTGCAGAAGTGTTTCATGCAATTGGGCAGAGTCTGTGTTGGAGCGGTGTGGGTGTGGGTGTGTAGCCTTTCCATTGCAGAAGCTACAGGAGCCATAGAAATAAAACGATGCGTAATTTCAATGGAGAGCGTTAGCTGTAGGATGTTGTTTTGTTGTTGTTGTTCAGTCGCTAAGTCGTGTCCGACTCTTCGCGACCCCATGGACCACAGCACGCCAGGCCTCCCTGTCCTCCACTAGCTTCCGGAGTTCACCCAATTTCATGTTCATCGCTTCGGTGACACTATCTAACCATCTCATCCTCTGCCGCCCCCTTCTCCTTTTGCCTTCCATCTTTCCCAGCATGAGGGTCTTTTCTAAAGAGTCCTCTCTTCTCATGAGGTGGCCAAAGTATTGGAGCTTCAGCTTCAGGATTTGTCCTTCCAGGGAGCAATCAGGCTTGACTTCCTGTAGGATGGACTGATTGGACCTCTTTGCAGTCCAGGGGACTCTCAAGAGTCTTCTCCAGCACCATAATTCGAAAGCATCTATTCTTCGGCGCTCTGCCTTTCTTATGGTCCAGCTCTCACAGCCATACATAGCTACTGGGAAAACCATAGCTTTGACTATGCGAACCTTTGTTGGCAGGGTGATGTCTCGGCTTTTGATTAAGTTGTCTAAGTTCGCCATAGCTTTCCTCCCAAGAAGTAAACGTCTTTTAATTTCATGGCTGCAGTCACCATCTGCGGTGATCTTGGAGCCCAGGAAGATAAAGTCTGTCACTGCTTCCATTTCTTCCCCTTCTATTTGCCAGGAAGTGATGGGAGTGGTGGCCATGATCTTAGTTTTTTTAATGTTGAGCTTCAAGCCAATTTTGGCACTTTCCTCTTTCACCCTCATCAGCAGGTTCTTTAAGTCTTCCTCACTTTCTGCCATTAGAGTGGTGTCGTCTGCATATCTGAGGTTGTTGATATTTCTCCCAGCGATCTTGATTCCAGCTTGTGAATCATCCAGCCCTGCCTTCCTCATGATGTACTCTGCATATAAGTTAAATAAGCAGGGTGACAGGATACAGCCTTGTCGTACTCCTTTCCCAATTTGAAACCAGTCGGTTGTTCCATGTCCAGTTCTAACTGTTGCTTCCTGGCCCACGTACAGGTTTCTCAGAAGACAGATAAGGTGGTCTGGTACTCCCATCTCTTCAAGAACTTGCCACAGTTTGTTGTGATCCACACAATCAAAGGCTTTAGCATAGTCAATGAAGCAGAGGTAGATGTTTTTCTGGAACTCTCTGGCTTTCTCCATGATCCATCGAATGTTGGCAATTTGATCTCTAGTTCCTCTGCCTCTTCGGAAACCAGCTTGTACATCTGGTAGTTCTCGATTCACATACTGCTGAAGCCTAGCTTGTAGGATTTTGAGCATCACCTTGCTAGCATGTGAAATGAGTGCAATGGTGCGGTAGTTTGAACAATCTTTGGCATTGCCCTTCTTTGGGATTGGAATGTAAACTGATCTTTTCCAGTCTTGTGGCCACTGCTGGGTTTTCCAAATTTGCTGGCATATGGAGTGCAGCACTTTGACAGCATCATCTTTTAAGATTTTCAGTAATTCCACTGGAATGCTGTCACCTCCACTAGCTTTGTTGTTAGTGAGGCTTTCTAAAGCCCACTTGACTTCACACTCCAGGATGTCAGGTTCAAGCTCAGTGACCGCACCATTGTGGTTATCAGGAACATTGAGATCGGCCTTATAGAGTTCCTCTGTGTATTCTTGCCACCTCTTCTTAATCTCATCTGCTTCTGTTAGGTCCTTGCCGTTTTTGTCCTTTATTGTGCCTACCTTAGCATGAAATTGTCCTTTGACATCTCCAATTTTCTTGAAAAGATCTCTAGTCTTTCCCATTCTATTGTTTTCCTCTATTTCTTTGCATTGCTCATTGAGGAAGGCCTTCCTATCTCTCCTTGCTGTTCTCTGGAAATCTGCATTCAGTTGGGTATATCTTTCCCTTTCTCCCTTGCTTTTGGCTTCCCTTCTTTCCTCAGCTATTTTTAAAGCCTCTTCAGATAGCCACTTTGCCTTCTTGCATTTCTTTCTCTTTGGGATGGTTTTAGTTGCTGCTTCCTGTACAATGTTACAGACCTCCGTCCAAAGTTCTTCAGGCACTCTGTCTACCAAATCTAAGCCTCTAAATCTGTTTGTCACCTCCACTGTATATTCGTTTGGGATCTGATTTAGGTCATACATGGAGGGCCTAGTGCTTTTCCCTACTTTTTTAAGTTTAAGCCTGAATTTTGCAATAAGAAGCTCATGATCTGAGCCACAGTCAGCTCCAGGTCTTGTTTTTACTGCCTGTATAGAGCTTCTCCACCTTTGGCTGCAAAGAATGTAATCAATCTGATTTCGATGTAGACCATCTGGTGAAGTCCATGTGTACAGTCGCCGTTTGTGTTGCTGGAAAAGGGTGTTTGCTATGACTAATGTGTTCTCCTGACAAAACTCTATCAGTCTTTGCCCTGCTTCATTCTGTACTCCAAGACCAAACTTGCCTGTTACTCCTATTACCTCTTGACTGCCTACTTTAGCATTCCAATCCCCTATGATGAGAAGGACATCTTTTTTGGGTGTTAATTCTAGAAGCTGTTCTAGGTCTTCATAGAAACGGTCAACTTCTTCCTCTTCAGCACCAGTGGTTGGGGCGTAGACTTGGATTACTGTGATGTTGAAAGGTTTGCCTTGGATCCGAATTGAAATCATTCTATCACTTTTGAGATTATACCCCAGTACTGCTGTTCTCACTCTCTTGTTCACTATGAAGGCTACTCCATTTCTTCTAAGGGATTCCTGCCCACAGTAGCAGATATAATGGTCATCTGAATTAAATTCTCCCATTCCTGTCCATTTTAGTTCACTAACTCCCATGATGTCGATGTTCAGCCTTGACATCTCACGTTTGACTACATCTAACTTACCTTGATTCATAGATCTGACGTTCCAGGTTCCTATGCAGTATTGCTCTTTGCAGCATCGCACTTTCCTTTCACTTCCAGACACATCCACAGCTGAGCTTCCTTCCGGTTTTGGCCCAGCTACTTCACTCTTTCTGGAGCTACTAGTACTCGTGTTCTGCTCTTCCCCAGTAGCATAATGGACACCTTCCGACCTGAGGGTCTCATCTTCCAGTGTCATATCGTTTAGCCTTTTAGTTTTGTAATCCATGGGGTTTTCTTGGCAAGAGTACTGGAGTGGGTTGCCATTTCCTTCTCCAGCGGATCACGTTTAGTCAGAACTCTCTACTATGACCTGTCCATCTTGGGTAACCCTACATGGCATAGCTCACAGCTTCATTGAGCTACTCAAGCCCCTTCGCCACGACAAGGCAGTGATCCATGAAAGGGATGTTGGTTCCCCAAAAAAGAGATCCTCAGGGACCCATCCACCCACTCTCTTAGCCTAAGTGGTGAGCTGGGGAAACGTAAAATTCTCTCTTCAGTGCTCTGTGTTGAGTGTTCTGTGCAAAACGGGCATGGCAGTGCTGGGGTTGCTGCTCTTTGGAAGCCAGGGAATGCCCGACAATGCGACTCTCGGAAGGTGGACCAATGAAAAAGTGGCATTATGAGCGCAATCCTAGCATGTGCTGGAACAGGCAGGCCAGCTGGCCAGTGCTGGATACAGCACAGATTAGAAGGCAGCTGGTGGTCACCTCAGGGGAAGGGGCAGCGGCGTCATGCAGCCGGAACACTGGGCGGGAGGAACGGGTGAGCGGCAGCCCGCCCGTTGCGTACCGCTCCGTTTCTCCCCCTCAACAGACCAGTGTCTATCAATGATGCATTAAAGCAACATTGGTAGAAGTGCAGTCTCCAGCACCTCATTGGTAGAAAATGGGAATTGCCTCCTCCTTCCAAAGCAGGTCAAAGACCTTTCTGTTTAAGTGAGCCTCTCCCTTTAGTGACCTCCCCCGACAGGTGCTTCCCTGGTTTTCATTCTGTTTTCTTTGCTATTCACTGCATTTTATTATGTTGTTGCATCCATTTTTTTTATTCTATTTTATTTATCGTATTGCAATTTTATTGCTTGTGAGCTGCCTTGGGCGTCTTTGTTGTTAGAGGAAAGGCAGCCTTTAAATCTTTTAAATGAATAAATAAATAAGCATGTGCAACTCTTCCTACAACTGAACTCGAGATTGCTGCTCCCCTGGGTTTCAGTTCTCTGCTGGAGTCCCTCCGAGCGACTTCCTTCTCTGCATCTGCTTACAGAAACTTTTGGCCCCAACCCTATTTGTGCATTGTGCTGGTGGTGGGGAAGTCTCTCCCCCATTCTGTAAAGTGCTCCTTCCCATGCAAGGCCAGAAGGCTGCACCATACCCACAGCAGTCCACAGATCAGCTCCCCTGGTTGATAGAGAGGTAAGTTCAGAAACAGGTCATGGGCAGACGGGGCAGGACGGGGGCAGATATTGCTAGCATGGTGCATGCCAAATCCTAATGCGCTCTTCTGCCTGACACACCCCACAAGGCTCCTGAGAGCATCATCATCATCATCATCATCATCATCATCATCATCATCATCATCATTATTATTATTATTATTATTATTATTATTATTAATTAGATTTCTATCCTGCCTTTATGCCCGAAGGCACCCAAGGCGGCATTACAATATAAAATTCAACACAAAAAAACAATTTAAAAACAATACAATAAAACAAAATTAAAACAAAGCAATAAAATTTAAAAACAACAAGCCCTGTGGATCATAAGGTATAAAATATAAAAGTGAACCAGCCAGCCAGCCTGTCAACAGTTAAAAGCTTTTTGAAATAAAAAGGTCTTCCGCCCCCGCCAAAATGTTAACAAAGAGGGAGCAGTTCTCAGTTCTAAGGGGAGGGTATTCCAAAGTTGGGGAATACAGGGCCATGCAACAGACACGGAGCAAAATGTTCATGACTTACCTCTGTACCCCTAAGTCCAATGGGTACAAAGAGAGAAGATTCTGGTTGGACAAGAATTTATTGACGATAAGGGCGGTTCGACAGTAGAACAGATTGCCAAGGGCGGTGGTGGATTCTCCCTCCCTGGAGACCTTCAAGCAGAGGCTCGACAGGCACCTGCTGGAGATGCTCTAGGAGGATTTCCTGCTACAGGCAGGGGGTTGGACTAGACGACCTTGTAGGTCCCTTCCAATTCTATGATTCTACACCTCTCCCAGCTAACTTGGGCTCTAGCAGGATGCAGCAGATGATGTGTTGGTGCCCCTGCAACGTCTGGGCTACTGAAGGATAGGACTGTGCCATTTGGTTCCTGCTATCATCATAGGATGGAAGTGTAGTTCCATAAGTGCAGCTGCACTGGGCTACACGCTGCTGGCTGCTGGGGGGAGCAACAGTCTGGGTTCCCCCTTGTTCCTCTGCCTCCTATTGCCCCCAGCCCCCCACAGGACAGCTGGCTAGCAGGTACAGACCACGATTGCCACTCATCTCCAGCTAGAAAAAACAGGGTTTTAAAATGCTGATTTTTCTCTCTGGAGCTGAGCAGAGATCGCAGTCTGTAGCCCATCACCAGCTACCCCTTTGCTCTGCCCTCCAGCTGCTCCCCTCCTAAGTAGAGGAGCAAGGAGGAAGTTTTTTTAAACTTTTTAAAAAGGGGTGTGATGTCATGCCTAGATGTGATGTCACTTCTGGGTGTGATGTCATGGGGCAACTTTTCAAAGTTTGCACTGGGCTACAGGGTGGCTGCCTATAACCGTGTTACAGAATGTCCATGCTTTGCCTGTTACATTTCTCAATAGATCCTATTATACTGTTCACATCTTGAAAAATTATAATTTATAATTCCCTCTGATACCCTTCCTTCCTTCCTTCCTTCCTTCCTTCCTTCCTTCCTTCCTTCCT
>JAJKFI010000063.1:1051838-1066860 GCA_029204185.1 Lerista edwardsae
CCTTCCTTCCTTCCTTCCTTCCTTCCTTCCTTCCTTCCTTCCTTCCTTCCTTCCTTCCTTCCCCTTCTTCTGTTACTTCCTTTTAGCCCTTCTCCTGAAGGAAACATTGATTCTCAATCACTACATACAGGAGCCGTTTAATAGGACATTCTGGGCAAAGCTCCAAGTCTACTGAAAATAATGGAATACTTCAACTAACTCAATGAGGGTTAAGGACCAGCTACTTTTATGGCAACTAAGCAGTGGTCAGCATATTAAGAGAAATGTTTGATTTTGCTCACATAATCAGTACTTGTGTAACCTTGGTAAGTTTTTTTTTTTTTACTTAATCTTTAAAAAAATGTTTTATTCATTTGTCCTGTGCAATGAAGAAAAGGCCTTAAACAATGCTAAGATGAAAAGTTTTTTTGTTTTGTTTTCTGATCCAGGGTGACAATGCATAATCATTCTGATGGCCCATGCATGCCAATTTCATCTCTAAGTGCTGGGAAGGGCTTGCTGACCAAAGTGCTGAACTGGAAAAACATGTTTGCAGATGGAAATATGGCACATAATTGCTTTATACCAATGGCTTCCAAACTGTGAGCCAGGACCCACCAGTGGGTCATGAGCCAATTTCAAGAGGGTCGTGAAGCACCTAGAGCAGCCATATTGAAAATATGGGAAGATGGGATGTTGGAAAAGAGGAGGGCTGTGTGATGGTTTTGCTTGTGTCAAGGTTGTAAATAGGCTTCTTTTCCCTTTCTGGTTCACTTTGCTATTGGAAAATGGCTGAGAACTAACCCAACTGATGGCCGCATTCTCAGGAAAGCAGCAGGCTCTGGCGTCACAATGACGGCACTTTCAGCCAAGACATCACCTCCGGTGGGTCCCAGACAGCTTGTCATTCTCAAAAGTGGGTCCTGGTGCTAAAATTTGAGAACCACTGATTTATACAGCCAATTCTTCTTTTCCACTGGGGTTAGGCTACTGGAAAACCCAGTGGATAGTGAATCAGCTGATGGCAAATCATTGATCCTATGGGATCAGTCAGGTTAGAGGGAAGAGTAGCTAACCTGGTCAGGTATGCCAATACAGAAAATGGTGCAGATAGCCTCAGAATGGCCACCATGGAATCCTTCAGGATGGTCATGGACAATTTCAGCATGGCAGTTGCTGATACAGAACAGCAGCCACAAATAGGTTAAAGATGGCTGTGGATAGTTTCAGAATGACCACGGATAGCTTCAGGGTGGCTGCGGATAGCCAAAACTAGGCAGCGGATGGCACGATGTGTGCTATAGTCTTCTTTCCATGGATAAACGGATTTTGCTAATTGACTACGTATAGTTATCCTTCTGCCAAGGCAGAATAAATTGGGCTACACCTTACTTTTTCCATATGTGTGAGCTCAGTTATGCTAAGAGATAGCAACTGGCCCAAGTTTGGCTTTGCCTCCAGGTGACTTTTCGTAGGAATTGGTCCCGGGTGGCATTTGGCACAGTAAATCAAAATAATATGGAGCAGAACCAAAGGATGACAAAATCCATGCACAGGAGTCAAGTGTTGTGGCTCCCTGTTGAACATGGGAAGATGAATTTTGCCAACTACCCCAAAGCTGGCAACCCGAACCCAACATCCTAAGTTGGACATACCTAGGGCAGGTAGCATGTTTGCAATGTGTCCATGCATCCCCAGGTATTGTGCATGAAAATACTTATTTCACGTATTAATGGAATGAATGGCACCCCTTGTGAACCATCTGGAAAGGGCTCGTGCCTTTAACTTGCCCCTCTCTGCCTGTTTGGACATTTTGCCGTTGTAAAAGAAATGAGTTGCAGCACAGAACTCAAAAGAGTCACTCCATTGCCTAGGCAACCAGAGAGTGCTCCCAATCTCCATGCACCATGCTGTGGCAGCTCACAGGCTGTGCACAGTATATGAAGAGGAGCATCATCTGGGAGCCTCTCGGCTTCTGCTGTGATGCACATTGTAGTGAAAAGGAGGGAAGCATCCAGCGGTGTTATGCTGCCGGAACGCTGGGCGGGACATCCGGGTGATCGACAGCCCGCCCGTCGCATTCCGCAGCGTTACACCGTTTGCGTAACATGCAAGTGGCGTAATTGGTTATGCAAACGGCGTAACGCTCCGGAACGCAACGGGCAGGCTGTCAATCACCCGGATGTCCCGCCCAGCGTTCTGGCAGCATAACACCGCTGGAAGCATCCCCTTGCCAAAGCAACTCAGGGAAGCTCTTCGCCTCCATCACCACAAGGAGCGAGTGTCCCCCATCTTTGGAACTCCTCAGAACATAAGCACAAAGGGGGGCAGATTCTCAGCTTGTAAATAAGTCAATGAAACAAAGGTTCATGCTTCGGGTGTGAGCATCGCACCCCTTTTCTATGACATCATAGCCAATATTGTAATGCCATTGTACAAATAAATGCTAAGGCCACATCTGGAGAATTGTATACAGTTCTGGTTGCTACTTCTCAAGAAGGACATAATGGAACTAGAAACAGTGCAGAAGAGAGTGATGAAAATGATTACTTGGCTTTTGAGGAAAGGTTGCAGCATTTGGGTCTCTTCAGTCTAGAAAAAAGGTGCCTGAGGGGGCATATGATTGAGATGTACAAAATTATGCATGGGATGGACAGAGTGGATAGAGGGATGTTCTTTTCCCTCTCTCACAATACCAGAACCAGGGGACAGCCACTAGAATGGAGTGTTGGGAGAAAAAGGAAATACTTCTTTACCCAATGGGTAATGAATCTGTGGAACTCCTTGCCACAGGATGTGGTGATGGCATCTGGCCTAAGTGCCTTTAAAAAGCGACTGGACTGATTTCTAGAAGAAAAGTCCATCACAGATTTTCTAAGCTCACACTGGTATGTGCCAGCTCCTGGTTTTAGAAGTAGGCTAGCTCTGAATATTGGAAGTGAGGGAGTTGCAACAGGATGCAAGCATCTTGATGCCTTGAGGCATCTGGTGGGCCTTGTGAGATACAGGATACTGGGCTAGATGGGCCTTTGGCCTGATCCAGCGGGCTCTTCTTATGTTCTGACAGTATCTGTACATTTATGATTGTTGCTTCTTTTCCCAGGGATTTTTCTTGCAATACTTTTGTGTAAGTCTCCTTGAGGCCACACGGAAGGGGTAGGAGGAAAAATAATTATCAAATAAAAGGTAAAAGTAAAGCCTTTTCTGAATTTTCACTGGAAAACATGGGCTCAGGCCAAAGGCCCATCTAGTCCAGCTTCCTGTATCTCACAGTGGCCCACCAGGTGCCCCAGGGAGGCATGAAACAACAAGATGCTTGCATCCTGTTGCCACTCCCTTGCACCCGGTACCAGTAGCCCACCACCTTTGTAAGGAGGTTGCACAGTCCATCATTGCCTATAGCCCACGATGGACCTTTCCTCCAGAAATCCGTCCAATCCCCTCTTAAAGGCATCAAGACCAGATGCCATCACCACCTCCTGTGGCAAAGAGTTCCACAGATTAACTACCCGCTGGGTAAAAAAGTACTTTAAAAGTACCTTTTACCTGTTTTAACTCTCCCAACCCTCAGTTTTAGCGGATGCCCCCTGGTTCTGGTGTTTTGAGAGAGGGAGAAGAATATCCCTCTATCGACTTTATCCCTTCCGTGCATAATTTTGTATGTCTCAATCATGTCCCCCCTCAGGCGCCTTTTTTCTAGACTGAAGAGCCCCAAATGCTGCAGTCTTTCTTCATAAGGGAGGTGCCCCAGCCCCGTAATCATTTTCGTCGCTCTCTTCTGTACCTTTTCCAGCTCCACTATGTCCTTTTTGAGGACCTACAACCTCCTTCCTATTCCAAGCAATCCACAGGACTTACGACAACAGTCGTGATGAGGATCCCTCTGTCCTCCTCTTTTCCCCTGCAGTTGCCTTTATCCACCCACATTTCCACCAGTCAGGATTTCCAGATGCATGCGAGCTTGCTTGAATGGCACTCTTTATCCTGTAGTTTTTGTTATATTTTTTTAACCAACACAATTTACTCTGGAACGGGATGCAAGTTTGAATAACCGAGGTGATGGCATTAATAAATAAGCATCGAGGAAAGACATGGAAATAATCAGGAGTAGAAAAAGCGGTAACAAAAGGGCTCAATTTGGTACAAGCATAGAAAACAAATTCAGCAGCAAACCTCTGTCCTGTGATTAATAAAGCACTGGTGAAGCCGGAGCAGGTCCCAGTCGTGAGTTGTTGCTGCTGGCCGTGTAAATGGTATCGATCCACCCAGTAACAAGCCACTTGTTGCCACGAAAGGATTTGGTGTGCGGATGAAGCAGAGCAACTTGCGATATGATTCAGGCACATTTCAGCTGAATGCCTTTTTCACCCCTTTGAATGCAATCCGAGCAATGCCCAACCGCTTGGGTGGAAAAAGTGCCAGCGTTTCCTAGGGGGACCATGAAAAAGTTATGGCACCATTAAGAGGCAGTCTGGAATTAAGCTCCCGTGTGTCCGGTACACTAAAGCCATTTTGTAATAAAGCTATAAACTAAAAAAAAAAGAGTGTTCCTAGGCAAGTAGGCAGAGCGCCATTTGGTTACGCTTCTACATTTGTCAAAGCATCAGATCGTCAGCTAGAACTGTATAGCTCAGTGGTTCTCAAACTGTGGACTCGCTTTTTAGAATGGTATGCGTGTTGGGACCCACCGGAAGTGATGCCATGAACCTGGAAGTGATGTCATAGCCGGAAGTGACATCATCCAGCAGGAAGTGCCATCAGTGTGACGTAATCAAATGACACTCCTGGAATGCAAAGTTGCATTCTTGGACTGAAGCAATTGCACAACCAGGAAACATCCCTGACAGAAAGCCAGATTATATGGTGTAAAAGCATGGAACTAAAAACAAAATTAAAAATACCTCCAAACTGTTAATACTCACAAATATACTATAGCAAGCAGGGCCGGCTTTAAGCCCATGTGACCAATGTCGTCACATCGGGCCCCGCGCTTCTGGGGGCCCCGCTCTAGCAGGGTGAGCATATTGCCTGTGGCTGCAGCTGGGATCTCAATGGGCTGCAAGTCAATGGGGCGAGCAGAGCAGCTTTACCTGGGTCTCTCCCACTTGCCTTTGAACAGCCACCTGGAAGTATTTGGCGGTGATGTTATGATATCACCACCAACTGCTTCCACATGCCATGCTTTGCACGTGGCACAAACAGCGCTCTTCTTGGTGAGTGGGGGCCCTGCAAGGAGGTTTGGGCCCCCCCGCAGGAATGCCCCACATTGGGCCTTGCTGCTGCTAGAGCCGGCCTTGATAGCAAGAGTAAGGTCTACAGCTTCCAAGATGGCTGCTCCCAGCTTTCCACAACCCACCTGACATCAGGTAGCGACCCATCAAGTGGTCCCAACCCAAATTTTGAATAACACTGATATAGATACATACCTGTGGTTGGCTTGGTCCTATTGAGCAATTCCATTGTCCAGTTTTAATGGATAACCTTTCTCCCTGAATGCTACTTTGACCTAGAAAAGTAGCATTCAAGTAGAAAGCCTTGAAGGTTTATGCTTCCTGAATGCTAGTTTTCAACATGCATGGTGTTTTCTTTTTCTTTCTGTTCCTACTGCCCAGACACAGCTTCATTTCCGCCCCAACAACTAGGCCTGGGCCGCTGCCAATTAACTGTCACAACTTCCAGCCCATAACAAAATTTTGACTCGCTGTGACAGGTTGTTCTTAAGTAATTAAAAACCAGATGATTGTTGTCAGTTACGTATTTAAAATCTTGCTTGGCGAACAAACTTAGATGCCAGCAGCACTAATTTGAAGCAAAAACATAAGCGACACAATATGCTGCAATTTTATTAACCTCTCCCAGACATTTAGCAACATGCAGGCATTTTTCTTTTCTTTTTTTCCCCCAAAAACGAAAGAATGCATTTGGAGATCAAGAAATCCTCCTCCTGCCCGCTGTAATCTGTGCTAATTGACAGTATATAAATGGATGGGGCTGTTTGGAATGCGTTGGATGCCTGAGCATCTCCTTCAAGTAGCTTCCCTGCTTAATGTATTGATCACAAATGCTGTTAGAGAAATAATGGGGTGCCCACATTTCCCTGATTGTCTGGGCAAGGAGATCTTGATCTATCGACTCACAGTTCAGGGGGTAAAAGTTCCTTTTTGGTGATCAGTTTCCATTAAAGTTAGAACCATCCATTCCTGTTTTTAAAAACACTGGGTAGGGATTTAGTTTTCTTTTTTTCCACAGCCACTTCTTTTTATTTAAATGTATAAACCGACCCGAGGCAGCTAATGATATTTGCAAGGAAATCAAGGCCTTCAGATGCCAGGAGGTTCTGCGAGGGAGAGATCTTCACCTCCCAATGACTAAGAAGCCCCCATGGTGTGCTAGGAAGAGGGTTAGGAGTCGATCGCCCTTAAATACCGTACATTCCTTCCTAGCAGGCACCACAGCATGTTCACAGATGAAGTGAACACTCTAAATCCAGCCAGGAACAATAATCCAGAATAATTCCTAACCAGAGCTATTGGGCAGAGATGGGGACTATGGTTTGACACTTCAGAGCAGAATTCTCTACATCAGTAGTTCCCAAACTGTGGGACAGGACCCACCAGAGGGTCACGAGCCAATTTGAGGTGAGTCACAAAGCACCTAGAGCAGCCATATTGAAAATAGGGGAAGATGGGACATTGGGAAGTGGGAGGGCTGGGTGGTTGTTTTGCTTGTGTCAAGGTTGCAAATAGGCTTTTCTTCCTTCCTGATTCATTTTGCTATTGGAAAATGTCTGAGAAATAACCTAACTTATTGCTGCATTCTCAGGAAAGCAGCAGGATATGGCATCACAATGACAGCACTTTGGGCCATGACATCATTTCCTGTGCATCCCAGACAGTCATTCTAAAAAGTGGGTCCCGGTGCTAAACAGCAGATCCAAGGAGATCCAAGGAGCTCAAGATGCCCGAATCGGGGCTGCACGATCTCCTGGACAGGCTTAGGATTTGGACTTGTGGCCGAATCCGGAGCCCGGCCACGTCCTGCCCTCCCCCCTGCCCAGAAACGGCCTCCCTCGCCAATCCCATTCCCATCATTCCCCGCCTTTCCCATCCCGACATGAACCCTCCTTTGCGCCAGCCAGCTTCGGCCGACGTGAGGGAGGCCCAGCACGAGTGCAACAGACTGGCGCTCCCTGCAGCACCGGTCCTGTTGCAGTACTGCAGATGCAGGGGTGCCACTCAGCACCCCCGTGTCGGTGCAACCAACAGCGCGCTGGCACTATGCCCAGCTCCACTGCCAGCCCCAACCAGGAGGTGAGGTGAAGCAGGTTGCATCGGTGGTGGATCGTGACGAGTTTGAGATGGATGGCAGATTCAAGGTGCACTTCCTCCAGAGTCCACCACCACCTCCTTCCTCCAGCCCACCACTGATGCAAGCTGCAATTGTCCGTTTCCCAGTCATCCCTCTCCTTGCACAGTTTCCTTAAAGCCAAATGCACAGGACTTGCAGCTTTATTCCTGGGGACTTCGCCCCTGAAGGAGCTGCTTTGTTGACACTGTCTCTTTAAATAAAACCCAAAGTCTTGCATGTTGTAACACCCCTCTTTCTTCTCAAACCACTGGATAAAGCCCACTCCAGCTCTCTCTTTTTTGCCATAAAGGAACATGAAATGTTGACCCCAAAAGCAAATCAGACCCAGATCAGGGTGGCAGCTCCAGCTGTCGACCAAACCTTGGGCAAGACATTCCCTTGCTAATGCACAACAAAGTATAATTAGGGGACCATAATCTTTTAGTCCTGCAGCATATCACTTCCAACAGATATAGTTGCATTCCAAAAAGATAAAGTGGGTAACAGTGAAAATGCAAATGAGGATTTATACAGCAGTAATTCATGGGCCTGCTATGGTTAATGCCATTGCGATGAATCAGCCCCTGTTTACAGGGCTATGGTGAGCCGGATAGCACACAATTCAGTTTTACATATGTAAAGGAGGCATATAAATGTGCCCATTTATCCTTATTAGGTTGTGAAATGTTCTGACTCTAAAGGTGACAAAATACATATTTTGCAGCTAATGGGGACCATTCATTTCTCCATAAGTCCCAGTGGGCTCCCAGCATCAATGGTGATCGTGCCTCAGTTGTGAAACCAAGTTAAAGAGGCGTTTAAAACATTCCAATTGCTTTGTAAATATGGGCACGGCAATGGCTGGTTCGGATGTGTTTCCTGGTAAATTACGAGCAAACTTGACCTGTTTAGGGGAGCGGTGGAATTCAGAGTACAATCTGACCCATTAGAATTTCAGATTGGTGCCATGGGCTGGCCACACAAAAATGCCAGGCTTATTGTTGTTCTGCCAGAAACTCCCTGCTGGGCCTCCTCAAGGGCCCTGATGCCCACACTAGGCTAACTAGTTTCCCCTCCTGAGCAGCCGCAGAGATAGGCAAGAGGGAGGGGGTTCCTTCACCCACTGGTTCTCTTCTCTTCCAGCAGCCTTGCTTGGAATCACCGGCTGGCCAGCCTCCTCCAGACTGCCCTCATCACCGGCTTAGCGCCAGATACCCTAACTTGGCACCACAAAACCCCACCACCAAACAATAGGCAGTCAGCTTGCCCAAGCCACAACTGCCTCCTCCACTCGGTGGCTCCAGGGGTGTGGCAGCCATACAACAACTTCCCACAGCCTTCTTATCTTCCTTTATCCAGTCCTTTAACCATCCATTGGCCAGTCCCAATCCATCCATCCAGCACCTACCCAGTGCTCCCTTACTGCAGCTCCTGCCTCCCACTTTATACTGAGGCAGGCCAATCGGTGTCTGTTGCTGGGTAGGCTGTACCATCAGCCACACCCATCTGCAACTGTGATAATCACCCTTCCTAGCCAGGGCCCTCATCAGCCTACTTAGGCTGCAGCTGTGCTCCTGAGGCTTGCAGAAATTCTGGGATTAACCTTGTACTTCCTAGGTAATCTGGGACAAGGGGCCACTGCAGATACCATTCCCTGTCTCATAAGAACATAAGAACATAAGAAGAGCCCTGCTGGATCAGGCCAAAGGCCCATCTAGTCCAGCTTCCTGTATCTCTCAGCGGCCCACCAGGTGCTCCAGGGAGGCTCTGCTGCCTTTTCCAATACAATTGTCTGATTTCCTCAGGCGAAGTGGCTACAGTTGGGGATCTTCAGCATCTAGAAGGTTCTGCTCTTCTCCCATCTGCTCTGATGACCAACACAGAAGGCCAGGTTCCGAAGGTACAGCCATCAAACCTGGCCAATTCAGGTTCTTTATTTTGCCTACCAATTGCAGGATGCGGCTCAGTGCTGCTCGGTGATATTCAATGCTGCCTCAGGTCTGCCACCTCCGCACTTACCACAGCCACTTCCCACACTCCTGGTGTTGTATGCTTCAAATGCATACACGCAATTGCAGCCGTGCAGGTTAGGTTTAAAAGGAGGTGCTTCTTTGTTTGTGAGGTCCCTGTAAATCAAACCATGAGTCTTGCATTCAGTGCGCAATCCTAAGCAGCACTGGCATAGCGAGGCCAGCGGGTCTGCGCTATATCCAGCAAAGCTTTGGTGCACTGGGGAGCTTCACTCGGTTGGTGTAAGGGTAGCCCAGGGGTGCCGGTCGGTGCCCTGCGTTGGTGATACTGATGTTTTGTGGTTCCACCAATTATTACGTGTTGGCAGTTTACACACCACCACCACCACCACCACCACCACTATCATCATCATCATTTGCCTTTACACTTCTGACTTCATTTCTGACAATTTTCTCCCATTAGGTTGGAAGTTCTGAAAAGTCGCATAGCTTTGAGCAGATAGTTGTGCGCTGCCTGTAATGCAACTCTCCATTCAACTGGATATATACATTTGAGCTTAGAACACAGCTGGTGTTTGTTCTGGAGGTCAGTTGTATCCTTAGGGTTTGATTGCACAAAAGTCAACTCGCCTCGTGCACATTCCCATTAGGAAGGCTGCCAAGCAACTCAGCTGTGCTGCCTTCTGGGCCACAGCCTTCGTACTCCCCCACAGTATATGCTTGAGTACATTGGAGAATTCCGGTGGCATCCAACTGCATCTAACCAAAAGTCATTTGGCTTGTGCTTAATGGAGTGCATCAGGATCTGGGGAATCTGAATGTGTGTTGAGCCACTGGGGGGAAAGACTTCAGCAGCATTCTCCAAGAAGGTCCTCCATCTCTACTACTGTGATTATTAACCACATACAAGCAGTGGTGTCATTCAAATGATTTAGGAACAGGAACTCACTTTTGATTGGCAGTTGTCGGGAACCCGGAACCAGCCACGGAGCCCGTTAGGATCCGGAACGCCCGTTCTGGTCCGTTCCCTCTGAATGACATCAGTGCATACAAGGTAAGAACTCAGGTTTCCTTTCGGGATCATACAACATGCCTTTTTACAGCCCAATCCCATCAAGTCCTTATGATGAAGCCAGGACCGGACCCACAAAGCTCCGCCCTCATGGAGAGGGACACAACGTAGCTGGCGTCTTTGTGCCCTGTCATGGCTTCAGGGAAGGCTGAGAGCTTTCCCTGAAGCCAGGATGGGGTGCGACGAAACCACCTGCGCCCCAGCAGGCCTTCTACTGGAGGCCTTCTGAGGGCTAAAGAGGACACACACAGTCTGTCCTGCCCTTGGAATGCCTTAGAAAGCATTCCAAGGAAGGAAGGCCTTAGAAAGATGCTTCTGATTTATCGATAAACCAGAAGCACATTTTCTCAGTCCTTCCAGAGGTCTCAGTAGGCTTTGGAGGGTCGGAGAGGCCACGCACAGACTCTCCGGCTTTCAGAATGCTTCCAGAAGGCCTTAGAACGGCCTTCCAGAGGCATTACATGGCCTTCCCAAGGGCCAGAGAGGCTGTGTGCAACTTCTCCAGCTCTTAGAGAAGATGGCTGCGCTGGGCAGAGATGAGCCAGGGCAGGTGAGGCAGAACCTCACCTGCTTCTAACGACCGTACATCTCTGCCAGTCAGGCCTCGACTCCTGTTTTTGCAGTAACTGCAGTACACACAACCTCCCTGCCCCCACAACTCTTGAGGAGATGAATATGCAGATACAAGAGAGGTGTGTCTCATATTTAGGAGGACTTGTGGCACACTTGCCAAGAAGATTGGCCACCACCTCCAGCCATACTCCACACTCTGTGAATTAATGCCCATACAGGAAGAAGGCATCTTCTTTCTTGGATGCCCTCTTTGTTGGACCTGGCCCTGAATCACAACCTTCTTGAAAGGACAGTCCATATATTGTGCCATGTTCAGAAACCTAATGGACTTTTGCTAGAGAACGGTGTGAATTATAAGGTCATCTTATCAATGCCCACAGCCAGAAATAGAAGAGCTATGAAGGTGCCTAATTGAAATTAGATCATCCGGTGTGTCGGGTATTAGTGGCGGTGCATCTTGTTACCAAATGTTTACGAAAGGTCAGAGTATCCTAGAACATCAAGCCAAAGGATAAATATAAGTTACGGAAGTGACAAATTAAACAGTGGCCACAAGGGACAGCTTATTCACTGCAGAGCCATAAATGTTTAGCGCCTTGGGATGGCCTCCTTGATGGAAATTTCTAGATAAATGTGCTAATCTTCACCCGTAAAATTAGAAAATAGACTCTGGGGAAAACCACCTACTACACCTAAGATGAATTGCTGAGCTCCAGAAAACCTTTAGTCACAGTCGTGGATTTTATTGTTTCCTTATCTAGGCTACTAAAGTACCTTTTCAACAGGCTAAAAGTTCCTCTCCATCAATTAGAATGCAGTTCTTGGAGCCCTTATTTTTGTAGTGAACACAGAGAGGAAGGGGGAAAAATCTATGTTGAGTCATTTGAAATTTAGAACAAAGATAAACTAATAAAGGCGTAATAAGAAATTTGTAAATACCCTGCACTGGAAAAATCAGAGCCTTAGCATTCTTAGCATTGTATCTTTCACTTTGCAGAAGTATTTGTTTTGTTATTTATGGATTAGCTGTTTACGTAGTATGAATGTATAGTGTGATCTATGAATGAGGAAAAATCCATTCGATGAATTCCATTGACAACTCAGGGTGCAATCCTAACCTGGAGTTAGGCTGGCACAATTAGGCCAGCAAAGTTTGGCCGGCACAAGGGACACCGTAAAGCACGTTTGGACCACTCTCTGAGCGCAATCCTATATTATGCTGGCCTAGTAAGGCCGACATAGCAGGGCTGTATCCTAAAGCCTATTAAGAGGCAGCAGCAGCAATGTCCAGGACAAGGGGAGGTTTTTTCCCTTGCACCCGCATAAGCCCCAGTCACCCCAATGGGCCTGCTCGGATCTGCGCCAGTTGTTTTGCAGGCGCAGAGGAACGTGCACAGAAGCAGCCCGAATCGGGGCCACCCTGGCTGGGGACGGGTGTTAGGCTACGGCACTATGGCAGTCCTGCATCACAACTGCCATCTCCGCCCACTGCGCCACCCAGTTACACCCCCAAGATGCCTCTGGAATGCCCTTGTGGAAGCCCTGCGCCGACCTAGCAACACCGACGCTTGACTGGCACATGACCAATGCTGCTGATGGTCGTAGCGGCACCCGAGCACCGGCACTGCTGCTTGCGCTGGTCCAGTGCCACAGCACAGACATGGATGTGCTGGATGGCGCATTTGCGATAGCGTTCAGCCAACTCAAGAGCTTAGCGCTGGCACAAGGGGGGTATAGGATTGTGCTGATGGAGTCAGGGACAGCGGTGTTATTCTGCCGGAACGCTGGGCGGGACATCCGGGTGATCGACAGCCCACCTGTCGCGTTTCGCAGCGTTACGCCGTTTGCTTAACCAATTACGCCGCTTGCGTACGTTACGCAAACGGCGGAACGCTGCGGAACGCGACGGGCGGGCAGTCGATCACCCGGATGTCCCGCCCAGCGTTCCGGCAGCATAACACCGCTGGTCAGGGAGGATGGCGCACATCTGTGTGCTGGCCTCTCTAACTCCGAGAGTGGTCCAAGCACACTTTACGGTGTCCCTTGTGCCAGTCAAACTTTGCTGGCCTAACGGTGCCAGCCTAACTCCAGGGTTAGGATGGCGCTCTCATTTTGTGGGACCCAAAGATCCATCAGTGTGGAACTAATTCCATGTAAATGAGCTGATTTCCAATATTTGGGAGCCCGTGTGAGCTGACACAGGGGATAGGATCCAGAGGTGGAGGCCACTGCCGTACCCACCCCTATTCCGCTCTTTCCCCTATGTGAAGGTTAGACTTACCGCTCGCCAGCTTCATGTCAGTGCCTCCTAGTGCTGGGGCCAGCGCCAATGGTAAGCGCATACCAATTAGAAATGCCTTACAGCACTTTCACAACACTGGTGCCAGCAGTAAGCACTTACCGCCAGCACTGTCGTCAATTGGTTGAGCTCTAAGCTGCATTGCCCTTAACCCGGTGCTGGAAAGTTGGCTAGGATTGCACCCCAAATACTCATCCTATTTGCCACCAGCTCATAGCACACATCACTGCTAATGGAGTGTGTGCCACATCCTGTGGCGCAGGTGACCAGATGGCCCGGGAGAGGGTTAGTAAAAACGTTGTTACTTCCCTCCATATGGGCTGCCTGGCACCCAATGGCTCTCTTCAGACCTATGGCATCTATTTAGCAGGCATACGTCTAAGGAGACTCACAGCGCAATCCATGTCTACTCAGAAGTAAGTCCCATTGTGTTCAATGAAGCTTACTCCCAGGAAAGTGTGTATAGGATTGCAGCCTCAGGGAAGTTCAAGGTTGAGAAGGGGAAATGGGATCTCAGCTTGTGTGGGTGCCCCCTCACCTCTAGCCTGACCCACTCCCCACATTGAATTGACCTGATTCTTCCCCATTCTGCTGCCCCACCAACTTACCAGCATCGTCAGAGGGTGGTGGAGGCTCGGTGGGTGCCATTTGATGCACGTGGCCTCTGCACATTCACACTGGTGCAAGCAACCTGGGGAATAGCTGAGATGCTGCTTGTACCCGCATTCCTGGACTGATGGTGATGGATCACACAATTTGCCACTATAAGCCCAGCTTTCCAACAAGGATTGAAAAACTAATCCCAAACTTTATCTTCTCCCGTTTGACCCCCTTCCATTTCCTTGCCCTTCCTCTGTTGTCTTCTCTGTCTCTAAGCTTTGTACGTTCCTTAGAGCAGGAACTCTCCTTGCATGCTTTCTCAAGCAGCATTCGTATTGATGGCATTTCTGATGATAAACATTCATTGAAAGGAAGAACATTCATTGGGGTAAGCCCCTGTTCTCTTGTTCCTAATGCGTGCAAGATTTTCAACCCCCTCCCTTCTTCCAAAAGGGTAATCTTTTCATCATCGTTTTCCTCTGATCAGTTTCAACCAGTTGTACAACCCGCTTATGAATCCCATTAGTGGAGATTGCGTTTGTGGGCAGAAACGTAGAATGTCATTACGCCAGGCGGCTGGAACATTCACCCTCTACAGTGAGTTATATATTATAACAAAGGCAGCATAAATTGGAATTTATTTCATTAGAGAAATTTAACACCAGCAAAATAATGGCACTGATCTTTCTTTAGGGACACTATTGCATTACAGTGTTGCTTCACTAAATTAAAAAATGCTATCAGGTTGGCAGTAAATTCTGGAATGAGTGACTGTGCAAACTATAAAGGCCATTTAGAGGCCAGGAGTTTGTATGTATATATCAACAAAAAACATGCTAGACGGAAAGTTTAATAGGCAACTTGCAATTTGAGAAACTTTAAATATAGGAAAGCATTTAGGTCAGTGGCAGTGAATCGTTTTATTTGAATCTGGCTTGTTTACTGCGGCTGAAGGTAATAAGTTTTCTTTCTTTAGCAGCATCAGGAGTAAGACTCACAGAAAAAAGGTTCCATTTGCAATCTATTTTCCTTGCTTTGAGGAGTAGTTTTTCATGGAAATGCTTGCTGGCTCAGATTCCAGCTAGTTCTATTGGTGCAGCCATTTCAACACACACACACACACACACACACACACAGAGAGAGAGAGAGAGAGAGAGAGAGAGAGAGAGAGAGAGAGAGAGA
>JAJKFI010000063.1:1066870-1077832 GCA_029204185.1 Lerista edwardsae
AGAGAGAGAGAGAGAGAGAGAGAGAGAGAGAGAGAGAGAGAGAGAGAGAGGCAAGAATGTTTTCACACACATTTTTGACAGATACACTGAATCATAGGTTTTGTAGTGCTAATGCCACCTAGAGCGAAATCCTAACCTGGAGTTAGGCCAGCACAGTTAGGCCAGCAGTTTGGCCAGCACAAGGGCCACCGTAAAGCGCATTTGGACCACTCTTGGAGTCAGAGGGGATGGCGCAAGTCTGTGTACTGGCCTCTCTGTCTCTAAGCATGGTCCAAACATACATGTCCCTTGTATAAACCCTCAGGAAGATGTTGCCACCCCTTTCAGTGGGTGAGTGCTGGGGTGGGAAGGGATACATTCTGACACAGGAAGTATGCTGAAGGATGACTGGAAGTCCCAGAGAAGAGACTAGCACCATTTTTGTCTGAACGACACAGTTTTTGCCATAAAACAGACTGAAGGGCAGGGAAAGATGGCAAGGCTGCTTTTCTCTGGGTGTTATTAACAACATTATGATTATGCTCATACTCATCTAAAAAGGCTTGCATTTATTTTTGTGGTATTTCCCCCCAAAGCTAACTGCTTCAGCAGGCAACGTGCCATGGGTATGTTGAAGAAAAAATAGGGCTTAATTCTGGTCATCACCTGCTTAATGAATGATCATTGGCCTGTAGAATAAAATGGTTTGATGCCCTCCGTCTTAGAACTTGGCGTGGGATTTTCAAAGGCCACAAAACATTTTCTTCCTATACGTTTACCCTCAGCACTTTCCTCTTTTACTTTCTCAGGGGAGAGAGCTTTGCTAAGTATTTATTATTTTATTTATCTTGTTCAAGAGAAGCTAAAAGGAATCCATGAAAGATTAGAGCCAGAATTTTAATCACTAAGGCAGAGGATTTATGTTCAGGTGCCCACGAGAAATGCTCAAAACGATAGTCCTGGCAGATGATTTATGAGGCTCCATTCGCTGGAATCTACCAATGCAATTTGTATGGATGGGCGAGAATTATAGCAGTGCATAGCCGTAGCTTTAATTGGCTGGCTGCTAAATGCATTACCTTAATGAACAATCAGAGGGAGATAGGAGAGTAGGGAAGAGGCTGAATACAGAAAGAAAACTGCCAAACTTGGGAGAGGGCAGAATGGTGGCCATTTTGTGTGTGTGTGTGTGGGGGGGAAGTTACTGTATATGCTCATGTATAAGTCTAAAAAATTATGCCTGAAAATTGACCCTGAAAACATGGATTACTTATACATAGGTCAATACAGTTAATAAAGCTTTTAACAGCAGCTTGGGTAGGGGCTGGGCTAGGAAGCAGAAAGCTGGAGGGGTTAGAAAAAAGGAGCAATTTTACTTACCAGTAATTGTTCTCAGGCATCAACACACAGCAAGCGAAAAAACCAGTAGCCATTTTCCTTCTTCTCCAAACACGCAGAAAGGTGAAGGTGCTTTTGGGAATTGTAGTCATTATGAAGGCTGCTGCTATGGAGGTGCAGTGCTGTATTCCTCACAAAACCTACAACTCCAATAAGCACCTTCATCTTTCTGCGTGTTTCCTTCTTGTTGGGAGAATAGCTCCATTGCTCTGCTGCCTCAGAAGAATGTGAAATAGCTCCTTTTTTGGTTGGCTTTCTGTTGCTGCCTCAGAACAATTATTGGTAAGTCATTTTCAAAGCATTCCATACCCACCTCCTAAGTTTCACCCTCGACTTATGCATGAGTCATAGCAAATTCTATTATTTTGGGCTTAGAACTTGCCCTCGACTTATCCACGAGATTGACTTCTACTTGAGTATACATAGTAGATAGCAAAGTAGCCAAGAAATGCAAGGCTCTGGAATCTGTATAAATGATTGCAGTTGAGTAAATGTGCATATATTTGCTTATTTTGAGTAATTTAGGTCAGTGCTAAATTACTGTGCATGAGGACCCACTTGGCGGGTCACGACCTGATGTCAGATGGGTCGCAGAAAGCTGGGAACAGCCATCTTGGAAGCTGCAGACCTTACTCTTGCTATATTCCTTTTGTGAGTGTTGTTTGAATTTTCAAGTGAGGTTTTTATTTTTTTAAAAAATGTTTTTAATTCAGTGCTTTTACATAATATTTTGTCCTAATTTTGCTCTGTCAGGGATGTTTCCTTGTTTTGCGTTTGCTTCAGTACAAGAACGCCAGTTTGCATTCTAGGAGTGTCATTTGATTACGTCACACTGCCATTGCTTGGTTATTTTTCTGCCGTTTCCCAATGGCAAAATGAATCAGAAAAGAAAAAAAATCCTATTTACAGTTTTGACACAAGCAAAACAACCACACAGCCATCACCCCTTTCCAGCATTCCATCTTCCTATATTTTCAAAATGGCTGCACAAGTTGCTCGTGACCCACCTGCAATTGTCTTGCAACTCACTGGTGAGTTCCAGCCCACACTTTGGGAACCCCTGCCACAAACTCTTTAGATAGTGCAGGTAACACTCTATCGTTCATTCGTAACCTTTATTGGCACTTGTACAAACATACAGACTGATAAATATATGGTACACACCTAAACTATAAGTCAAGAATAACAAAAAAGTCTAACCACCTAAACCCCTCAAATATGGCTACATTTCTCCACTTGATACAAAAAGGCAGCTACCTGCCTTACTAAGGTTGTCTCCGTCATTGACAGTAAGTGTTTCAGCATCTCAGACTCTAAGCTTTGATGCATCGTTATCAAGATAGGATCTAAAAAATTATTCCGAGCCATAGAATGGTGAGGACAATGTAACATTATGTGAGTAATTGACTCAACCTCTCCCAGGGCACAACGGCAGTGCCTGTTGTTGTAAGGGGTGCCCCTGAATCTGCCTTGCATTACTGCAGATGGCATGGCATTACATCTGGCTAGGTGAAAGCCCTTCTTTCCTGTGGACTTTCTCCAATGTTAAATATGGGGAGGGTTGTCCAGTTGTCACTGGGATCTGGAGGTTCAACGGCCAGCAGATTTTATTCGCTGCGCTCAGTAAGCTCTGTGCTTGTATGTCCAGAAGCCTATGTTTAATAATTCGATAGGCCTCAGATTGGACAACTGAGCCCAGTGAATCAGCCACAATTCCAATCGTTCTGATTTTTTTTTCCCCCAGGTACCAGCAGAAGGGTATGAGTCAGTGGCGTCATGCAGCCGGAATGCTGGGCGGGAGGAACGGGTGAGCGGCAGCCTGCCCGTTGTGTACCGCTCCGTTTCACCGTCTTCCCCGCCCCTGCGGGGGCGAAACGGAGCAGTACACAACGGGCGGGCTGCCGCTCACCCGTTTCTCCCACCCAGCATTCCGGCTGCATGACGCCGCTGGTATGAGTACTTCAGGAACTGGTACAATAGGCTGTTTTGATCATGATTGTGATAGACTTTAAGGCAGAACTAGGTTGTTCTTAGGCAAGCTAGTGTCTCAACCAAGAATTGGCCTGTATCTAGGCATAAGGCTGCATAGGGCACGCAGTTTGGAAGACCTAAGATTTTCCTCAAAAATGCAACTTGTAGATGTTCTAAAGTGTGGTCAAAAGAGTTTATCCAAATTGGTATCCCATACAAAATTTGGGATATAACTTTCGCATTAAAGACATTGAGGGCTGCTGTCACATAAGAACTACCTTGTTATAGAAAAATCTGATCATGGCTTGCATCATAACTTTTGCGGAAGACAAAACCATGTTGCGATGATGTACCCAGGAGTGACTGGATGAAAAAAGAATACCTAGGTATTTGAAAGATTTTACTTGCTCAATAGCGTGTCCTTTGACTCTCCAATTCAATGGTTTCCAAGTCTTCGCGAATACCATTATCTTAGATTTACTATAATTCAGCTGTAGTTTATTTGTTAATAGGTAGTCTAACACTCTGTCTAAATGTACCTTGTTCAGAACTTTCAGATGTGTCTGAATGAGGTCAACTCCAAGCAAACGGCAATTAATTAGCGCTTGGGTTGTGGGGCATGGAAGTTCTAATTGAAGAGATGTTCACATGGGCCTTGTTTTAGAGATCCCTGAAGATCTCCCATACAAGAGCTTCAGCCAGTCCTAACTAACAACAGGGTGTAACAACCTGTTGTTAAACTAACAACAGGGTGTAAGGAATTCAGATATAAATTCTCTGCCCTACTTTGTTTTTTTTAAATACAAATTTATATGAAGTAATATGAAACTGCTCCCAATAATGAATGCTCTCAAATCACTGTGTGTGTGTGTGTGTGCGTGCGCGCGTGTGTGTGTTTCCTGCTAACTCTGATGATGTTCCCTGCTTCTCTGCACGGAGTGTCACATCCCGGGAGTGGGTAGAATGTTTAAAGGATCAATCTAGATCAATGTGCCATGCTTTTTTGTGCCATGCCCCCAATGTATGAATAAATAAATAAGGTATGATGCTGGGGACCCATTGGGGATCCTGCTCCCCTCCTAAGTCCCTATCTGCAGCGGTGTTATGCTGCCGGAACGCTGGGTGGGATATCCGGGTGATCAACAGCCCGCCCGTTGCATTCTGGAGCGTTACGCCGTTTGCGTAATGTACGCAAGCGGCGTAATAGGTTACGCAAAAGGCGTAACGCTCCGGAACGCGACAGGCGGGCTGTCAATCACCCGGATGTCCCGCCCAGCGTTCTGGCAGCATAACACTGCTGCCTATATGCCCACCCTGGACCCTGCTGCCGCCCACTCCCCACCCCATAACACCTTCCCAGCACTAGTCACTGTTACCAAATAGTCTTACTAAAGAAAGCCGAAACATTACCATGAAGCCTGGCACTAATGAAAGCTATCTTTGATCAATTGCTGAGAACCAGAGCAGGATTGGCTCACAACCTCCTGGTACCTGAAGGCTATAGCAGATGCCTGCCCCTTTGCCTGGCAGTGCTCTAGTCCTGTGGGCTTCAACCTTTTCAGTCCCGTAAGTTGCCAGGACCTCACAACTGAGGTTTTGCAACACCATTGGTCCCAGCAGTCTTATTGCCTAGCAGTTCCATCACTCTGAACAATCTATCTGATCAGGTGGATGCTTGGTGTGGTCCAACCTATCAGGGAGCATGGGGATATTGCAGGACCCAGTTAATGGCAGGGGCTAAATGGATGCCATGGTCCTCCTCGGCTAGGTCTGTCCAGTTCCACTGGGCTACTCTGCCTCACCCCACTCCCAGCCAGGCTGACTCCAAAGGGTGCACCTCTGATCACCAGTGCTTGGCTACTCTCTTCCTGGCTCATCCCCAAGGTAGTCTCTCCAGCAAGTATTCCCAGTGGCAAATTTGGTGTGCTTGCAGAAGAATGGCTGCTAGGTGGGAATGGGACACCGCCATGCTAACAGGGCGCTATTCATTGGATTGAACTTTGGTTCACCCAAAGTTGTAGTTTCTTTTGATAGACAAGCATGCCAATTATGTCTGTGTTTCAATGTGATCTGAAGATGAAGTCAGCAGCCCGTTCTTGTCTTTGCCACCACCACCCCACCTCTTTGGAGAGAGGACTGGAATGGGCACAAGAAATATGATGGAAGAGCTCTGCTGCCTCACCTCTCACCTGTCTTCTCCTGGGTGGTGGTCATGGCTTGGGTTTGCTGCAGAGCATACGGCAAGGAGGTGGTGAACCCACTGAGGGGATCTTGCCCCATTGCCCTAGCATGGGGCAATTAACTAGCATGGGGCCATTAAGAACATAAGAAGAACCCCACTGGATGAGGCCAAAAGCCCATCTAGTCCAGCTTCCTGTATCTGACAGTGGCCCCCCAGATGCCTCAAGGAGTACACAGAACAGGATACTTGCATCTCATTTGCCACTCCCCTGCATCAGGCACTCCGAGGTAGCCCACATCTAAAATAAATAGGTTGTACCACCCATCATGGCTTGTAGCCTGAGATGGACGTTTCCTCCAGAAAAGTGGAGGCAATGTGTCTGAAGAAGACATACATGTGCAACTCTAAGAGTGCAATTCAAACTTGGAGTTATGCCGGCACAGTTTGACCAGCAATGTTTGGCTGGCACAAGAGCGCCAAAGCACGTTTGGACCACTCTTGGAGTCAGAGAGGCCAGCACACAGATGTGTACCATCCTCCCTGACTCAGAGAGTGGTCCAAACACGCTTGACGGTGGCCCTTGTGCTGGCCAAACTTTGCTGGCCTAACCGAGCCAGCCTAACTCCAGGTTAGGATTGAACTCTAAATTATCTGTGGGAAACACACTGGCTGAACCACCCTAGATGGCTCTATGTATGATGGGATTTTATCCACCTTGACTGACTTCTCTAAGCAGCCTGACAGCAACACCCCTTCCTAGACACAGAGGCTGTTTTACAACCAAGTTGGGCTCTGGCATTTGGCTCCAACAGAGAGGGGGGGGGGGGCTCTGGCCAAGCCAAGATAAAAATGCATGTGTGACAAATGAAGTGCACTTACTGGAGTGCTCAGAGAGAACCTGTCACAATTTGATAACAATGAGGAAACCCCCTGTTCTCCTGCCTGCCGGAGCGAAGTATGTGGCAGATAGCAGGAGTAGCAAGCTTGTAGCTTTGTACCATTTGAAAGATATCTGTCTGTCTGTCTGTCTGTCTGTCTAATTTTACCGCACTTTTCAATACTGTTAAATGCTCAGGGCAGCTTAAACATAAGCACAGGGAAAGACTCCAAGGGTTCTATGAGAATGAGGATTTCTCCCCACGTTGAACACAACCAAACCCTCTAAAGATGTGGCTTGGTTTTCCATACTGAGTAGCATGGCAGAAAAGCAACAAATCCCACCCCTTACAATTTGAACATCAGAAGAGCCCCACTGGATCAGGCCAAAGGCCTATCTAGTCCGCATTCCTGATTTTCACAGTGGCCCACCAGATGCCTCAGAGAGCACACAGGACAACAAGATGCCAGCTTCCTGTGGCCACTCCCGTGTATCTGGCATTCTGAGGTAAATTCTGAGGTAAACACACTGGTGGCTAGTCAATTTTTCCACAGCATTTCTCCGACAGCCACCAGAACTGGATGCTCCTCTTCAGACATGTACTCATAGGAACATAAGAACAGCCCCACTGGATCAGGCCAAAGGCCCATCTAGTCCAGCTTCCTGTATCGCACAGTGGCCCACCAGATGCCTCAGGGAGCACACAGGACAACAGGCTGCCTGCATTCTGGTGCCATTCCCTTGCACCTTGCATTTTGAGGTAAATGAAACAGAATTTGCTATCCAAAGAACATAAAAGCCCCTCTGGATCAGGCCAAAGGCCCCTCTAGTCCAGCTTCCTGTATCTCACAGTGGCCCACCAGATGCCTCAGGAAGCACAAGAGACAACAAGATGCCTGCATCCTATTGCCACTCCCTTGCACCTGGCATTGGTGAACTTCTTCTAAAACCTGGAGAGAGCATTTACCCATCGTGGCTTATATCCTGTGATGGACCTATTCTCCATAAATCTGTCCAATCCCCTTTTAAAAGGCCCTCACCACATCTTGTGACCACAGAAAAATGACATGTTGGATAAAGAAATATTTATTTTGTCTTTCCCCTGCCAATTGTTATCCCCTGAATCTGGAGATGCCATTTAATAATGGCAAATTTCCATCCATGGATAGACCTCCACACAGGGTCAGACCAAGACCTTCTGGAGCCTGATGTGGCACATCAAGGGCTGTATCTCCTTACCTTGCTTCTGCTGCAGTCTTCTGCTTGAGGAGGTCACCTCAGTCTTCTGGATTGCCTGGTCCTACTGCTCTTCCACCATGGACTGATTTCCATGTGGTCCAAGTGCCTGGCTGTCTCCATCCCTTTGACCATTGGATTCCGTAAGTTAATTGTTTATTGCTGACACCTCTCCAGACACTCTTCCAGAAGAGAGAAGAGAAAGAGCGGTAGAAAGGGAAATAAAAGTCCTTGTCTTTGGAGTACAATTAATTTCATCAAATTGAATTTTTATCTGTTGAATTCTACAGGATCTGCCCTGTACGTAGTTGTGGATATTATTTTTAATGCGACATTGTTTTGCTGTAAAGTAATATTGTTCTCTTCAACTCGGTTACAAATTACAACCCTTCAGGGGGATTAGTCAAGAGCGTTCTATAATAAAACCTAAAAAGAAGTTGAAAGGGGGGGGGCATCAGCCGATGATTAATCACTTGGAGCTTTTCATGCAGAGTTTCCCCCCTTCCACCTCACTTTCTCCCTGCCCACATCTCATGCACACACTTCTGCCTCCTGAGACAAAGCTTCTGTTTGTCTGGAGCTTGGCAATAACAATGTACATTGTGGAGGGGAAAGACAAGATAAAGCTGAGCCTCTTTATTAAACCGCTGCAGGCAAGACTCGGCACCCAGAGGATGGGAATTGCCAGCTCATCTGAAGCCAGCTTTCTTCCAGCGCCAAGCCAGGACCCAGTCTCCCGTGTTAAAATGATAATTAAAAACAGCAAACAGACCTCTCGGCTTTGCTTTATTCTGCAGCTTTTACGTGTAACATTTGCCTTCTGATTTCCTCTTCAAAACAGGGGTTCTGGTGTACGGTTTTCTTTCAGGCTGATGCAGAAGTTTTAAGTGGAGGAAGTCTGCCTCCGGGGCTGGCCTAAAGCTAATGGGGCCTCTGTTGTCAGGTTGGGCTTCCTGCTTTGGGGGGGGGGCTATGCTAATGCGGTGAGTGGATAGTTTGCTGCTGTAGCCAGAATCTCTGTGGGCTGCCAACCAGTAGGGTGAGAGAAGTGGCTGCTCATTGGGCGGTTCCACCTGGCCCTGCCTCCAAATGGCCCCCAATGGGCCACCTGGAAGAAGTTGGCGATGACATCATCATGCCACCGCCAACTATTTCTGGGTGCTGCACTTTACGGTCTGTACCACTAGCACTCTTCTTGCCGTGGTTGTATGGTGAGTGGGGGGGAGGGGGCTGGGGAGCGTGGAGGCCCACAGGAATGCTGAAGGAGAGTTTGGCGCGTTAGGGGTGGACACGTTGAGTGACCTTTAGGTTCTTCCAAATAAAGATGCGGAGACTTGTTCTAAATATAACTTTGTATTATAGAACATATTTACATAGAACAGCTTTCAGAAATCATATCAAGCTCTCTCTCTCCCCACACATCTCTCTCCAAAGACAGCTCCTCACACACTAACGCAGACTAACTGACACACAGTCCAGTTAAAGCCCGTACAGAATTGCAGCATTTACCTGTACACATCACATGATCAGGTTCCCGCCTAAAAGCTTAGTTGCTAACTCATTTCAGCTTGCAAATTTACACCAGTGTTCAAAATCACATCCCAACAAATGCCCTGCGTTGGCCCCCACCACTCCCAAACTCATCTGGTGCAGGAACGGCACAGCACGGCCTTTGGCCAGCGCCCTTGGGCCGATGCTGCTGCTAGTGACTCCCCAACAGCAGTAGTGCTGGCACAAGGGTGCTGGGCGGTGCTGTCACGCCAGCGCTGCTGCCATTGGGCCAACGTTAGCAGCTGGCATCAGACCAAGGGCGCCCGCTGGATTGTGCTCTCAGAATGTGGGCAGATCCCTTACTCTGCATAAGCTTTGTTTGCCATCAGTGACTTTTCCACATTTTCGCCAGAACTTGCTGACCGTAAGAAGAGGGGTGGGAGGAGCAGGGGAAGAAAATGCTTCAGCCGAGCACGTCCCTGGAAATAAGGTAAATGGCACAAAACGGAGAAGGTGAAGGGGAGATGTCACACACACACACACACACACACACACACACACACACACACACACAGAAAAGAGACCCTTTTAATGCTTTTTATGCTGAAAATGTTCATCATGAAATATTCACACAAACCTTTCTTTTCTAGGCCTTTGTGTGTAATAGGGTTTTTTTTTTACTTTTTGCAGTGCCCTGAAGTCTGCGTCAAAATGCCATCTCTTTCTGCCTCGTGGCATTGCACTTTGGGGCTTCCTTTGAATAACGCTGTGCCGCACTTTCCCTCCCATGTTTTAATAAACACTCTTTCATTATTTGCAAGGGGGGGGGGAAGAGAACGACAACGAAAACCTTCACATCTGAGTAACCGTAAACGGCATGTATTTCTTCCTTCCTTAATGCGCATTTAAGAGAAAACCGTTCTGGGTGTTTTATTCAGGCTCATTTCGATAGCGTAGCTTTTAACCGCCGCTCAGAAGGAGAATGCACGCACACACACACACACACACACACACACACATGAAGGGCATAAAAATGGAAATAAAATAATCTGTCTTAATGCCTTAATCCTCTTGTGTTTTTATGTTAAGCAGAAAATTGTTGAATGGAACATTAACTTTGAACTTAAAGCTGGAAGTACCTGTCGCAGCGCTAGATTCTGTGGTGCCTCGGAAGAAAAAGAACACTTGGGATCGTCAATTGCAGGGGAGGTTCCAAGCAACGTCTCTGGTCTCTTTGCTGTTCGGGCTCCCCAGCCCACACCTGACAGTTCCTTTCCTTCCCACTCTTCTTGAAAGCCTCACACTGGGCACGCTCCTAATGTGCTCCTAGGCCGGCACACGTTGCTTGCTGGTGCCCACCTTGGGGGTTGCAAATCTGCTGTAAAGCGAGGATGCGAGGCTGGCCTGCCTGCACGGATTCCGATCCTGCATCGACCAGGTACGGTTGGCCTTGGGTGACTGGCCTGAGTGGTTGGGGGAGGGTGGGGGCAGGTCAGGGAGAGGCAGGTGGGGTGAAGAGAGAGGGGGGAGATCAGTGGTGTCATCTAAATGATTTAACAACAGGTACTCACTTTTGATTGGCACATGTCGGGACCCACCCACCGGAAGTGGCATCATAAGCCGGAAGTGATGTTGTGGCAGGAAGGGACATGAAAAAAAGCCCTTTTTGAGGCCTCAGACGATTTTAAACTGACCCAACAGTTGCAACAGTATTCCACAGCACCCCCAGAACATGTTAAGGAGGCCTGGCATCATGTTAAAGTGACCCAACAGTTCCAAAACCCCAGAGCAGCTCATTTTTCAGTGGCAACGCAAGGCAAGGCAAGGC
>JAJKFI010000063.1:1077842-1096255 GCA_029204185.1 Lerista edwardsae
CTGCCACTGTTTTGCATGTACTCCCCGCCATAGAAAGCAGAAAATGAAACTTTCATCTCAGCGGAGAGGGCTTTTTCTCCCCTTTTCATTTTGTTTGGGCTTTGATTGAAGTTATTAATGGCAAAATGTGCAGGGGAGACAAAGCTGCCCGTCTCCCTCCGGGTCCATTTCGCTGGTGCCTCGGAGAAGACGTGCGCTTTGAAACGGGGGCCTGCTGAAACACCCCTCTTGTGAGCTGCGTCTATTTTGGGTTCTGCTAATGTCCCTCACCCAAAGCAAATGAGCAGAACAATTAGCTGCAAAAATTAAAGCACGTGTCTGTGAGCTCTAATCGCCAGACTGCAGCGGCTGGGGCAGGGGTGTGGGTGGAAGAGGGATTGGGGGAAAGGAGGTTTCTTTCTTTTTCACAAAGTGCAATTATACAATGTATTACATAGTTATATGTAAAACCTGCAGGAAAAATAACCTGTTTTGTGAACTTTTGTGTTGAAAGCTGGTACATAAATAGTAGTAGTAGTAGTAGTAGTAGTAGTAGTAGTAGTAGTAGTAGTGGCAGGTGTTGTGGACTGATGGTTGAGCTGCTGGCACTGCCTGAAGCTAAGCAGGAAAATCTGCGGTTTGCTTTTGGATGCCAGGCTGTGACAAGCTGCAGTACCTGCGGTGGCAGAACAGAGTCGCTGTGGAGCTGATTAACTCACCGCAAGTGAGAACTGCGGGGGAGTGTGTGAGGAGGCCAGCCGGCAAAGAAGGGAATACGACCTGGAGGACCTGTCCAGGCTGGACTTGCGCTTGCCTGCTGAGGCTTGATGGCAGCAGCCAAAGGAGAGAACCACACTGGGAAGGTGACATCTGGGACTGAGGATTGGCGGATCACAAGAATACTATAGATTTGTAAAAAAAAAAAAAACCATTGAAAAATGGTGGTTTAGACTAGCCTGCTCAGGTAAGCCTCCTTGGGCATTTGCTTCGGCATGGGAAAGGCGGGATATAAATTATTCAAATAATAGTAAATAATAGCAGCGGCGGCGGCGGCGGCGGCGGCGGTGGTAGTAGTAGTAGTAGTAGGAAGAGGAGGAGGAGGAGGCATGCCCTGGTATCTGCTGTGGTTCTGTTCTGGACCCCACCATGGATACCTGAAACTGTGGATACTGGGGACGCCTTTTTAAAGATAGGGGAACATCAGTGGTTTTGCTGCAGCTAGGTAAGAAAAAGAGATTTCTTCAATGTTCCCCTATCCTTTTAATAGGCATCCCAGTGTCAATGGCATCCGTGGATAACTGAATCCATGCATAACTGAATCAGTGGATACCGGGGCACACCTGTATAAGAATCCAGATGACTGTGACGACAATTGCACCAGTGCAGTGTGGGATGTTATGATGCTGGTGCCGCCACAAATTTCAGCATGGATCGCAGGCACAGAAGCCATCCCACCTGCATGAGTTCAGTTTTCCAAGCAATGCGCCTGCAGTGCCTCCTATGCCATTAAAACACCACCACTTTGCTTGCAAACCTTGGATGCGCTGCGCCAGCCGCAAGCCTACATTGTTCACCCCATTGATCCAATTACCTTTGTGTCTCTCAGTTCAACAGACAACCGAAATGGCTGTGATGGTGTGTCCTGACTTGCTTTCCATTATTGCATCAGAAACAAATGTCTCACCTTCCTGTTAGGGACCTTTGAAGTCATGCGAAGAATGCACAGGGTAACCATTTTTAATCTTGTTTGTTTCCCTTTAGAAGTGTGGGTTCAGTCTGCTATTTTCAAAAGGTGGAGTCAAGACATGAAGTTTAGCAACTATTTGCCTTCCACCATCCCATTTGTGATCACCTGTCCAATAAAATCATCAGCTACTTTCAGGAGAAAAAAAAAAAAAACTCCCTCACCATACTGGGAGCACCTAGGAGTAAGGCTGGTTGATGCCCAGGAGAAGCCTGAATTCAAAGCATCAGATTCTACTTTACTATCATCTAAATAGCTTGGATCTTCTGCATTTCTATATAGCCAGTTATTGTCTTGAAAAATGAAATCAGATTGGCCTGGTATGCTTTGCTTTTAGTGATGTTATACTGCTTAACATCCCAAACTGCTGTTTTACTTTTGTATCTTTAAATACTGTTTCATCTGTGTTCAAGGGCCTTTATCTGCAGCCACATCAAAACTCATAGGTCTGTCATTGTGTCACTTGTGTTTATGTTATGGGGAACACAGAGGCAGAGCGTGGGTGTAGCCTGGGGTGGCGCGAGCCATGGGCGCCGGCAGCAGTGGGGCGCCATTGCATGGAGTAACCCATGCACTAACCCGCGCTGTTTGGCCCGCCCACCCTCCCTGGCGTCCGTTTCGCTCCAAAATGGAGCTATTCTGGGCACAGGAAGGCATGGTGGGGCGACGCACGGGGGCGGGGCAACATGCTGGGGACGTGGTTTCTTCACCCTGCCGTGGGCACATTCAGTGCTCAGTTCGTCTCTGGGGGAACATGAGTGGTTTTGCTGCAATAGGGTTAAAAAAAAGAGATTTGTTAATGTTCCCCTAGCTTTTTATTAGGCATCTCAGTATTCATGGTGTCCGTGGATAACTGAAACCATGGATAACGAATCAGTGGAAACCGGGGCATGCCTGTAGTTACAGCACTGGCTGTTCTTGGGACAATGAATACCCTCACTCCCATTAATTAACTGAGTGGTTAGGAATCACTGCTAGGTGCTTGCCGAACCACAGCATCTCCTGAGCATTGCTGTCACTGCCTGGAATGGCTCTGACAGCAGGTGGGAGGGTCCGCTTACCTGGATGTTGCAGTGCCGGCAGTGATTGCCCCCTCTGGCTACGCTACTGGCCAGACCAATGAGTGTGCATGGCTGAGAAGCAAAAGAGAGTTGGAGGCTTATGTGGAGTTGGTGGGGAGTCGAATGGAGGAACAGAATTCTTCTGCAGCTCGAATTAAGTTCAGTGCCAGAGAAGAACTTGGGCCAACAGACAGTGTCTAAAAGTAAGTCCCTATTCCCAGCCAAGATGTTAAAAAGCTTGGCAATGACTTTTTGAAGACTATTGTTGAGAGATGCTATTGTGGAGACAGAAGCAACAAGCTGGATGCACAAATCCATTTGCGCATGCACCACGCAATGATGTTTCAGCTCAGCATTCTGCTGCTTACTGGGCTTTCGAGTGAGGCACATGATGCACAATGAATGATGCCAATTGTGAAAGGCACAGCAGTGCACAGGTCTGCATAGCAAACTTTGCAGGAGCATCCCGAAGACACCCTTCTCTGGGAGAAGGCAGAAACATCCGTGGGGGTCAGATCCCACAAGTCCTTCCTTGTGCCCCCTCCGACACCCCTGTGTGACAGTGCAGCATCTCATAACACAGGAGCGGTCCATTGATCCTCTTTCTGTCGTTTTCCTGCCTCGGATTTTTAATCAGTTAATGAATGGTTCTGGCAAGATAAAGCGGGGTCCTCCTCTGGAGTTAATCAATACCGCGCTTCTGAGATTAAATTGGTTTGCACCAGCTGAGACTTCCAACACCTTTTTAATTTCTTTTCTTTACACAATATCCATATAATAAATGATCATGCTCCCACCAGTATGGGGTAGCGCCATAGATGCCAGCCGGAAGGGCAATGCTGCCTTCAGACGACGCAATGGAAAAGCGACCCTTAAGTCAGTGGCCCACCTACAGGGGGAGCTGTACAGTAAGTACCGCAGGGCCGCAATGCGCCAGGCAAGTGGGCCCTCCCACTCACTAATGTCAGAGCCATTATGGGCAGTGACGGGAAAGTGAAGGCGCTTGGTGAACACCTTTGCATTGCCGTCACGTCCAGTGGTGTCATCTAAATGATTTAAGAACAGGTACTCACTTTTGATTGGCACGTGTCGGGACCCGCCCACCGGAAGTGACGTCATAAGCCAGAAGTGAGGTCGTGGCAGGAAGTGACATGAAAAAAGCCCTTTTTGAGGCCTGAGACGATTTTAAACTGACCCAACAGTTGCAACAGTATTCCACAGCACCCCCAGAACATGTGAAGGAGGCCTGGCATCATGTTAAAACCCCAGAGCAACTCATTTTTCAGTGGCAAGGAAAGGAAAGGCTCCGCTCGCTGCCTGCCTGCCTGCCTGGCTCTGAGAACACGCAGGCAACTCAAACATGCAGGAAATTCAAACGTTGCAGAGGGAGGAGTCGATGAGTGGGCGGGCGAATGGGCGGGGCCAGCTGTAATCCTAGAAACCGGTACTCGCGTACCCCCGCGTACCCCCTGCATGACATCACTGGTCACGTCCCAGAATGGCTCTGACGGCAAGGGGGAGGGCCGCTGACAGAGCACGTTGGGGTGCCTGCAGTACTTAACACGCGACCTCTGTAGGGATGCCTTCAGCATCTGTCTTGCATCGACTTGGAGATCTGGAATAATTAGCAACTGCTATTGTTGTTTAATACTGTTTTAACTGTTTTTAATGTTAATTGTTATGCTGTATTTTTAATGTATATTTTGTAATGCCGCCTTGGGTGCCTTCGGGCACAAAAGGCGGGGTAAAAATCTATTAATAAATAAATAAATTAATAAATATCCCCTCCCATGTGTGCCTTCACTGTCAAGCAAATCCGGAGCCCTCCTCATATCATTTCTTGGAAAGACTTTAATCCAGAGGATTTAAAGCTGCAGAGAGTGCATCAAGGACACCTCCGGCTTCGGTTTCATGAGACCTCTTAAAACAAAAGCCGGCTCAGCAAATCTCGCCTACTTCCAGAGTGAAAATGGGACGGCATCAGACCACCCAAGAGGGAAAACGGTCCCCCACCCAGCATTTGTCTTCATCAGCATTAAAGTCATGATTTACAGGGACTAGAAGGGTTGAGAAATTCAGTGACTACAGAATGGATGTGTTTTATGGGGCTTATCTTAAAGCTGGACCGGGCAAATGAGATTGGTCTCTTTCATTGCAGCCACATGAAATGCGCCCCATGTGATAGGTTACTCCTATGCACCCACACGGACATGCATGCACATAGTGGATCAAGTGGCACGTATCAGCTTATCTGGTCTTTCTTAATTAAATAATTGCATTGCTAGACCATCATGACTCCAAGGAATTCAGGCAGCATAGATGATTTTCCTCCCTCCCAGGCTCACAACATCCCTGTGAGATTGATCAGGCTGAGAGACGGTGATTGGCCCAGAGCATCCTGCATGCATAAGGGCTTGAAAGGCAATTAGGAGGGAGGGACATGACTGAGACTTTACAGTCAGAGGCTCAGGGGTTGCAACTGTGCTGGGTTACAAGGAGCGGGGGGGGGACACTTTCCTGCTGGGGGCTTGGGGGGGGCAACTGAGGACTTGGAGGACAAGCAGGAGGGGGATGGGGGAGGCAGGAGAATGAAGGGGCAGCTAGCAGCAAGAGATGGTGTTTGCCACGGCCATCTCTTGCAAAAAGCTCCATTTTTTTATTGGTGGAGGCAGTGGAGGAGGTGAGCACAGGACTGAGGGCCCAATCCAAACCCACTTTCCAGCACTGACCTAGCTGTGCCAATGGGCCATGGGCTGCATCCTGCAGTGCAGTAGGAGTCACAGAGGCCTCCTCAACATAAGGGAATGTTTCTTCCTTTACCTTGAAGCTGCATTGCCCTGACCCCGGTGCTGGGAAGTGGGTCAGGATTGTGCCCTGAGGGGCACCTGCCCTGGATGCTACGCCAAGTGTGGGCACATGACTGCCCCCAACTCTACCCTAGTAACGGAGGAATCACTGGTGGCTTCACACAGACCATTCCTTCTGTGGAGGCTGCGAGCCTACACAGAGAAGGAACGGGGCATGCAAAGCTACTGTAGAAAACATCCCTTCCTTTGAGGGGGGGGGAGGGCCTGGAAATGATGTCACAACATCACATGACATTGCAACATCACTGCCCCAGATGCCGGGGCAGTGCACTGCACCAGCTCTGATGGACCTTTAACGGTGGTTTCCTTCAAAGATACTTGATGTGTGTGTGTCCGTGTCTGTCTGTCTGTGTGTGTGTGTTTAACAATGGGTGACTTTTAAAAGTGAGGGTGCAATCCTGTGTAGGATTACACATAGCACCGCCGCAACCCCTGCATTGGCGTAGGAACTCTGAGGCCAATGCTAGCAGTAGTGTTGGCCCGAGAGAGCTGTCGGAGGGCTGCCCTTGTGCCAGCCAAACTCAGCTGGTGCAAAGGCGGTGCTGAGAGGAGGGAGGGCAGAACTGGGCAGGGGTGGGCAGAGGCATATCTGACCTATAGCCCGGGGCGTCGAGAGCCATGGGCGCCGGGCAGCGGCGGGGCACCATTGTACGCAGTCCGCGGGGGGAACTGCGCGCTCTTCGCCCCGCCCACCCTCCCTCGCCTCCGTTACGCTCTGAAATGGAGCATTTCCAGGCACAGGGAGGCGTGTCAGAGCAACGCACGGGGCGGGGCGACGTCCTGGGGGGCGTGGTTTCGTCGCCTGCCATGGGCATGCTCAGGCCTCTGTTCGTCTCTGGGGTGGGCGGACTGGGGGGTGGGGTTGAGATGTGCACTGCACAGGTTCGGATTGCGCCCTGAATTTGTTCATGCGTCCTTTATCTCAGTTCTATAAAATGCAACAATTTGGGTTTGCCAAAAGTGACGGTTGATATGTTAAAATGATGGAGATGAATTGCCACATAAAGATTTTGCTTTGTTATTGGAACGCCAATTTATAGATTTGTGCGAAGGTCTACCAATTTAAGGGATGCGGGGGCACTGCGGGTTAAACTGCTGAACTGAGCTTGTTGACCGAAAGGTTGGCAGTTCGAGACCACGCAACGGAGTGTGCTCCCATTGCTTGTCCCAGCTCCTGTCAACCTAGCAGTTTGAAAGCACCTAAAAATGTAAGTAGATAAATAAGGACCACTTCGGTGGGAAGGTAACGGTGTTCCGTGAGCCTTGGTGTATTGTCATGCCAGCCACATGACCACAGAAACTTGTCCTCAGACAAATGCCAGCTCTACAGGCTTAGAAACGGAGATGAACACCGCCCCTTACAGTCAGTCACAACTAGACCATTCGGTCATGGGGAAACCTTTACCTTTATCTTTACCTACCAATTTGGGACAGGACTGGATGAATATGCACCATTTGGGTTTTCAGGGTGGTGAACCAAAATACTCTGCTTGCCCGGACGAGGCAGACCTTTCAAACGAGAGACATAAATTGTAATGCATGTAATAAAGAATGATACAATCATTAAAAGAACGCACAGTCGTGCATCACACTTGGGCTCACAGTGATAAATGAGATGCTTCTCTGGAAGGTTACACGGGTAAGATAATGGCAAATAATAATGTGAAATGCACAGAAGATGATAGCAATTAGTGGGAACGGCAATCCATTTAAAGGGGCTGGAGATGAACTTTAAGAGAAATGAGGGAAATGAAGATGTGACAGGGATGGGAAGGAGATATTCCCAAAACTGCATCCACTCAGCTTCTGGCAGTTCCTGCCCCCAATCTTGTTGTCTGATTTGGACTCACTCCATTGTCACAAGGAAGGTCTCAGTTGTCCCGTCACAACACTGATGGGGGGAGCAGCCATTGGCACCACACAGCTAATGCTTAGCTGTTCGTCCGTTCCTCCCAACCCCTGGCCCTCCCCATTGAGTTCAATACGGACGGATTGACTCCAGGAGGCGGGCTTAGCGGCCATGTTGTTAAGTGCAAAACATTGCTCATTCCAAGCAGTTCAAATGGGTTTCCAGCTATCTAAACTTCTTGGTTCCTCCCATTGTCCCCGGGGCCATCCAGGCATAGGGGTGGATGCTCCTTGGAGGCTGAGGCAGTTCTGACCTTTTGAAGGGCCACCTTGTCCTTGAAGCTACTGGCGTCATACTTTAGTTGCACACAGTGGTGTTATTCTACCAGAACGCTGGGCGGGACATCCGGGTGATTGACAGCCTGCCCGTCACGTCCCGTAGCGTTACGCTGTTTGCGTAACCAATTACGCCCAGTGATGTCATTCAGGGGGAACGGACCAGAACGGGCGTTCCGGATCCTAATGGGCTCCGTGGTTGGTTCCGGGTTCCGGACAAGTGCCAATCAAAAGTGAGTTCCTGTTCCTAAATCATTTGAATGTCACCACTGATTACGCCGCTTCCGTACGTTACGCAAACGACGTAATGCTGCGGAATGCGATGGGCGGGCTGTCAATCACCCGGATGTCCCACCCAGTGTTCCGGTAGAATAACACCACTGGTCGCACTTCCCTACTGTAACTAAACTTAACAAATGTGAAACTGCATTGCGTGTGCTTGCATTGTTTCCCCCCGTCTCCATCTCTACAAACTTTCTCTGTTGTCTCCTTGTGCCAGGAGCTTGATTGTAAACTCCTTGGGGCAGTCATCTTTTGTCTATGTGAGAGCGCAATCCTAGCCTGGAGTCAGGCCTGCACAGTTAGGCCAGTGACGTTTGGCCGGCACAAGGGCCACTTTAAAGCGTGTTGGGACCACTCTCGGAGTCAGGGAGGATGGTGCACGTCTGTGTGCCGGCCTCTCTGATGCAGAGAGTGGACCAAGCATACTTTACAGTGTCCCTTGTGCCGGCCTAACTCCAGGTTAGGATTGAGCTCTGAGTGGCTCTGAGTGACAGCATGCCTGTCTCTTGGTTCGGCTGAACATGGGCTGCCTTTGTGTTAGCTGAGGGTTTGTTTCGAGGCAGGATGGAGCCCACAGTCCCTGTCTATGTGAAGCTGCAGTTGCTTTGAAGGAATCCAGAGACATGAATCATTGCGATTATTAGGACCTGGCTCCTCCCACTCCATTCTCGGCAGGTGAGCACCCAGCCCATAATACTATTATAACCTTGTAGATGGAACGCAGACGGGTGACCCGATGTGTGATGAGTGTAATATCCTTTAGCAAGCAGCTCGAAGGTTAAGAGGCGGTGATGACTTTTGAAATGAAAAAAGAACATTTGGAAGCATGAAAGAGCTGATGTTGGGGAAAGGAGCGTGCGGCGAACAGACTGCTAATAAAATGGGCAGTGAAACCAGCGTGGTCTGCTGGAGGGGTTCTTTCCAACTCTTTGAGCATTTGGATGAGATTCCCCCGCTGGTATTCTGATAATTTCAAATACGCTGAACTACTGAACTTGCTTTTGCCCTTCTAAAAACACACCCACTGCTCAGGCCTGCAATCCAGGAAGGGTGCGCATGGCCCAGTTTACACGTCTGTCAATTTAGAATGTGCTGATCTTCGCTGAAGGACGTCAACACTGCTTCGGCAGATCAAGCCGTGGCCCAACAGCTGCTCGTTTGCTCATAAGAAGAGCCCTGCTGGATCAGGCCAAAGGCCCATCCAGTCCAGCTTCCTGTATCTCACAGTGGCCCACAGGTGCCTAAGGGAGCTCAGTAGACAACAAGATGCTTGCATCCTGTGGCCACTCCCTTGCACCTGGCATTCTGAAGTAGCCTACTATTAATGTAAGGAGGTTGCACCACCCATCATGGCCTATAGCCCATGATGGACTTTTCCTCCAGAAATCTGGCCAGTCCCCTCTTAAAGGCATCTAAGCCAGATGCCATCACCACCTCCTGTGGCAAGAAATTCCACAGATTAACTACCCGCTGGGTACATAAGAACATAAGAACATAAGAAGAGCCCTGCTGGATCAGGCTAAAGGCCCATCTAGTCCAGCTTCCTGTATCTCACAGCGGCCCCACCAGGCGCCCCAGGGAGGCATGAGACAACAAGATGCTTGCATCCTGTTGCCACTCCCTTGCACCCGGTACCAGTAGCCCACCACCTTTGTAAGGAGGTTGCACAATCCATCATTGCCTATAGCCCACGATGGACCTTTCCTCCAGAAATCTGTCCAATCCCCTCTTAAAGGCATCAAGACCAGATGCCATCACCACCTCCTCTGGCAAAGAGTTCCACAGATTAACTACCCGCTGGGTAAAAAAGTACTTCTTTTTATCTGTTTTAACTCTCCCAACCCTCAGCTTTAGTGGATGCCCCCTGGTTCTGGTGTTTTGAGAGAGGGAAAAGAACATCCCTCTATCGACTTTATCCCTTCCATGCATAATTTTGTATGTCTCAATCATGTCCCCCCTCAGGCGCCTTTTTTCTAGACTGAAGAGCCTCAAACGCTGCAGTCTTTCTTCATAAGGGAGGTGCCCCAGCCCCGTAATCATTTTTGTCGCTCTCTTCTGCACCTTTTCCAACTCCACTATGTCCTTTTTGAGATGCGGCGACCAGAACTGGACACAGTATTCCAGGTGTGGCCTTACCATCGATTTGTACAATGGCATGATAATATTGGCTGTTTTATTCTCAACCCCCTTTTTAATGACCCCAAGCATGGAATTGGCCTTCTTAATTGCTGACGCACACTGGGTAAAAAAAAGTATTTCCTTTTATCTTTTTTAACTCCCAACCCTCAGTTTTAGTGGATGCCCCCTGGTTCTGGTGTTTTGAGAGAGGGAAAAGAACACCCCTCTATCGACTCTATCCCTTCCATGCATTATTTTGTATGTCTCAATCATACAAGAGCCCCAAACGCGGCAGTCTTCCTTCATAAGGGAGGTGCCCCAGCCCTGTAATCATTTTTGTCGCTCTCTTCTGCACCTTTTCCAGCTCCACTACGTCCTCCCTCGGGGTAATCTGAGAAACGGGTATTCCCTTGTGGCTTGCCCTCAGGGGTTGGCACCCAGAGGCAGACTGCGGTTGCACAGGGATGCTCCCAGGTCAGCCAAACAACCACAGGTGGGCCTCTCCTCCTTTTGTGTTGACAGGGCTGGGCTCAGGCCAGTGTTCCCTGCGTTGCCACCTTGGGCTCCGTGCTTTGGGGGAGGCGCAGGCACAGCGAGCCGATCGCCCGCTGCTGCAGCCAGGATCTCCATGGGCTGTAAGCCAGTGAGGTGAGTGGAGTGACTGCTCATTGGGCAGTCCCAGCTGGCCCTGCCTCCCAATGGTCCAAAATGGGCCTTCCAGAAGCAGTGGATGATGATGATGTCATCATCACATCACATCCAACTATTTCCGGGTGCTGCGCTATGGTGCAAGAACAGCACCACAAGTGTTGTTGTTGTTTTTTTTGGGGGGGGGGTCATGGCTGTGTGGTGAGTGTGGGGAGGGTGGAGGCCCACATGGGAATTTCCCACATTGAGTCCCCCTGCTTCTGGGGCTGGCCCTACGTAATTGGCAGCCATGTTTTGCATGAGAAATGCAACCGTTTCCAATTCCCGTTTTATCGTGAGCCAGGGGTGTTAACTTGGACTGTGGGTACAACCAGTTTCATCCAGTCGATCTGCTGCAGAAGGACCTTGAGGTTGACCTAAGTGTCAGTGTGGTCAAAGTGTAGCAGCTAACAGGAGTTGGGAAGGAGCTGTAGTAGCTCAGTGGTGAAGCCCCTGGTTTGTGTGCTGGAAGAGCCAGGCTCCCAGCCTCCCCTGTAATGGAATAATAATAATAATAATAATAATAATAATAATAATAATAATAATGATGATGATGATGATGATGATGATGATGATGATGATGATGGTGATGATGATGATGGTGATGCAAGTATTTATATACCGCTTTTCTTTGGCCATTAGATTGCTCCTCTGGCTTTAATTCAAGGCGGTTTACATAGGCAGGCTTTATTTCTCTAAACCCGCAAGGGGTTTTTACAAATTACAAAGAAGTTCTGTCTTTCAAGAACTACAACAACATACAGATGGAACTTTTGTGGTCTAGTCCTTCTTTCTGGCCACACGATTGCCTTCCTGCTGGCTGATAAACGGCTTTCCTGCTCACACCAAAGAAACAGCTAGCCCAGCACAACTCCTCTCTCACAGGCAGCTGGAGACAGCTGTTATCAGTTGCAGTTCTCAAGGTCTGCTGCTCATGGAAACTTCTGGTGTTGTCAAACTGGCGTTCTTTAGATCTTATCTTTGGGCAAATGGAGGCTTTGACCCTCTCGACTAAACCTCCTGCCTAACCATTCAGAAACTGGGTGCAGCACATGCACAATGTGATTCCCTGTGATTACATGCATGCGCCACCTAGTTTCTGAGTGATTCTGAGGGAGGCTGAGCTCGTGTGCCAGAACTCTAGTTTAGTGGCAGCAGGAGCTCAGCCTTCCCTGTGGGTTGCGTGATCGCACAACCCCTTAGAAAGAGGCTGGAGTGCATGTGCAATCGTGGGGAAACTGAGGCTATTTTCCTTGGAGTTCAACAGGTGAAGCTTCACCTTTCCTGCCTCCCTGGACTGCACATCCCTGTAATAAGTTCTAATTGCTTGATATTATAATTTGTGGCCTAAGAGCGAGTGGTACATTTTCTTCTTGAATCCGGAGATGCGCTCCCCTTAAATGCTGTTGCACACCTTTATCTTTCATGTAGGTAAACAAATTCCACCAAAGTATATTGAATGCAAGCAAATTACACAGTGACAAATGGGAAGTGAAGGTCTCAAAGGATGCAGATCCAATTTGCGTGTTTCAAACGGAAGCCAATATTCAAATTAGAGTTGCAAAAGGGGAGCGTCTCATTCATCTCAGCTGCAGTTCTCCTTGAGAGAGGGTGCCTGGACTCTGCGCAAAACTTCCTTCTGCTCTTGCCCGTTCATTTGTGGCTTGAGCTTTCAAGGAGAAATATAGAGCACCTTCCCTGGGCTGCTCTCTCTGCTGTGTGTTGAAAGAGGCAAAGAAAAAGAGGAAACGATGTAGGAAGTTACTGTGATCATCAGACTTGTAGAACGCAGTTACTCTCTGAAAGTCTCTGATTGAGACATACAAAATTATGCACGGAAGGGATAGAGTCAATAGAGGGATGTTCTTTTCACATCCTCTCTCTCAAAACACCAGAACCAGGGGGCATCCGCTAAAACTGAGGGTTGGGAGAGTTAAGACAGATAAAAGGAAGTACTTTTTTACCCAGCGGGTAGTTAATCTGTGGAACTCTTTGCCACAGGAGGTGGTGATGGCATCTGGTCTAGATGCCTTTAAGAGGGGATTGGATGGATTTCTGGAAGAAAAGTCCATCGTGGGCTATAGGCCATGATGGATTGTGCAACGTCCTTACATTGGTGGTGGGCTACTTCAGAGTACCGGGTGCAAGGGAGTGGCAACAGGATGCAGGCATCTTGTTGTCTCATGCCTCCCTGGGGCACCTGGTGGGCTGCTGTGAAATACAGGAAGCTGGACTAGATGGGCCTTTGGCCTGATCCAGTGGGTCTCCTCTTATGTTCTTATGGTCCTGACAGGAAAGGAACTCCTTTTGTGCCCACATGCAACAGTTCTGAGCAGAGAAGCAATGGGGCACATTGTTCTGTGTTCGACCCTTTCCTCTCTGGCTATGGCCTTTCTACTACCCATCTGTTGTCCTCGCTCCCCAATCATTGCTTCCTGATTCAAAATGGCAAACCCCCCCAGACCCACTGCCACACCTGATGTATGTATCTATGTATGTATCTATTGCATCAAAACAATAATATCCCACTTCCTTTGCTCTTGGAATGCATTTATGTATCTTTTCACTGTTGGTTCTATTGATGATTTCATCTCCTAATAACACACACACACTGACGCACGCACGCACACACGCGCACACACACACGCACGCACGCACACACACACACACACCCCTCCATAATCCTAGACTGAGTCCAGGAGTTCTACTGAGAAAACTGCATTTTAGGTGAATGTGTACATCTCTCTTCTTTAAATAGGGAACAACATTGCCTGGAGGAGATATCTGTGAAAAGGGTTATGGATTTTAAATAAATGAACAATATGCATTCATTATTAACAGCAATAGGCTCTTGCTTTTGAAAGCACCGTCCCTGGAGGATGTGCGTCAGACAGAAAAATAAAACGGCGTCACAAAATGGCCCACAGTGTCTCTTCAGAAGAGCATCTTCATACCATGATTGGCCTTAACTTTTGGGGCTGTTGTTTTCAATCGAAAAGCCATTCCAGGAGGTTGCCGTTTTGAATCAGGTTGGGGAGTGAGAAAAGTAGAGGGGTAGTAGGAGAATGACAGCCTGGAAGAAAAGGGTCGAATAGAGAACAACACACCCCATTGCTCCTCTGCTCAGAACTGTTGCCTTTTCTATTAAAAACAACAGCGCATGTGGGGCACAAGTGCATTCATGCACACTAATGTGAAGTTTGGTCCTTGTTCTCACCACCTTTTCTTGTGGGCTTCCCAAAACTGGAATGTGAGAATTTTTCTCTACTCCCAGCTACCTTTTTGAGGCCATCATCTGCAGGTGATGTTGTTCCTGGGCATTGACAAGATGCTTTATAGCAGCAGTCTCCAAACTCCGACCCATGGGCTGGATCCAGTGATTGTTGTTTCCCTCGCCCGTACCAAAGAGCAAAGTTAAAGCCGCAACTACAGTTCTGAAGGGTTGCCACGGCCAACCACACCTGCCCAGAATGCTTAGCCTGCTAGGGTGACGGAACCCAGAAGTGGTTGACCGCAATGACCGCAATGTAGTTGCCGCTATAACTTCGCTCCCTGGAGGAAGATTTAGTGCGGATTGTGCCAGTGAGATTTTGGCTATTGTAGTGGTCTCCAGTTTGGAGACTGCTGGTCTATAAGACAAGAGAAGATGAATGATGATCTTGTTTTTAATGGCTTAGTGGCTAATGGCTTAGATCTTGTTTTTAATAGCATTTGAACAAACACAGGTTTAAGATATGTGGGTGCAAATCTGTACTATGGGCATAAAATTAAGGTGCAGTCTGAACCTGGAGTTAGGCCGGCACAGCTAGACCAGCAAAGTTTGGCCGGCACAAGAGCCACCGGAAAGTGCTTTTGGACCACTCTCGGAGTCAGGGAGGATGGTGTACGTCAGTGTGCTGGCCTGTCTGACTCCAAGAGTGGTCCAAACATACTTTACGGTGTCCCTTGTGCCAGCCAAACTTTGCTGGCCTAACACCAGATCAGGTACATTGCACCTGTACTGTGTCTGGTGATTGTGCATTAAAGTCATGAAACTGGCTAGAAATCGTTTCAAAAAGGAAGGCATTTCAAAGATGATCAGGGAGCAGGGCATCATCTTCTGCACTTCATGTTCCGGGCTGGACCTGCCTGCATGTTCATGGCTACCCAGGAGATGCCAGAGCCCAGGCAGAAGCATCTTTCCTGGCTACTGCATGGAACCTGATGGCATGCGGACCTGGCCACAGTGACCCATGCCCTAGTGACATCTAGATTAGATTATTGCAATGCGCTCTACGTGGGGCTGCCTTTGAAGACGGTCTGGAAATTACAACTAGTACAGAACGCGGCTGCTCGGGTGGTTGCTGGGGCACGCCGGTTTGACTCTGTCGAGCCGTTGCTTCGGCGGCTACACTGGCTGCCGGTTCTGTTCCGGGCCCAATTCAAAGTGCTGGTTTTGACCTCTAAAGCCCTTTACGGCTCGGGCCCAGGGTATTTGAGGGACCGCCTCCTTCCATATAACCCTACCCGTACTCTGAGGTCATCTGGGGGGGCCCTTTTGACTGTGCCGCCACCAGGAGAGGTGAGAGGGGCGGCGGCCAGCAGGAGAGCCTTCTCGGCGGTGGCACCCCAACTTTGGAATACCCTCCCCTAAGAGCTAAGAACTGCTCCCTCATTGGCGGTATTTCGGCGGGGGCTGAAGACCTTCTTGTTTAAACAGGCTTTTAGTTGCTGACAGGCTGGCTGGTCTTTGCATTCTTTTATATTCTGTACCTGATCCATGGGATAATCGTCGTATTGTATATTGTATTTTATATTGCTTTTAATCATTGTTTTTAAATTATGATGTTGTTATTCTGTTTTTAATTGTTTTTGTAGTGCCGCCTTGAATGCCTTTTTAGGCAGAAAGGCGGGGTAAAAATCCTTGAAATAAAATAAATAAATAAATAAATAACCCAGAAGCCAAAGCCAAAGAAGATTGTGGGCAGGAGCATGAAAATCTAACGCAGTAGCAGGTTCCTGAAAGTGTCCATATGGTGACTGGGGTGCATTTTGACTCCATTCAATATAACACTGAATTCTCAGCTTTATAAAGACCATAGTTAAGAGAAATCAAACATTGTAGGCTGTGCAGATCAATGCAACTTGGCCACGTGCATCCATTATGGCTGGCTGGCTGGGAAACCGAGAGTGCCCAACTATTGGAGGCGAGGCTAGTTGTGTGCGATGGTTCTCCAACGCCTGAGCTTTGGAGCTTCTGAAAGAGTCTTGGCTAATGTGAATTGCAAAAATGAACTTCATCTACCTTGGCTGAACCTCCAACCGCTGCTGGCATAGCCTCACCAACCCATCTGCAAGCAAACGGTTAGATGGTTTGATACCCATTAAGCTCCAAGAAATGCTGCATGCTGCAGATGGCACAAAGGAAGGGACAAGAGACCTAGAGAAGGTGAGACTCATTTCAATACCTGCACAGTGCCCAAAATCATGGACATTGCAGAGGTCTACAAACATTCCAAAACAGGGCTCCTAGAAGCTGGCCTCTGACCTCCTAGCCCTGCACTGCTGTGTGTCAGTCACAAGCCTTTTTGGAACCAGGAGACACCTGATAAGTTTTAATAGTTACCAGGTTTGCTCAAGATGATGATGATGGTGATGATGATGATGATGATGATGATAGTTTGATTCATTGGAACTTCTGTAGAAAATATAATTTAGAAGTATTAAAAAACTACTACGACCATCAAGTAGAAAAAGTTGTTGAAAATGTGGATGTAAAAATTTTATGGGATTTTAGAATTCAAACTGATTGGCATTTAGAACACAGCACACCAGATATAGCGGTGGTTGGAAAGAAAAAAGTATGGCTTATAGACATCGCCATACAGGGGGATAGCTGAATTGAGGACAAATAACTTGAAAAAAATTATAAAATATAGGGACTTGACAATTGAAATTGGAAAATTATGGCAAAAACGATCCAAAGTAGTGCCAATTGTCATCTATCACTTGGATCTATTTCAAAAAATTTACAAAAACATCTAGAAACTTTGAAGATCAATGATATAAGAATGTCTGACCTACAAAAATCTACGCTGTTGGGAACATCATACATCTTACGCAGATACTTGGACAACTCTTAGGCTCTTGGTTAGAGCTTGAATTGCCGATAAAAGACCAGTCTATGATATTTGTGATCTTTTTATCATTTTGACTGTGTATATGTGAATGAATAATACTAATAATAATAAGTGCTTCAGAAAACAAACCCAAACACCCCACATTAACCCGTACACAGCACTAGAAAAACTGTATACAACACCAGCAATAAAAATAAACAAACAAACAGTGGAGACAAAACAGATCTATCAAACTTGGACCTAAAAGAACACACAGAGCAGTTGTGTTCCAAACAGTGGAAGTGATGGAGCCAGCCTTATTAATTTCATGAAGCAAGGAGTTCCAAGCGCTGGGTGCCACAGCAGAGAAGGTCCTGGTACATGTCAACATCAAACGCATCTCTGCCAATGGTGGGACACACAAGGAAGCCTTCTTAGATGCTCTTCAGGAGTGGGCAGTTTCATAAGGGGAGGTGAACTTTGTGCTGGCCAAACTTTGTTGACCTAACTGTGCTGGTCTAACTCTGGGTTAGGATTGTGCTGTCAAGCACTGAAGAAATACAGTTTGCAACTGATCCAACACCGCGCTGTTTAGAGAGCAGCTAGTCTGTTTTAAAGGACCTCTAAAATGGTTTTTGCTGAAGCATCTGACGTTTTTCAGGCTGGCAGTCGAATCCTATTGAAATTCCCCTGCACTGAAATTCCCCCGCATCCTAAGAGGGAATTTGCAGGCTGGACGTCTCCCTGAAGGAAAGGGCTATTTGTCCCCATGCTTGAGAAAAGCCCCAGCCCCGGCAATGGGACTTGAGCCTTTTACATTGCTGGCGCATGTCCAAATGGATCAATGTTTGCAGTTCTGGCCTGGGAAGGGGAGAGGAAATGGCACGAGCCAGCACCATTCCCCCTGCCCCTCCGTCCCAATCCACTCACCCTGCCCCATCCCAGCCCTCCCCACCCCATTGACAGCAATGGCTCCCCCATTGACAAATCAGCTCCTGTAATTAAAATGGGTGTATCGCAAGGTTGGGAGTTGAGACTGCGCGACGGAGTGAGCTCCCGTTGCTTGTCCCGGCTCCTGCCAAACTAGCAGTTCGAAAGCACCTAAATGCAAGTAGATAAATAGGGACCACTTTGGTGGGAAGGTGACGGTGTTCCGTGCGCTACGGCGTATAGTCATGCCAGCCACATGACCACGGAAGCTTGTCCTCGGACAAAACGCTGGCTCTACAGGCTTTGAAACGGAGATGAGCACCGCCCCCTACAGTCGGTCACGACTAGACCATTTGGTCGTGGGGAAACCTTTACATTTATTTCATGATGACATGTTGGCCATCTCCACAAATGCAAACACACACACACACACACACACACACACACACACACACACACACAC
>JAJKFI010000063.1:1096265-1119977 GCA_029204185.1 Lerista edwardsae
ACACACACACACACACACACACACACACACACACACACACACACACCTTCAGACATGAAAATGAGGTGAGATCTAGAAACAATTGTATTATTATTATTATTATTATTATTATTATTATTATTATTATTCTGTTTTAATATGTTGTGAGCCTCCTTCATTGAGGAAGAAGAAAGGTGGGATGCAACAATTTTAAACGAAACAAATCCATAAAACTTCATAAGCCCTTCAGAGAAAATAGCTCTCTGAGCCCTTTTAATGTTCCTGAAATGATGCTCACTTTACAAAAGGAGAGATTTGCCTAAGCAGTGTGTTCTTCTGTCTCCATGTAGACCAATGGAGGATGCCATTAATCTTTCAGCATGATAAATCTATTTTCTCTTTATTGGACAATTTCAGGAAAAATTGCAGCTATGGGAATTTGAAAGCTTTGCCGTTTTCATTTGAAATCCCTTCTAGCATTATAGATTTTTCTCCTATTTCTGGAGAAGAAGAAGAAAAAAAACAAGCACAATTCCAAATGCTGGACAGAATATGCCAGAACATTTTTTTTTTGTTTTTTTTAAGGGAGGATTTCTGATCGTTGTCAAGGCTGTTGGGCTTCAGATTTCACAGAGTTCAATTCTACAGTACACACACACACACACCATGTTTTTTAAAACATCTATATCAGTGTTATTTAAACTGTGGGTCAGGACCAGTGGTGAAATTCAGCCAGTTCTCACCAGTTCTGCAGAACCGGTTGTTAATTTTAGGTTGGGAGAGGGAAGAAAGGCCGCGAATGGCCCTGAAGGCCTCCCTGAAGGACATAGAACCGGTTGTTAATTTATTTGAATCCCACCACTGGTCAGGACCCACTTGGTGGGTCACGATCTGGTGTCAAGTGGGTCTCGAAAAGCTGGGAGCAGCTATCTTGAAAGCTCACACCTTACTCTTGCTATATTTCTTTTCTGAGTGTTAACAGTTTGAATTTTCAAGTGAGGGTTTTTTTTAAAAAAAATGTTGTTTTTGGATCAGTGCTTTTACATCATATTTTGTCCTAACCCTGCTTTCTGTCCGGGATGTTTCATGGTTGTACAATTGCTGCAGTCCAAGAGTGTCATTTTATTATGTTACAATGACAGCACTTGATGATTTCACTTCCTGCTACAGGATCACTTCCAGGTTAATGACATCACTTTGGGTGGGTCCCGACACGAGTGGCATTCTAAAAAGTGGGTCCCGGTCTAAAACGTTTGAATACCACTGACCTATATTAAACTGCTGGAGGACGTTATCGGAGATGTTGGGATTGGGTGTCACATGTACGCAGATGACACCCAACTCCAGATTTCCATTTCACCTGGAATTAGGGAAACTGTTGTGGTCTGAAGTAACTGTCTGAAGTCCTTGAAAGACAGGACGAAAGTGAACAAGTCAAATCTGAACCAGACGAATGTGCTATCGCTTGGATCTGCAAGACAGGTTCTGGTTTGTCAGCCTTGTTTTGGAGGCAGATGCATCTCCTTCAAGCAGCACAGCTGTTCTTAGGTAGTGGAAGGAATGGGGTACCCTAACATAGCTCCAACAGCAGTAGTGAAATTCAGGGGGTTCACCCAGGTTCTATAGAACCGGTTGTTAAATGGCCGGGGCCCACCCACTCAGCTGGCTTCGGTTTTTTTTTTTTTTTTGCTTTGGCTATGATGTCATAGAACCAGTTGTTAGTTCATTTGAATTGCACCACTGCCCAACAGGTAAAATGAATGAGACGCCTATGCATGGGAACCAGTGAACAAACAGAGAACAAGATGATTCTGTGGCCCGGCTTTCTGCTCCTTAAACTGTCATAGGAAAAGCATGGGATTTTCAATCAATCAATCAATCAAGGTACTTATGTACCGCTTTTCAACACGAAGTTCACAAAGCGGTTTACAGGCAAATAGTAATAATAATAAAGTTAAATGGCTCCCTGTCCCAAAAGGGCTGACAATCTAAAAAAAAAAAAGGCAGACCGCTAGCAACAGCCACTAGAAAGACTGCGCAGGGGTGAAGAGGGACAGTTACTCTCCCCCTGCTAAATATAAGAGGAGCTCCACTGGAAGAAGTGCCTCTTGTCCAGTTAGCAGGGACAATTTTTATGGTGTAAGCTCACCAAGGACCTTTCTTGTGTGTCTTGCTGGTGCTTGATGGCACTCATTCCTACCATAAATAGGTGCTTCTATTGTTTTGCACGCTGACGAAGGTGTGGCAACGCACTATCGACTTCCTCTGGGGGCCAGGACCTCAAGTAACATACGAATTTGGCCAGGGAGTTGGTGAGGACCATGGAGGGTTGGGAGCCCTGCTTTAGTGTTACTTTGGGCCCAATCCTATGGGCACGTGTGTTCCAGCAGCACAAGATGCTTTCCAGAGGCCACAGCTGTTACGTGATGGTGCCCAATTACCAACAGTGACACGGATACGGAGCAGGGGTTGATTATTAAAAGAAATTTATTCAACAGTACATTGCAGCTGCAAGGGTCCAGTTGCAAAACGGATAACAACTGGACCCGAACCTCAGATAAACATTGCTTATATACCTTTTTACTAACAACACATTGCTAGCTCCCCGTTCTTTTACCCGCCTCCTGTACTCTGCTGAATGTTACATGTCAACTTGCCCTGAAAACTTACATCCTTGGTCCTTGACAAGGATCCTTGGACTAGGCATCCTTGGTGCCTAGTCTAAACAGTTCCTCTGAGCTGGTACAAACTGCAACTGTAGGCATCTGTACAAAGGCACACAGGAAAGCATGTTTTTTCTTCCTCTCAAAGTTACTTCTACATATTCAGCAAAGCCCACCATACAGGTCAAAGGCCAGAGTTCAAAACTCAAAACCTAAAATCCCACTGTTACATAACACAGCCACAACAGGCCACAGCTACAACAGGGCAGTGGCACAGCAAGGACCTGCTCAATCAGGAGTGGGCAGGGAAAGGTTGGCTCTTGACCTCACCAGGACGCGCCAGATCTTATCCTCTCTTTCCCAAGCCATCATCTCCTTTTCTCTCCTTGGATGAACCCCATCACAATAGATGGTGTGGGTCTGAGGATCCCTTAGGCAATCTGGCAGCCTACCAGAGTTAAAGTAAAAAAAAACATGTCTACTTACCTCCTGCTAGCTGTCTGATCACTCCCATGGAGGCAGCAGATGGCTTCTCTGGTACTAATGATAGGGGGTAGGTAGGAGAGGGCAGTTTGTTTGTCCCATGTCAGGAAGCTTCCATGATGTGACTGTTGTACACAGCAAGAAAGTGCAGCCCCATATGGAATTCTTCAAGAAACAACAGCCAGACTAAGCTCTCCTCAAGCCAGCCTGCCAGAGTGCAAGGAAGAGGGTTGCTCTGACAAGGTGTGGACTTCCTTGAGGCCTGAGGGATGTTCTCCTGGCAAGCGCCCAGTACACAGTCCATGTACACATGCACACACGCAGTGGTGTTCCTAGAGGAGGTCAACATGCTACTTTTTGCAGGTGCCTGAGCTCCTGCGTTACACACACCCTTCCCCATGCCTTCAGAGCCATTCGCGGCGCAGAGAGCAAAACCTCCAAGCCATGAATGACTGTGAAGGCAAAGGGGAGAGGCCACATTACAAAGGAGCTCAGCCTGCTGCAAAACCTAGCATTTAGACGCCCCTCTAGGAACGCCACACTGACATGCAAATAAAAAGCTCATCTGGCAATATTGGTGTGTGTTGAAAATGCAGGCTTGATTTCTCTCTCTCTCTCTCTCTCTCTCTCTCTCTCTCTCTCTCTCTCTCTCTCTCTCTCTCTCTCAAAGGTCACAGCAGAATGTGTCTTGCAGGAAGGCAAAAAATCAGGAGGCATTAATGCTTTCCTTTCCCAAATCTTTTTGATCAAGGTGTAAGGATGACATCTCCTCTTTCAGTTTCTTTGGTTTTTCTTTGGTTTTTCTTTGCTTCTGGTCCGATAAGCGTTCCTTTTTCTTTTTCTTTTTATAGTTCCAGCAGGGGAGAGATGCGCCGAGTGACTGGGCAGGAGATCAAAGCACTGGGAGCTTTCCCAGCTCTGAACGGAATGCATGTTCAGATAGCACTGGAAGAACCACAACAGACATTCGTCTAGTGCTCAAGCCCAGAGCATTGGGCTGCGATCCCCTCCCCAGACACTCCCCACCCTCCTGCTTCCATGTGATAAGTTATTGGCCTGGCTCTTGAAATATCGAGGACTGGGGAAGGAGTCATACGAGTCATAAAGAGGTGATGGATTCTGGGGTGAGTCCATAAGAACATAACATAAGAACATAAGAAGAGCCCTGCTGGGTCAGGCCAAAGGCCCATCTAGTCCAGCTTCCTGTATCTCACAGTGGCCCACCAGGTGCCCCAGGGAGGCAGGAGACAACAAGATGCTTGCATCCTGTTGCCACTCCCTTGCACCCGGTACTCTGAAGTAGCCTACTACTAATGTAAGGAGGTTGCACAACTCATCATTGCCTATAGCCCACGATGGACCTTTCCTCCAGAAATCCGTCCAATCCCCTCTTAAAGGCATCCAGACCAGATGCCATCACCACCTCCTGTGGCAAAGAGTTCCACAGATTAACTACCCGCTGGGTAAAAAAGTACTTCCTTTTATCTGTTTTAACTCTCCCAACCCTCAGTTTTAGCGGATGCCCCCCTGGTTCTGGTTCTAGTGGTTCTGGTGTTCACTAGGAGCTACTGAACCACTTCTTTTTCTCTCTCTCCCTCTCCAGCTTATGTGTGCTCTGGTTTGTGTGTGACGAATGTTCACAAATACTCTCTTTGTGCAGGGCAGAAGTGCCACCAGCAAACCACACACTTCTATTCCCAGTTGATCTGCTTTGAGAGATCCGAAGTGACAGGAAGTCGCTGCCTCTTAGGCTAACGGGTGAAGGAAGGGATTGCACGCCACCTTATTTTAGTAGCATTAAAGGGCATCGTGGTCTCCGAGACACAGAGAAATTCCCCCATGAGCCCCATAGACAAATGAGAGACATTTCTGGAATGCCTAGAATCCCAGACGTCATTAACCTCTGGTGGGCTGAGTTCCAAGCGCCACTGAGCCTCCTAGCACCACCTATGGGCGGGACAGCCCAAACCGCCGTCTGCTCAGGCTCCTTTTCATAATCCATAATGACAGCTGGCTGGTGGAATCATCCCAGAAGCCATTTGGCTCGGGAGCCATAAAGCATTCTGCTGGCTTGTGTTGTTTTCTTTTTTTCTCTTGAAATATATAGCTCATGCTTTTACTGTGGGAATTGCAATGCAATCCTAACTTGTCTGTGAGCCAGCGCAGCCGTCCCTGTGCCGGCTTTGAGTGTCGCAAATGCGCAATAAAGCACATTTATGGCTGTCCGTGAACGAGCAGCACCGGCCCAATGGCTTGTGTGGGGCTTGTTGGCACAGCAACCTCTAGCAACACTAGCCAGCACAGGTGAGCTTGCTCTCCCAAGGGTGGGAGAGGGTGGCAAGAGGCAGAGACGAACGAGGCTCTGAGCGCGCCCGGGGCAGGGCGATGTCACTGCGCACAGCCACGCCTCTCTGTGCCCGGAAGAGCTCCGCTTTGGAGTGAAACGGAAACGAGGGAGGGAGGGTGGGCAGGCCAAAAAGTCTGCGGGTGTTTTCTGGGCTGTGGTGCCCCTCCTCTGCCGGCGCCCATTGCTCGCGTCACCCCCCACTACACCCCAGAAACGCCTCTGGCAAGAGGGTGTGTTGGAGGCAGGAAGGGGTATTTTGGATGGGGAGGACAGAATAGGGGCTGATCGGGTCTAGGAGGGGGCGAGATCAGCAGAGCAGCCCCCCCACCGTATCCTAAGCCCCCTCCCAGCCCATCCATCATTATACTGGGCTTTCCAGATTTGCACCAGCTAAATAGCCGACGAAGATGCGAGAAGACCCCTAGGGATGGCTAGGGCTTTACTTAAGTAAGAGGAACCCCTTACCCCAAGGAGAACAGCAGCCCCCTCAGCCGCATTGGATACAGGGTAGGCTGCCCAAGTTACATTTTGAGTTCATCTCTGTATGTTAGCACGCGCAAGAAAAAAAAATTCCATTTAATTTTCATTGTTAATGGCTTCTTTTCATTTCATTCTGATCCTGCTTTGTCGTTATTCGTTTTCTTGATACAATGAAATAAAGTGTGTAACTCACTTGAAACGGCATCCCTGGACACTTGTTTTTAATGCAGAGGAATTGCAGAAAGCCGAGCCGAGACCTTTGGTGCCCTGCATCGATTTTTGCCCTTCTCCATCACTATCAACACAGGGATCCTTCCAAAGGATCGGATTTCTGCGATGTGTGCCGATGGCAGGATTTGGCGATCCCTGATGCAGAGCTGGGTTCTGCTGACTGGTGCGCCTGAGAACTGAGTAAAAATTCCCCTTTCCCAATTCTCCAGTTGGCTGACAATGTTGGCGGCCCACGTGGCCCTGGCCCTTGTCTCTCCCAGAGCTGTAAAACGCGGCTCTCCATGTTGCCCTCCCCACTCACCAGGCCTACCGAGAGGCCTCTGGAAGTCCTAAAAAGTCACTGCTGATTTTTGCTGAAAATGGGAGGTGAAATTTTTAGGTCTAGAAGGCCTTCAATGGGTTTTACCAGAAGTAACATTTTTAGGCTTTCCAAAGGTGGCCTCCTGAGGCATTTTGAGGCCTTCTGGGGGCCTGTAAACATCACTTCTGGTTTCCCCAATAAACCAGAAGTGGTGTCTTAAGCCTGCTGGAAGCCTTAAAAGCAAAAAAAAAAAAGGTTCAGCAGGGGGTAGTGGTCACAGCAGCACCCACTTTTTTGGGGGGGGGGGCACTCCGAGCCCTCTGAGTACTCCAGTGTTTGGGGGAGCATTTTTGGAATTTTTCAGAGGTGAGCAAGGTTCTGAGGGCTCTAATGACAGTGATGTCAGACCTCGTTTCTTCTTTAACACCACCAGAGGCAGTAGCAACAGGCATCTCTTGGGCTGTACTTTTTTTTCTTCCACAAAATGCCCTGGAACAGTGGCTCCCAAGAGGGGCACAACAAAATATTTGGCCAGGTCACGGAACTGACAAGGCAGAGTAGGCTATGTGCATCAAGGGCTACACAATCTGGTAGTTGGGTGGGGGGAGCACTGCTACCCAATCAACAGAGGCGGATCTAAGGGAGGGCAAAGCTCTAAGTGTTGCAAGAAGCCTTACCTGGCAGTGGAAATCACTCCTCTCCTGCACTGTTCTAGCCAATCCTCACAGGGAAGAGCAACATCTTGGCTTTGCTTACTGGCTACAGCAGCAAGGGAGAGGAGGGATTTACATGACAGGGTAAGGCTTCCTGCAAAACTTAGAGCTTTGCCCTCCCTGTAGATCCACCTCTGCCAATCAATTTACAGCCACAGAGCCTTGAGCAACTGGTAAAATGAAACTTTTTGTAGGTAAGTCCTGATGCGAAATGTTTTGGGAACCTCCGTTCCGGAACAACAGCATCATCCTCAAAGGACGGTGAGGTGGCCGAGTTTGCAAGATAGTGGTTAAGGGTTCTGTTCTGTTCACCTTGGTGGCTGTCAAGGGATTGACCCGTGGCTCCACAAAGTTCTCTGTAAAATCACATCAAGGCCTTTTCAGCCCATCCCAAAATGAAGCCTGGAGCGTCACAGATACAGTAGCAAAAGCTGACAGCCTGAGAGGCGGCCAGACCAGTTGATGACCCCCTTCTGCTCAGGGGAATTTTCTCCCCATTTGGATCGTAAATCTTCCGACTTCGTGGTGCGCCTCCAGCCGCCCACCCAGACCGAAGACCGTAGAGCCACTCCGCCAATGGCAAGGAACAAGGGCTGCCAATTACCTGCATTGCACTCGTGATGTGTAGAAAGTTATTTAGAACAGATGCTGCCATAATTAGAATACATGGGGGAAATTAAAAGTGTTCAATGGCCCTCGACTCCCCCCAATTCACTGCTGATGGCGTTACTGTTGCTAAAGTGTGTTAAAAACCATTTGGGAGAATCGACTACCTTGACACCTGCTATTTCCCCCCCCCCCGCCTCTTATGCACTGCACTCCTTTGCTTATTTGGCTCCACATTTATGTTGAGGAATGCTTAAAAGGGTGCACGCCGCATGGCCTTTGAGAGGCGTGTGGCCTACACAAACATTTCTGCCCAAATTGGAGCTGGTAGTTAAATAATGGCGCAATCCTAACTCGGAGCTCCGCCAGCAATGTGGTCTTGCACAGGTGGAAAGTGTCGCCAACGTGCCGTAAGGCATATCACAACACCTGGCATGTAAGAAGCACCAGTGGATCCATCTGTGTCACCCTGCCAGTGCTACACTGAGAGCGCAATCCTAACCTGGAGTTAGGCCAGCACAGTTAGGCCAGCAAAGTTTGGCCGGCACAAGGGCCACCGTAAAGCACATTTTATTTGGGCCACTCTTGGAGTCGGAGAGGCCAGCACACAGACGTGCGCCATCCTTCCTGACTCTGAGAGTGGTCCAAATGCACTTTACAGTGGCCCTTGTGCCGGCCAAACTGTGCTGGCCTAACTGTGGACTGAGACATTCGTTAATCAGAGACATTTAGATAGGAAGCCAGGTCCACCCACCCCCAAAATGATTAGACAGTTTCAAGGCCTTACAGAAAGTTAACGTTCTGTGGGCATGTAGCAGTCTAAGGCGCCTGATACCTCAGCATTGTCTCAAAATGGGGGCTTGCTTACATTAAATGGTTAGGCCACAGTTTACCTCATGAAGAGGCCTAGCATTTTAGCAAAGAGAGGGCCAAATCACACCAACTGTGGAATGTCAGGCTCCAGAAATTCTGTCGCCTGACACGACATTCCGGCCTATGTCTGTGACTGGCCAGGCTCTGTGGCTTCTCTCATGAGGTAAACATCCTATCTCAAATTTTGCTCCTTGGATATAAACTATTCCAGGTTTTAAGGAGCATTGGATTAGGAGTGTACCAAGTGTGCCTTTGGGGGAGGAGGGGGCACATTATTTATTTAGCTCTTGGAAAAGTACTTGTGTCTTTTAGGGCACAATCCAAACCTGGCGTTTCCTTTGCAATCTTGATTCCAAATGGATTCAGAGAGCAATCCTAACCTGGAGTTATGCCGGCACAGTTAGGCCAGCGAAGTTTGGCCGGCACAAGGGACAGTGTAAAGTATGCTTGGACCACTCTTGGAGTCAGAGAGGCTAGCACACGGATGTGCGCCATCCTCCCTGAGAGTGGTCCAAACGCACTTTATGGTGTCCCTTGTGCCGGCCAAACTTTGCTGGCCTAACTGTGCTGGCATAACTCCAGGTTAGGATTGCACTCTCAGGCTCAGGACCAGCTTCCAGTGGAGATGAATTTTGCTCCAAGCGAAGCAGGGTTAGGGATGATGGTGGTAGGAGGGTGTTCTGGAGCAGATAGAGGGTGGGATGGTGTGGGACAGGGTTAGAAAGGGGCAAGAATGGCAGAGGCCTCCTCTGCTACACTGGGCCTATCAATCTTCTGCTAGTTGAATAGGTGGCAGTGATCTGAGTAGCCCAAAAAGTAGGGATGCATGGGTTTTTTGTTGTTAAAAATGCATAAAAACACAAAACATGGCCTTTTTGCTTTCATGATGTTAGCAGCAGCCAATTTTGACAGGCTGTACGACAACACTAGGAAGGCTTTTTAGAGGGAAGATAATATCTCCTACACTTTTTCTGGTGTATCTTTGAGATGTCATGGAACAAGCTCTGGTGCACTGCATGGTAATGTGACACTGGTTGTGTGATCCCTGATTGGTTGGGATCACCACAGGAAGAAGTTGCTATTTAAAAAGAAATGGCATTAGAGGGAAGATCAAAGAAGCAGATGCCAGCGGGCAGTGAAAGTGTGTGGAAATGTAAACAAGAAACATGTCATTAAACTGCAGATTTTTTATTTTTTAAAAAAACCAGCAACCAACCCCCCCTTTCAGCTCAAGTGTTTTCACTGATGAAAATTTAGATTAGCTGTAGATAAGTTCTAATATTTTGTTTTTGCAATAGAGCCTAACAGAAGAAACTTGATTTCTCACGCTATCTCTTCAACATGCTCCAAACCAATCCATGCTGCAGAAAAGAATTTACAAGTCAAGAAACTTCACCCTATGGTGACTTGTGGGCTGACAAGAGAACTTCCAATCAGCTTAATTATATAGTAGAAAAACTCCAGAGCTACTGTTAGGGGAAAACGTATTTCATAACGGCTCGCTGGAAACAATGCTGGGAAATTTCAAGCCGCTTAAAGGCTTCTCACCTTTTCATGTCTGTCCATAGTTACTGCTGAGTGAGAAAAGCATATTTCTGAATTCTGCTCTTACCGAAAATCATGATGAAATACTTGGTTCTGAACCACGGAAGATCACATTTGTAAGTATGGCAGAAGATTTAGTCGAGAGGGTTAATGCCTCCGTTTGCCTGAAGATAAGAGCTGAAGATCTGAAGGTCGCCAGTTCGGGACAGCCGGAAGTCTCTGTGAGCGGCAGACCTCGTTAATTGCGGCTGATTAACAGCTGAGCTTCGGCTGCCTTGTGTGAGGGGGAGTTGTGCCGAAGTTCAGCCGCTTCTCTGGTGGGAGCAGGGAAGCCACTTATCAGCCAGCAAGAAGACAAACGGGTGGCCAGAAAGAAGGACTAAATCCAGAAAGATCCATCTGCATGTGTGTAGCTCTTGAAAGATAGAACATTTCTGTATAAATTGTAAAAACCTTCGGGTTTCTGAATAAAGTCTGCCCATGTAAACCGCCTTGAGTTATAGTCATTAGAGAAATCTGGTGACCTAAGAAAGGCGGTATATAAATCCAAGTATTATTATTATTATTATTATTATTATTATTATTATTATTATTATTACCTGTGGATTATATAGACATACCTGTGTATAGCTATATATCTGTCACAACTCCAAGGAGAGCTGGGGACAGTTGAGCAGTAAAATGGCATTACATATAAGATCTGGCATCTGGGGCTTCCATTGAATCCACCCCCTTCCTTCCCCAGCCTGCCCCAGGTTCCTCCCCAAGATGCCCCATTATTTTCCCTCCCTGCCCACTGCCCATCCCCACCACCAGCGTACCTTCTCCAGCGATGGCTGGGTGCTCTGTTGGAACGCTTGGGCAATCACCAGCCATTTCTGCCGGCACCAGCATGGGCAGGTTTTGAACCTGCATCTGCAGTGCCACTCCCATGCAGAGCCTTTCCCTGATGGAAACCCCAGGATTGGGGCCTTAAGTGTTTACTTTCTTTTGCTGGGTAAGCCACCTTGTGAAATTTTCTCTTGAAAGGGGGGTTTCCGGCACGCCCCAGTATCCGGGTTCCATTCCAGATCCCCCTGTGGATAGCTGAAACTGTGGATAGTGGGGACACCTTTTTTTAAAGATAGAGGAACATCAGTGGTTTTGCTGCAACAAGATAAGAAAAGAGATTTGTTTAATGCTTCCCTATCTTTTTAATAGGTGTCCAGTATCCATGGTGTCAGTGGATAACTGAAACTGTGGATACTGAATCAGTGAGTACTGGGGCACACCTTACATTGCCATAACAATGCCCTTCTGCAGTAGATCTACGCTTACTAGGATACTCGGTCTGGGTGAGCCTTTGCAGCTTTATTTGGTTCCACTGGAGATGGTGAGGCCATTTCTAGACACTTTTTGCATGCTGAGCTGATGCGCCACCACTAAGTAAACACAATAACCTCTAGCTTATTGCTAAAGTTGGAGGGTGACACTCTAGAATGTACCTGTCTGGATGGTGATTGGTTTGACATTGAGCATGGAGAAAAAACATCCAGTGAGCTCAATGGTGACGTGGTGGCAAAGCGGGTTAAACCGCTGCTGCTGGGCTTTCCGACCGGAAGGTTGGGAGTTCAAGACTGTGCGACGGAGTGAGCTCCCGTTGCTTGTCCCAGCTCCTGCCAATTTAGCAGTTTGAAAGCACCTAAATGCAAATAGATAAATAGGGACCACTTCGGTGGGAAGGTAACGGTGTTCCGTGCGCTACGGCGTAGAGTCATGCCGGCCACATGACCACGGAAGCTTGTCCTCGGACAAAACGCCGGCTCTACAGGCTTTGAGACAGAGATGAGCACCGCCCCCTACAGTCAGTCATGACTAGACCATTCAGTTGTGGGGAAACCTTTACCTTTACCTTTTTTAAGCTCAATGCAATGGGCGGGGGGAGCATAGTTCCATACCACCAGTCATCCTGTGGTGGTAGGATGCCTTCATGCCTTCATCCTAGGCTTGAAATCCCTGCAGACTAAGTAGAAAACGAGAGATAAGGCACATATACCAAACCTTGGACTAGCTTCCATGACAGGGAGCAGTGATTTGGCTCATTTTTAGTTTCTTCTGTCCAAATACAGTCATGTTAACAATTTTCTAGAGCATTGATTCTCAAACTTTTTAGCACTGGGACCCACTTTTAGAATGACAATCTGTCCAGGACCCACCGGAAGTGATGTCATAGCCAGAAATGTCATTGTTATGTCTCCAGAGCTTGCTGCTTTCCAGAGAATGCAGCAATATATTGGGTGATTTCTCAGCCATTTTCCAATAGCAAAGTGAATCAGAATCAAAGTGAATCATTTCCAACCTGAACACAAGCAAAACAACCACACAGCCCTCCCCTTTCCCAGCATCCCATCTTTCCATATCTATCTATATAAAAATGGACGTGGGTATGTGGGTGTCTGTGTATGTCTGTCTGTCTGTCTGTATGTTATGCATAGGCTCGGGAATGCCTGGACCGATCCGCACGAAACTTGGCAGGAATACACCTTGCAGCCTGGAAGGAAACACTGCGGGGGTCAGACCCCCCTACAGCCCCCGGTTTTTTCAGGGAGGGGGGCTAGAACATCCAGACCAAGGGGATTGCATTGGACTAGAGGTCTGCTGCCACCCTGTGGTCACACACAATTCTGCAGGTTATCTGGTAGGCTTGCAGTAGCTCAAAACCGAAAGTGAAACGTCTTCCCAGTCCCTGAGTTGCCCAGGAGACAGAGCAGGTTCCACACAGTTCCACCACCCAGTCGGATCTGAGATGGACGTATTTACATAGAGCTCACTGGCCAGCTGCTCCCGTTTCTCATACTTCACTGCTATCCCACCAGATTACCTGCAGACCTGGTTCAGTAAGTGTGACAGTTTCAGTTCGCTCTCTGGGTTGATTGTCTACCTGCTTCCTACTTACTTTCACAGTGATAGTGTGCATTTCGGGCTCAGGGTCCTCAATATTGGGGGGGGCCCTAATTCATTCCGTCTCCTACTAGAACCTAGGGATACATTGTCCCCCGGGCAACGCCGGGTCACAAACAGCTAGTATTAAATATGGCTGCTCTAGGTGCTTTGCAACCCACCTAAAATTGGCTCGCAACCCACTGGTAGGTCCTGGCCCACAGTTTGGGAACCACTGTTCTAGGCAATTTGGTTGTTTGGCCAGGGTTCTTATGACATCATTCCTGAATCCAAAATTTCCTCCGATAATGATATGCCAACCTGAGGGTAACTTTAGTATAAAACAGCTTAATTTGGTTTTAAACAACTAAATATTTTCAAGTCATTTCAGCTCGGTAAAATCTGGCTTCCCCCAAGCAATCTGGACATATTGTCTCCTGGGCCGTAGTAAAGCTTCCAGGTTAACAGAAGGTTAGAAATTTGAGTGCCAACCTGGTGTTAGAAGCAAAGCAGCTTCATCCAGCCAATGCAGGGAATTCTCAAAGGTGGTTTGTCAAAAGGAGAGATCATAAGGCATCTCCAGGTTAATTAGAGCTTCTCTTTGTATCCCTTCGTGAGATTTTGCATGCAACAGATCTGCCTCGCTGAGCCTCACCAATGCAAATACAACAAATTGGAATGGGCTATTTTGGTGATATTTTCCATCATCTCCTCCTGCATGGGAAAATGTTTTGTGGTCTGAGAGAAGAAGCTTCCAAATTGATCTAAAACTTAATTGTTGGTGAAGATTAATGGCCTCTTAGGGATAGAGATCTTTGTTGCCCAGTTACAGTAGGATGTAAGTGACTGGGAGCACAATCCTAACCTGGAGTTAGGCCGGCACAGTTAGGCCAGCAAAGTTTGGCCGGCACAAGGGCCACTGTGAAGTGCATTTGGACCACTCACAGAGTCAGGGAGGATGACATATGTCTGTGTGCTGGCCTCTCTGACTCTGAGGACGGTCCAAACATGCTTTATGGTGTCCCTTGTGCCAGCCAAACTTTGCTGGCCTAACTGTGCCGGCCTAACTCCAGGTTAGGATTGCGCCCTAATTCTCAGCATGATCAACCATTGGTGAACAGAGAGGTCGTGCTTTAAAAGTGCATATTCTTTCTCTCCGCAGTATGCCACACATCCACCAGTAAAGTGTCTGTGTCAAGATGAGAGTATTTCCTGTTGAGCACATCTTGGAGGAAATCTGTGTGCCAAATATGAGCACGTCCAGATGGCTGGTCTCTGGGGCCATCAGGGAAGAGAGAAGAAAATGTAACTGACAGAACAGAAAACATATGAGCTGTTTCTCTAGTGACCAAATCTTCCCCACCAAAGGTTGGCATTATTAATGTCTTGACATTTCCTCAGCTTCTTGGATCTGGACAAAAGCAGATATTTCTGAGAAAATCACCACGAGAACAACTAAGAGTGAGTTGAAGGGCAAATCAGAGGGAGGAAGTTGTCGATTGCGGAGACAACCAGGAGACTTTCCCTCTGTTGTGCTGCTTCAGCTCACTGTGTGGGAAGGCAGTGAGCATTGCCCAGTTGCCTGGGCGACGGAGGGATGCTTCCCTATCTTTCCATGCTCTGCTGCATCCTTGAGCACAATCAGGGAAGTCAGAAAAATGTCCCTTTGTTGCCAAGGCAATCAGTTGACTGTCTTTCACTTCCCAGACTTTGATGTGAATTGCTGCAGTGCAGGAAAATAAGGTAAGAAGAGTTTCCTGGGTGCCTAAGCAATGCTGAGATGCTGCCTTTCTCCCCCGCGCCAACCCCCAGGATAGCAACATTTGATCTCAGCTGTGATGGCTATGCAGTATGACATGCATCACAAACCCTTAGTGCCATGGTTCTCAAAACGTTTAGCACCAGAACTCACTTTTTAGAATGACAAATCTGTCCGGGACCCACCAGAAGTGATGTCATGGCCCAATGTGCAGCAATAAGTTGCGTTATTTCTCAGCCATTTTCCAATAGCAAATTGAATCAGAAAGGAAAAAGCCTATTTACAACTTCGACACAAGCAAAATAACCACACAGCCCTCCCCCTTTCCAGAATCACATCTTCCCCTATTTTCAATATGGCTGCTCTAGGTGTTTCGTGACCCACCTGAAATTGGCTCATGACCAATTGGTGGGTCCCGACCAGTGGCGTTATTCACCCGGTACACTGGGTGGGACTTACCTTTGAGCGGCAGTCCACCCGTTGCATCATGCTGCGTTCATGCCGCGTTCTGCCGCTTTTCCTGCCCGTTGACGCAACGGGCGGACTTCCGCTCAAAGGTAAGTCCCACCCAGCGTACCGTGTGAATAATGCCACTAGTACCGACCCACTGTTTAGGCACCACTGTTTGATTGGCTTGGGTTAGGCAGTGAAGCAGATGACTGTGGCATTTCTGGTGGATCAAAGGCACATTTGAGTGTTCGGGGAGCATTTTGTCTTTCCAACTCTCCTATTGGACTCTGACATTTTTCCAGTTAATAAGCAGGATTGCCTGCCAATTAAATACATTAAAGAAGCCAGCTGACTGCTTGTATAAGGCTTACGGGCCAATTCTACAGAGGGCCTCCAGCAGGACATCTCCAGATCCACTTCTAACAGCAGCGCAACTTTTGCAGGGCTGCCATATGCATCTGAGCTGCTGGGGGAAACAGCTAGAGGCGCCTCATGCCCATTACGCAAGAACTCAGTCCATGTCAGGGCAGGGGGCAGGTTGTGGGCAGTTTGGGGGCATGGAATTGTAGGAGGGATATAATAGGGGGTTGGAAGGGATGGATCCCAGCTGCAGCTGCATGCGCTGGTGTGCTATCCTTCTATTTCCATCTAACATGCCCAGCAAAAAGCTGACATGGGTCCAAGAAGATACATCGTGAGCCAGGCAGCCTACTGGTATATCAGAAAGATAATTTTTTACTTATCTCTCCCAGGCCACCCCCTGTTGCCCCTGCCCCCACCATTGCATGCAACGACTGCTCCATTGGAATGGCTGCATGGTGGAAAATGGTGTGGGATAGGATTGTGGTCTCCAAACCCAAACTGACACAGGCACCCGTGCAGCCACGGTAATAGAGCAGCAGCTGAATTCCGCGGAGAGGGGGCAGTTATGCAGGTCCCCTCAAGGTACTTTTTCCCCTGACACTGGGGCAATTCTCTGCTACCTGAGTGGGTCTCAGTGATCCTGCACTAGCCATTCTGCTAGCTGAGGACCAAGGAGAGGAAGGGAGAGAGAAGTGGGAACAGGGGTAGGGTCCTGGTACATCAGGATTTGGGATCCATCCAGCGGCGTCATGCAGCCGGAACGCTGGGCGGGAGGAATGGGTGAGCGGCAGCCTGCCCGTTGCGTACCGCTCTGTTTCACCGTCTTCCCTGCCCCCGCTCACCTGTTCCTCCCACCCAGCATTCCAGCTGCATGACGCCGCTAGATCCATCCCTTCCCCACCCATTCCACCACCCACCACCCTCCCCACCCAGACACTCCCACGTTCCTCCCTTATGTCCTGTTCTCGCCACCACCTGTCCCTCATGCCAGCTTTCCTGCATTCTTGTGGGCAGCTGGCTTCAGCAGTGGGCTGCCAACACTACAGCTGTTTATGGCAGTGGTCCCAAAATGGCCGCTGGTGGCACAGGCCACCTTATGGCCATTTAGACTAGCAGAACCTGTGTTCCACTGCAGTAACCCTGAGGTAGGATTGGGCCCTTATAAGATCAATGAATAGATTGGGAGCGCAATCCAAAGCTGTGCTGGACTGTGTTGTATCCAGTGGAGCTGGGAGCGCTCAGGAGCCTCCCTGGGGCAAGGGCACGTTCGTGCCTCCCCTGTGTGCTCCTTGGATCTGCGCCTGCCCGGCCTGCCCACCCCTACTCAGTTCCTCCCGCTTTCCTGCCCTCCCTCCGCCCAGAACCGCTCTTGCCTCAGCTGAGTTCCGCGGGCATACGAGTGGCGCAGCAGGGCCTCAGCCAGTGCCGTTGGGCGAACAGTCATTGGCAGTCAGCCTTGCACCTCTTCCTTTTAAGATGGTTTATGATTAAACCATAATCCATTAAAAACCATGGTTTAAATTAAACCATGGTTTAAGATGGATTAAACCATGGTTTAAGATGGATTAAACCATGGTTTAAGATGGATTAAACCATGGATTAAACCATGGTTTAAGATGGTTTATGATCTTGTTCAAAGCGGGGGTGGGGAAGACGGTGAAACGGACCGGAAAGCAATGGGCAGGCTGCCGCTCACCCGTTCCTCCCGCCCAGCATTCCGGCTGCATGACGCCGCTGGCGGTGGCCCAACAGCACCAACCCAACATGAGGGTGCTGGTTGGTGCTCTCACATCGGCGCTTGTGCCATTGGGCCGATGCAAGGGGCTAGCATCGGCCCAAAGGCCCATGTAGGATCGTGCCCTAAACAGATGTCCTTGGCTTTATATATCTTGGCTTTAGAGTATGTATCCATGTAACTCTGCATTTCAATTAAGCAGGGGCCGCTTTTTCATGCAATCCGAACATTCCTGATTGAGTTAACGGATCACTCAATGCGGATCAGCCCCAATGCGTTGGGGGCTCTTCAGCCTAGAAAAAAGGCGCCTGAGAGGGGACATGATTGAGACATACAAAATAATGCACGGGAGGGATAGAGTCGATAGAGGGAAGTTCTTTTCGCTCTCTCAAAACACCAGAACCAGGGAGTGTCCGCTAAAACTGAGGGTTGGGAGAGTTAAAACAGATAAAAGGAAGTACTTTTTTACCCAGCGGGTAGTTAATCTGTGGAACTCTTTGCCACAGGAGGTGGTGATGGCATCTGGTCTAGATGCCTTTAAAAGGGGACTGGACTGATTTCTGGAGGAAAAGTCCATCGTGGGCTATAGGCAATGATGGATTGTGCAACCTCCTTACATTAGCAGTAGGCTACTTCAGAGTACCGGGTGCAAGGGAGTGGCAACAGGATGCAGGCATCTTGTTGTCTCTTGCCTCCCTGGGGCACCTGGTGGGGCCGCTGTGAGATGCAGGAAGCTGGACTCGATGGGCCTTTGGCCTGATCCAGCAGGGCTCTTCTTATGTTCACATGACTTAAAACACTGTAGCTCATTAGGAAACACAGTTCAGGGCGGCTGCTTTATTGCTGTTGTCTGAAGGCTTCGGCCCTGTCCAGTATCTCACTTCCCTCTCAACACATCTGCCTTGGTGCTTCTTAACTGAGATCCCTGGACATCAATCACACCTCGGTTCAAAGGAGCTCTCTGGTCCTGCAGCATGAGTAGCCCGCAGTGAATTTATGAAGTGGCCAGCCACTCATGGCAGTCGCTGTCTCCCATCTGAGGCCAGTGAGGAATTGATGGGGCTCTATTCTGAGAGATGTAATGGGTGATTTCAGGGAGCCTCTAATAAATTTTTCATTCTTATGAAATAATACAAGTTACAAAAGAATGCCTTTTCATATCAAGTATGTAGATTTATGGCCAGAATCAAGTTCTCTGAGAATCGCCAGTGTGTTGGGTCCATTACCACTTCTGACGGAGAAGGCTCTTAACACCTGAGCCTTGAAGTCTTTATTTTTTAATGTTCCACAAAGGTCGTACTCTCGGAATAACCGCATCAATTGAATGGATCCCGGTGAAGGGTGTACAGTTCAGCTGCCGTTTTTCTTATCATGCCTGAGAAGTGTTTCAGCTCTATTAATGGAAAGGACAGCACAGCAAATATACACAACATACAAGGTACATAAGAACATAAGAAGAGCCCTGCTGGATCAGGCCAAAAGCCCATCTAGTCCAGCTTCCTGTATCTCACAGCGGCCCGCCAGGTGCCCCAGGGAGGCACGAGACAACAAGATGCTTGCATCCTGTTGCCACTCCCTGGCACCCAGTACTCTGAAGAAGTACTACTTCATTACTACTACATACATTACTACTAATGTAAGGAGGTTGCACAATCCATCATGGCCTATAGCCCACGATGGACTTTTCCTCCAGAAATCCATCCAATCCCCTCTTAAAGGCATCCAGACCAGATGCCATCACCACCTCCTGTGGCAAAGAGTTCCACAGATTAACTACCCGCTGGGTTAAAAAGTAACTGTTTTAACTCTCCCAGCCCTCAGGTTTAGCGGGTGCCCCCTGGTTCTGGTGTTTTGAGAGAGGGAAAAGAACATCCCTCTATCGACTCCATCCCTTCCGTGCATTATTTTGTATGTCTCAATCATGTCCCCTCTCAGGCGCCTTTTTTCTAGGCAGAAGAGCCCCGAACGCTGCAGTCTTTCTTCATAAGGGAGGTGCCCCAGCCCCGTAATCATTTTTGTTGCTCTCTTCTGCACCTTTTCCAGCTCCACTATGTCCTTTTTGAGGTGGCATATCAGCTTCCATCATGCCCCACATTCAACCCAATCCAAGCTAACCCCGGCCCTGCCCCAATTGCAAGAATGCCAAGGAGGCACATGCTTTATGCTATGGCGGGGGCAGCATCCAATTGTTGGGACAAGTCTCCTTGGGGCAAGTGAACTTGGGTTCACTGGCTCTGGGGAAAGCAGGGGCAGACCTAGTCAAAATGGACACCCAATAGAAGTGCACCCCCCACAGGAGCCCAGGTCTACCCACCAGTAGCAGCCACGGGCAGACCTGGGCTACACGGAGCCCAGATCTACCCATTAGAAACGGCCACGGGTAGACCTGGGCTCCCTCTACCCTTTAGAAACAACAGCTGAGCCCAGATCTACGGGGAGACCACAGATCAGGAAGGCATCCATAGTGCAGACCTTCCCCCACCCATTCAAAACATATTTCCAGTGCCAAGGCATCTTTAATCATAACTTTTAAGGTCACGGTGAGCTTAGCCTTAGTTTTTTTTTTTTTTTTTTTGTAGTTGGCTCTTAATGTTTGCTGACTTCAGTTTGAAATCCCGGTGTCTCCACTTTCAAAAATCTGAGTCAGTGTCTGAAAAAGCCACATGTGAGCAGAGACCATCATGCAATGCTTCCAATTTGCATGGGAAATTAGCATGTGCCTGCCCCCCCAGTTATATAGGCAAATTACATGGCCTGTGGGACTCCTCAATCCTGCTCCAGTTATTCTGCTGACATAAGACCAAGATAAATAAAAGCAGCAGAAAGAGAGAGGTAAACGACTTGGCGTCCCACCACACCCACCTTCTCCCTCCCTCATTCCAACCCTTCCCTGCTCCCGTCCCACCCAGAAACACTTCTGTTCCTCCCCCTCCCAGCTCCATTCCCCCCATTTCCCATCCTCACCACCACTTTACCATTCACTGGCAGGCGGTGGCCTGGCAATGGACCCACATGTGGAGCTACACTGCGACATCATTTCACAACTTCCAGCAGGATACAGGCACTTCTGTCTGGATTGTGATGGTTCCACATGTCCTGTCATGAAGGATTTAAGTAGGATCAGGCTGCCTGTTCTACCAAAGCATATCCCTATGGACATAGAAGCCCAGATTCCATAGAACCCTCTGTCCACAAGGGATTCCCCAATTTTTTCCAGCAGGAGAGTTGTACTCCAATCCAGGGTGATGGCAAAGTGTCATACAACAGGGCCTGACCTTCAAACCTGGTGGGTTTAAGGTGAGGTCCTTCTGAGTTCCACCTGGAGATGTCAAGGACAAACCCTGGGAACATCAAGCCCAGTGGTGTCATCTAAATGATTTAAGAACAGGTACTCACTTTCGATTGGCATGTGTCGGGACCCGCCCACCGGAAGTGACGTCATAAGCCAGAAGTGATGTCGTGGCAGGAAGTGACATGAAAAAAGCCCTTTTTGAGGCCTCAGATGATTTTAAACTGACCCAACAGTTGCAACAGTATTCCACAGCACCCCCAGAAAATGTTCAGGAGGCCTGGCATCATGCTGAAACCCCAGAACAACTCATTTTTCAGTGGCAAGGCAAGGAAAGGCTCCGCTCACTGCCTGCCTGCCGGCCTGGCTCTGAAAACATGCAGGCAACTCAAACATGCAGGAAATTCAAACGTTGCAGAGGGCGGAGTCGATGAGTGGGCGGGCGAATGGGCGGGGCCAGCTGTAATCCTAGAAACCGGTACTCGCGTACCCCCGCGTACCCCCTGCATGACATCACTGATCAAGCCCAATATTCTGTCTCCAAGAGGGGTTAGCTCACTGCCTCTGGAAGTGAGCAGGTGTTTTTATGCCCAGCATCTGGGATCCAACATCTGGAATGCCCAGCATCTGGAATGCTGACTCAAAACATGGAGGGATCCTTTTAACTAGAATGCCAGACAGGCATTGAGAATCATCTCATCCATGCATAGACCTCATCTACACGGTATTGAGTTGGGACAGCCATTTTCAGCCACCGTGCCGTGGCACAATCGGATGTGCTGCAAATGGTCCACAGGTGTGTCATGGGAATTTGGGGGAGGGCCGTTTAGTAGCAGGGCCACTGGGGGATGTGAGCCCTACACTGGCAGCGCAGCGAGCCACATCACTGGTCAAAAAATAGATGGTGTGCCTTGACCATTTTAGCGCCTCGCCAGTGTGCCATGAGATGAGAAAGGTTGAAAATCATTGAGATGGGGTGATAACACTGCCTGACAACAGACTGGCTGAACTACTGCAAGGGCTCGGAGTGGATAGTTGCTGAGTCTGCAGTCCACAGATCCTTGCATGTTTCTTTTCATTCTCAGTGCATTGGTTTTTAAATGCTTGACAAATGCATATCAAGCCAACATACCACCGGTAGCCTGTTCTTTCCTGATCCTCCCCACCAAGAGGCAGTTCTGCCATCTTTATGAAGGTACAAAGTAATTACATATCCCAACATCTGCTGTGCAGCCAGAAAAGAACGAGAGGAAGAACAAAGGAAAGAGAGGTCAGGCAAACAAATAAACAAACAGCCCTGCATCTGCCAGACAATATCAATATTCTCTTTGGAGAAAATTCAAATTATAGGTCAAATAACTCCAGGAAGTCCTCTCGTACCCCTTGGAACTGCTACTGTTGTCCATGATGGTAACAAGTTAATTTTTCTTTGGCTGCCTGATTTCTTAATTAACTTTTCCACTGCTGAGGCTGCAATCCTATACCCACTTTCCGGGGAGTAAATCTCATGGAACGTAATTGGATTGAGGATTGCATCAGATTGTGCGGTCAACCTCCAAAGAAGCCTTTGATTTCCAGTTCAAGGCATTTTGTAATAGAAGTTGCCCAAAGGAACAATTGGCACATCCCAGCTGGCATGTTCCATACCATAGGGATATATCCTGAATCATATGTTTGGGCCTGAATGCATAGGAACTCTCAGGGCCCAATCCAGAGCCCTCCAGCGTGAGTGGTACAAGTGTACTGCTTGCACTGGTGTCGCAACATAAAGAACCTCCAACGCTGGCAGTAAGCCATTACCAGAGGCGGAGGAAGGGTGTACCCCAGGGTGGCACGAGCCATGGGGGCCGGCAGCGGCAGGGCGGCGGGGCGCCATTGCGCGGAGTCCGCGGACTAACCTGTGTGCTGTCTGGCCCGCCTGCCCGCCCTCGCGTCCGTTCCGCTCCAAAATGGAGCTATTCCGGGCGCAGGGAGGCGTGGCTGGGCGACGCACGGGGTGGGGCGACGTGCTGGGGGCACGGTTTCGTTGCCCTGCCATGGGCGCACTCGGGGCTCTGTTCGTCCCTGGCCATTACCGCCGGCACTGGGGCGATGCCATGGCGATGCTGGCTGCCTGCGACCCGGAGGGAGCTCGGCAAGCCGGCAAGCTGTGAGCCCACCACTCGCCGCTGATGCGGCCTTTCCAGAATGGGATGGAGGGCATTCTGGGGTGGGGGAAGTGGGGGACGGGACCACCACTGGATCCCGGCTTCAGTGTAGGGCCGTGTGGCCTTACGGGGAGGCCCTCACTTCTTCGCCACTGAATAGCCAGTGCAGGAGACCCGTGGCCTGCCCTACGCCTTTACCGTGGGGAAAGGGGACCCCTTCAACCGAGGACCCTCTCCCACCTGCCTGGCTGCTGTGGGATGCAGCAGTAGCTACCTGGTGACCATCGCGCTCTGGGGTGGTTGGGCTGCATAGGACTGGGCTGTTCAATAGCATTCCATCCCTTCCAAAGGATGGTTAAATAGATTTAGTCGAGAGGGTTAATGCCTCCGTTTGCCTGAAGATAAGAGCTGAAGATCTGAAGGTTGCCAGTTCGGGACAGCCGGAAGTCTCTGTGAGCGGCAGACCTCGTTAACTGCGGCGGATTAACAGCTGAGCTTCGGCTGCCTTGTGTGAGGGGGAGTTGTGCCGAAGTTCAGCCGCTTCTCTGGTGGGAGCAGGGAAGCCGTTTATCAGCCAGCAAGAAGACAAACGGGTGGCCAGAAAGAAGGACTAAATCCAGAAAGATCCAGCTGTATGTGTGTAGTTCTTGAAAGATAGAACATTTCTGTATAAATTGTAAAAAACTTCGGGTTTCTGAATAAAGTCTGCCCATTTAAACCGCCTTGAGTTATAGTCACTAGAGAAATCTGGTGACCTAAGAAAGGTGGTATATAAATCCAAGTATTATTATTATTATTATTATTATTATTATTATTATTATTATTATTA
>JAJKFI010000063.1:1121216-1137125 GCA_029204185.1 Lerista edwardsae
CTCTCTCTCTCTCTCTCTCTCTCTCTCTCTCTCTCTCTCTCTCTCTCATGACTGAATATATCAGGCTACTTTCTAGTAAGTCAGTACTTTGTCCTGAGTATCCCAGGATTCTCTACAGTGACTGGCAACAGTTTTCCAAGAGCTAAGGCAGCCCCACTACTTATGATTCCAAGAACTGGACCCGGGACATGTGCTACGCAAAAGATGGACTCCGCTCAAGCTGAGTGATGGATCCTGTTCACAAATGCATGTTCAAAATTATGCAACCTCAAACATTGTCTCTATGGTGCAGCAAGACAAAAGACTGGAGAGCAACAATTTACAGACTTAAATTTCTGAAATGGTGACCTTTTTCCGATGATGGGATGACAATTTCTCTTTGAGACTGACATTTTGTAACATTTGAGTTCTTTCAACATCCCAATGTGAAACGGTTCTTTTAAAACTCAAAATGGCCTCATTCCATATTCATGTTGGTCAAATCACATTTTCGGAACAAAAAAGGCCTGTGGCCAGAAACAATATTGTAGTGCCAGTATATTTCCTTCCCTGTCCTTTGAATGAATAACTGCCCTCTCCTATGTGAACCATTGGCATAACCTTTGGGCATTAAGTGGCTGCTTGATTATTTTCTATATAGACTTGCTGGTCGACCCAGGCAATGTGGCCTCAATGCCATATGTCATGGCAACCAACCAGCCAACCCTGTGTGCTGAATTGTAATCTGCACCCAACAGTGGAAGAAAATACAATCACTTCACTGCAGCAGTCAGAGGAAACCATAATGGAACCATGTGCTCTGGGTCCTGTGAGTCAACACACAATTGTGTATAGCCAGACACAACAACAGCTGGCCTTACAATCCATAATGAATTACAGCCAGTTCTCATTATCCGCTAGGGTTAGGTTCCTGGAAACACTAGCGAAGAGCAAATTTGCAGATAATGAATCCATTATCATAGGGGATCGTTGGGTTTAGGTGCAAGGGGTACCCCAGGGGATAAGGGGTGCCTGACCTGCCATCAGAAGAATCCAGCAGGAAGCCAGCAGAGTGTGGTAGGACGTGTCAAAAGATCCCTAAATGCTGCAAAGACCTTCCAGAGGCTGCAGGGACTTTCAAAATGACATCTGCCACCACATCAGACCACTATAAAATGGCCAGCAAAAGCTTCCACCAGCCACTTTGAAGGGGTTCACACTGATTGGCAGAAGATTTAGTCGAGAGGGTTAATGCCTCCGTTTGCCTGAAGATAAGAGCTGAAGATCTGAAGGTCGCCTGTTTGGGACAGCTGGAAGTCTCTGTGAGTGGCAGACCTCATTAATTGCGACTGATTAACAGCTGAGCTTCGGCTGCCTTGTGTGAGGGGGAGTTGTGCCGAAGTCTGCTCTGGTGGGAGCAAGGAAGCCGCTTATCAGCCAGCAAGAAGACAAACGGGTGGCCAGAAAGAAGGACTAAATCCAGAAAGATCCATCTGTATGTGTGTAGTTCTTGAAAGATAGAACGTTTCTGTAAAAATTGTAAAAACCATCGGGTTTCTGAATAAAGTCTGCCTATGTATACTGCCTTGAGTTATAGTCATTAGAGAAATCTGGTGCCCTAAGAAAGGCAGTATATAAATCCAAGTTGTTATTGTTATTGTTATTGTTATTGTTATTGTTATTGTTATTGTTGCAGGTGCCATTCTGAAGATCCCTGCAGCCTCTGGAAGGTCTCTGAATAGCAGATAATGAAAACAGAGGCATGGATAATGAGGGGTAGGTAGCAATTCTACCCCTCACGGATAAGCCAATTGGCAGCTAGCAAATCAGCATATAAAGAGAACTGACTGTATATGCGACCCCCAAGCATCTTATGATCCACGGGGCTTGTTGTTTTTTAAATTTTTAAATTGTATTTTAATATTGTTTTTAAATTGTTTTTTTTTAAATGTTAAATTCTGTTTTTATTGTTTCTTTTGTTGTAATGCCGCCTTGGGTGCCTTCGGGCAGAAAGGCGGGATATAAATCCAATAAATAAATAAATAAATAAATAAATAAATCTTTTTGCAGAACATCATAAATATATAAGGTGTATATGATGCTTCTTCCTCCTTCTGTCATACTCCTTACATTAAATGCCTATTTTTTTTTATTTTGTTTGTTTCCAGAAAGCATCATGGGGAAATGGAACTTGGATTTCTGAGTTTTGCTCGGAGCAGAGTGTTTGTTGTTAGACTGTTCTGTGTATATGACTTCAGTGATTAATAATAATGGCAATGGAAAGGGGTTAATGGATATTATTTCCATACTCCTGCACTGTTGGCCGGCACTCACCATATCTGTAATTCCCTATATTAAAGATAGGAGGCTGAGAGCTATTGCCTGGCCTACACTATCCAGTTCATTCATGGCTTGTGGAAACTTTGAACTGGGGACCTCTGAACTCATTCCCTTAATCATTCCACCTTGCTTGCTCTGCATACCTTTATCTATACATATAATATAAAAACGGACGTGGGTATGCGACCGTGTGTGTATGTTCTGAATAGGCGTCTCAACGCTTCGCCCGATCGGCACGAAACTTGGCACGCATATACCTTGCGGCTTTGCGACAAACACTGCAGGGGGCAGATCGCCCTAGAACCCCCAGGGGTGGGGTACGGGGGGGTCCCCACATGAAAATGGTCAAAAGCGGCCAGAATTGGAGTCAAATCCACAGTTTTCGGGGCCGCTGAGAAGGGCGCCGCCGCTCCTGATGCTGTTGGAGTCAGGGTTCAGCCCCCCCCCGACATGGGGGGCAAGAGGGGGTGCGAAACACAGCGTCCGCCATGCCCTGCTGGAACGCCTGGACCGATTGGCACCAAACTCGGCATGCGGAAGCCTGGCACCCTGGCCACAAACACTATGGGGGTTGGGCCCCCCTAGCGCCCCCGGGGGTGGGGGTACGTGGGGGTCCCCGTGTGAAAATGGTCGAAAATGGCCAAAATCGGCATCAAATCCTTAGTTTCCGGGGTCTCCGGGATGAGTGGCGATGCTCCCGACGCTGTGCGAGTTCAGGTTCACCCCCCCTCGGCAGGGGGGGCAGGAAGGGGTGCGAGACACAACGTCCGCCATGCCCTGCTGGAACGCCTGGACCGAGTGGCACCAAACACGGCATGCGGAAGCCTGGCACCCTGGCCACAATGACTACGGGGGTCGGGGCCCCCTAGCACCCCTGGGGGTGGGGGTACGTGGGGGTCCCCGTGTGAAAATGGTCAAAAATGGCCAAAATCGGCGTCAAATCCATAGTTTCCGGGGTCGCCGGGACGAGTGGCAACGCTCGCAACACTGTGCGAGTTCAGGTTCACCCCCCCTCGGTGTGGGGGGCAGGAAGGGGTGCAAAACACAACATCCGCCATGCCCTGCTGGAATGCCTGGACCAATCGACACGAGACGTGGCACGTATACACCTTGTGGCCTGGCCACAAACACTGCGGAGGTCGGGGCCCCCTAGCGCCCCCGGGGGTGGGGGGATGTGGGGGTCCCCGCGTGAAAATGGTCGAACATGGCCAAAATCGGTGTGGAGTCCACAGTTTCCGGGGTCGCCGGGACGAGTAGCAATGGTTCCGACGCTGTGCGAGTTCACGGTCACCCCCCCTCGGCGTGGGGGGCAGGAAGGGGTGCGAAACACAACATCCGCCATGCCCTGCTGGAATGCCTGGACCGATGGACATGAGACGTGGCACGCATACACCTTGTGGCCTGGCCACAAACACTGCGGGGGTCGGGGCCCCCTAGCGCCCCAGGGTGGGGGTGCCCCAGGGCCCCCGTGTGTCACTGGTCGAAAATGGACGAAATCGTCCTCGGTTCTGTAGTTTCTGGGGTCGCTGACATGAACAGCTATGGTTTGGGAGTTCGGGTCCGCCCCCCCCCAATGTGGGGGACAAGAAGGGGTGTGATACGAGATGTCCACCATGCCCCACTGTGACGCCTGGACCACTTGGCGCCAGACTCACCATGCGTATGCCATGCGGCCTGGCGGCAAACACTGTGGGGGTCAGGCCCCCCCGTGCCCCCGGGGGGGAACGGGGCCCCAGGTGAGGATGGTCGAAAACGCCCGAATTTGGGAGATGGCTCAGGGATGGCTCAGGGATGGGACATATAAACACCCGGGCGAAGCCAGGTACATAAAAGCTAGTACATTTATATTTGTATACATTTATAGCATGGGTTTCGGTTTTAATGTTTACATGGGGAATGCAGCATCCATTTTAAAGGACAATTCCCCCCACACACCCTAAAACACTGTCATTGCAACCTTCATTGTCGATGCACTCTGCTAATGAATTGATTAATGTTGTTATCAGAGTGGGCTCACCCTCTGAAATTTCTTCTGATCAGGGCACTAATTTTATAACATCGTTGTTAAATGAGGTGTGCAGGCTTTTCAAAATTCCCCTTCCATGAGCACAACTCCCTATCAGCCAGAAACAGATGGGCTCACAGTGCAGTTTAATCAAACGCTTAAGCAGATGCTTGGGAAAATTAATCAGCACTGAACCAAAACATTGGGATAAATGGTTACCTTTGTTTTGTTTGCCGTTTGGGAGGCTCCGCGGTCATCAACAGGATACCTTCCTTTCTACCCTCCCTACTTTGAAAAGGCTCCTTGGATGCAGTGGCTGCAGCTGTGTGTGAACACTGGAGGTATCACACTTCCCGATAACACCGTTCTAATTATGTTGTCTGGCAATGCAAATGAGGTCTTTGAATCTGCAGACAAATTTGTAGAGTGGCTGATAATGGAGAGAGAGAGAGAGAAAGGGAGAAAGGGAGAAAGGGAGAAAGAGAGAGAGAGAGAGAGAGAGAGAGAGAGTACGGAATTTTTTTTTGGTTGCACATACACTCAGCAGTTTGCAGAATCGCAAGAGCTTCTAAGCAACATGCTTGTGAATCTGAATAATCCATTGCACACCTCTCCTAGCCTATGTCATACACAACACGAATTAGGCATCATGGTGGCAGTATGGGAGATGCATAGCCTTGCATCTCACATTGAAAGGCCTGACATGGAGCCAATCAGGCACCAATCGGGGCCAAACAGGCCGGCCTTTCCTAGTCAATGATCACCTGGATAGAGCTGTATGAAGGGCTCCTCAACTATCAGGTGCCATAAGGATCCATTTCACAGATCCCTGTTATTTGCTCCATCCATCCCAGAAAAGAAAAGGGCCCTTCACTCAGCTTCTTACCATATGAGCACAAGAGAATATGGAAGAGGTGTGTGTAGTAGTCTTGTGTTTGCGTGTTTACCCTTCTGTCTATCTGATAGGCCTCTCAAAGTCTGATCATGCAAATGGGAACTTGGATTCTACAGTCAAATTGTAGGGTGGTTAATAGTGAGGAAAGATGCATTAGAAAAAGATGCAATCCAAGCACTTGCTTTAGGCTTGTTGTCCAAATCTTGAGAACCCAAATGTGGCCGTGGATTCCAGGGCCGCATTTTGCAGAGTTCTCAGGACTGATCCGACCTCAAATGCATTAACTAAATGGCCCTGCCAGTGCTCTGACGCAGTGGTGACATCATCACCATCCAGCCTGATCCTTCTGAGCCAACCGAAAGAGTCGTTCTGAAGCGTGGTGAGTGGTTCAGTTCCCAGTGTCTGCCCTGGACACAAATTCCCGAGAAAGCAGCAAATGAACAAACCAGTTCCCCCCAGCCATCCAGAATACCCATCTACACAGCCTTGCCATTCTAGATCAAGGGTGTGAGGGCACAACCCTAACTTGGAGTTAGGCCAGCAAAGTTTGGTTGGCGCAAGGGATACCATACAGTATGTTTGGACCGCTCTCTGAGTCAGAGAGGCCAGCCCACAGGCGTGCGCCATCCTCCCTGACTCCGAGGGTGGTCCAAATGCGCTTTATGGTAGCCCTTGAGCCAGCCCAACTTTGCTGGCCTAACTGTGCTGGCCTAACTCCAAGTTAAGATTGCGCTTTGAATTTGAAACCTGATGAGGCTGACCAGCGGACATATACAGAAGGAAAAGCTCTCAAAGGTGTAATAACATTGTTCAATTGCTGTTGAATCAGTCTCATCATGAGTGTTTTTTTAAATCTCGCTCTCTCTCTCTCTCTCTCTCTCTCTCTCTCTCTCTGTGTGTGTGTGTGTGTGTGTGTGTGGCATCAATATTTCACAACCTATTTCTCTTTGGAAATGCCAACCTCAGCCCTAAATGACTTTTATTTCAAAATATGACTGTTTACATCATGTACCAGTCTGAAAAATCTGCTATCTGACTGTCGGATCAACATTTTGAAACTGGAATGCTTGTCAAAAGAGCATAGAAGATAGCATCTGTAACTTGCGTGCATGCACACAGAATGGTCATACTTTCCACCAATCCAGCATGGAAAAATGAAGGATTGTATCCCTTCATTATCCCTTTGAAAGATAATTCAAAGCCCTGCTTTGGTCCAGGGCCAAGCCTAGCCATCGACTCACAAAGCCCTTTTTATCTTCTTGTCCCATGTGCAATCAAATAGATGACATGCTTAGCGCCACTGCCTTCTCCTCCGTTGGGAGATCACATGGCATTTGTGTAAGACTACTAGTTTGTCTTTAAACACTTTTAGGCAGAGTCTCTGGGGTATTTCTGGCAAGGACATGCAGTATGGGGGTGGCAGGTGAGACAGAACCATCAATTCCTTAGGTGTAAGAACCTCCTTTCTCAGGTGTAAGGAGAGCCTCCTTGGCATCTCCTCCTGTGACGCTTTTCCATGTACAACGATGGGGTGGTTCTGCCCCACCTGCCACGCCCACACTGCACATCCCTGATCAATCAATCAATCAAAAGTATTTATATACAGCTTTTCAACACAAGGTTCACAAAGCGGTTTGCAGGCAAATAACAATAATAAAGTTAAATGTCTCCCTGTCCCAAAGGGCTCACAATCTAAAAACAGAGGCAGATCTACAGGGATGGCAAAGCTCTAAGTGTTGCAAGAAGCCTTACCCTCCTCTTCCTTGCTGCTGTAGCCAGTAAGCAACACCAAGATGTTGCTTTTCCCTGTGAGGATTGGCTAAAACAGTGCAGGAGAGGAGTGATTTCTACTGCAAGGTAAGGCTTCTTGCAAGACTTAGAGCTTTGCCCTCCCTTAGATCTGCCCCTGTCTACAAAATATAGAATACCACCTGCAACAACCACTAGAAAAGACACTGCGCAGGGGTGAAGAGGGACAATTGCTCTCCCCCTGCTAAATATAAGAGGAACAGCTCTGAAAAAGTGCCTCTTGCCCAGTTGCAGGGTTCAGGTATCTCCAATTCCTTACTCCTTTACTAAGCCAGAGATCTGGAATCCCTGGACTAGAGTCTATATTGCATGCTGTGACCCCATCCTACAAACAGGACTATCTGGCTTTTTAAGATTCTACACCTTTTATAGATTTATCTGAAAGTCTTCCACCTCAATTTTCTTCCTCTCTTTTTTTATGGTTCAGGACCAAATTTTGTTCCATCCCAGTTTATGGCTGCTCTCCCAGGTTTCACACTTCTGCACCCAAGAGCTTGCTGCTTTCATTCTAAATTATCCTGTAGGAACCATTCCTCCCACCCCATGTTACACAAACAAACATAGCTTGACACAGTGGCCGGAGAGCAGGAAAACTGTTAACTACCTGCTCTGATTGCAGAATCCAGCTATCTATTGGACACCCTGGAATGGCATCTCTATGGCATTATTTAGCATAAGCCCCGCTCCCAGATTAATATCGGCATTAAAAAGACCTGTCATCTTCCCCTTGTGGACATAATTTTTCACAGGAGCAACCTTCAAAACTTGCTGAAAATGTTCCTTGTGCTACAAAGCCATAAATGTTTGCAGGTATGAACCCAAGTATAGTTTATGGTGATTAAATCATGAAAGAGGTTGGGCCATTTTGCTTTCCCCGGCTCTCACTGTAATGTGAAACAGACAAAGCTAATAGCAAATAATATTGATGCGTCAATGAGCTTCAGGACTCTGAAGACGTTGTTAAGACCTTTCCCACCAGCAGCCCTGGGAGATGAGGAAATGAAGCTTGGCCATTAGGGAACAATTTTGCTTCCCTTACTGGTATAAATTCCTTTCACATGAACCAGTGGTTTGATTCCTCCTCGCTGATGCATTTGGGTGAGTTCCGGAGGTATCTGGGAATTAGACGTATCTGTGAGTCAATTCACATGCTGTGAGAGTGGTAGGGAAGATGCTTCTTTATCAGCCCAATTCTTATTATACCCTAACTGCAGCCATGCCAATGGAGCATGCCAATGGAGGGCAGTCAAGGAGGCCTCCTCAAGGTAAGGGAACAGGTGTTCTCTTGTCCTGGGGCAAGGCTTTGCTGCTCCAAAGGGTCTCCTTGGAACTGTGCCATCCATTTTGGTGGTGTAGAACCTTGGGGGTACCATCTTTTGGTGCCATCATTTAGAACATGCGGTGTTGCCAGAACTTTGATGCCATCCATTTCGGTGGTGTAGTAAGGGAGGGGGAAAGGAAAGAGGATAAGATTTTCTGGAGGAAAAGTCCATCGTGGGCTACAGGCCATGATGGGTTGTTGTTGTTGTTGTTGTTGTTGTTGTTGTTGTTGTTGTTGTTATTATTATTATTTATTTGATTTATACCCCGCCTTTCCACCACAAAGGCCCTCAAGGCGGCATTACAAAGTTAAAAACACAGTAAAAAACAATAATTAAAAACAGTATTAAGACAATAAAAACAATATTAAAAATATAACATACAACAAATTAATTCCTAGGATCATAAAATATATAAAGAGTGCAAAAAAGCCAGCCAGCCTGTCAGCAACTAAAATCCTGCTGAAATAAAAAGGTCTTCAGCCCCCGCCGAAATACCGCCAAAGAGGGAGCAGTTCTTAACTCCAAGGGGAGGGTATTCCAAAGTTGGGGTGCCACCGCCAAGAAGGCTCTCCTACTGGCCACCACCCCTCTCACCTCTCCTGGTGGCGGCACCGTCAAAAGAGCCCCCCCAGATGACCTCAGAGTACGGGTAGGATTATATGGGAGGAGGCGGTCCCTCAAATACCCTGGGCCCGAGCCGTAAAGGGCTTTAAAGGTCAACACCAGCACTTTGAATGTGGCCCGGAACAGAACCGGCAGCCAGTGTAGTCGCCGAAGCAACGGCTCAACAGAGTCAAACCGACGTGCCCCAGCAACCACCCGAGCAGCCGCGTTCTGTACTAGTTGTAATTTCTGAACCGTCTTCAAAGGCAGCCCCACGTAGAGCGCATTGCAATAGTCTAATCTAGATGTCACTAGGGCATGGGTCACTGTGGCCAGGTCCGCACAGCTCAGGTACGGTCGCAGCTGGCGGATCAGCCGAAGCTGAGCAAAGGCTCCCCTGGCCACCACTGACACCTGGGACTCCAGGTGCAGCTGTGAATCCAGGAGAACCCCCAAGCTGCGGACCTGCTCCTTCAGAGGAAGTGCAACCCCATTCAGAGCAGGGCGATAGTCCAATACCCGAGCTGTGGATTTCCGGACCAAGAGCACCTCTGTCTTATCCGGATTTAATTTCAGCTTGTTTGCCCTCATCCAGCCCCCAACTGCCTCCAGACAACGATTCAGGACCTCAACTGCCTCCTCAGAATCAGGGGGAAAGGAGAGATAAAGTTGGGTGTCATCAGCATACTGATGGGCAACCTCCTTACGTCAATAGTAGGCTACTTCAGAATGCCAAGTGCAAGGGGGTGGCAATAGGATGCTGAAACGGGATGGTACCCTTTACCAAGGATCAGGCTCAGACTGGAGAGAGTTCTGATTAAAAATATTTATTTGCAGCTGCAAGTCTCCAGCCGACAGCTCCTCTGAGCTTAACAAAAGTTCGGCTGAAGCCTCGAATGGAGATTTCACAAGGTTTATATAGGTTTTTTCCAAGGCAAGCTAAAAGCATTGCTACATTATTTTAATTTCAACGTTTCTTCCTCTTTTTCCCTTGCTTGCTTCTGGGACCTTTGCCAAACTCCAACTTCCTCTATCTAACTCAGACCAAGCAAGCTGGTTTACAGAAGCAAAGAAGCATCATGAGATAGGTTTGTGGTTAACTTGCCCTTTCTGCAAGGTTCTTGCCCTAGTACTAAATCTTTATGCAAGCAAGTTTTAACTTTCTGGTGACTAATTGCAAGAGAAAACATATTTTGCCCTATGCTCTACACTTTTTGCAGATATGGTATACGACCTTTCACCCAGCTGTTTTGCAGCTAGCCTTTGTAGTCCTTTCCTGCTCTTTCTGAAGCAAGTACACAGAAGCAGATCTATTATCATTACCGAGCCAAGCTAAGCTGGTATAGAAGCAAAATGGCATTATATATTTTATGAATCACCTATCACTTCATGAAACTTCAACTTCCATTTATTCCGTATCGATGCAAGCATCTTGTTGTCTACTGAACTCCCTTAGGCATCTGGTGGGCCACCGTGAGACTAGAGCTGGACTAGATGGGCCTTTGACCATATCCACCGTGAGCTGGACTAGATGGGCCTTTGACCTTATCCAGTGGGGCTCTTCTTATGTTCTTATGTTCTTATCCAGGAACATCCGTCCCTGCCCTCCTGTTGCACCTCCTGCCCGTCCCCTCCCTGCCCCGACTCTCCCCCGATCCTTCTTTCCCTGCCCCATTCCTCTCACTGCCCACCCACCTGCACCAACCTACACTGGCTGACTGTGGTAGCCAACACCAAGCAAACAGCACCGCTGTAGCAGTTCTGTAATGGCCGGCCCACTCAGTGTGCCGCTGAATGCCCATTTACGACAACAGAACCTCTGCTCTGCTCTCATAAAACCCAGTTAGGACTGAGCCGTATGTCTGGATTAGAGGGACCATATTGAAGGGTGCCCATGTTGTTGCTGTTCCTCTCCCTGCAAATAGCACAGCCTTTGGAATGCTGTGAATGGCTGTGACTGACTTGCACATGAACTGCCTGAGATATCCACATAGACTTTGCTTTCAGAAGATAGGTGGGGGGCCACCATGAAGAGGAACTTCTCTATTGTAGCCCTCTGAGCAAGAGACATCCTTCTCAAGCATAGCCCACCCATTGCCTAATGGCTGTTCTATTTATTCAAACATTTGATGGGATTTGGCTGCATTTTTAATCATATTGTTTATTCGCCTGATTTCTGTTTGAGATGTTTTTTGTTAGACTTAATTGTGTAATGTTTTATCTTTGTATTAAGTTTGTTAATCTCTTGGGTAAACTGTCTTGGATATCATCTGATGGAATGGCAGAATAGACATTTTGTAAAATAAATGAATAAATGAATAACCACGAATGGGCTGGAGTCACTGAGCTTGAGTTATGAATCATTTGCAAGTCTCTGCCCCCTTCCTCGTGACTTGACTTGTCTATAAGTTATAGTCCACAGAAGCCATGAAAAAGTAAGCTAGCACACCGAGACTTGCAGGGGAAATATACATGTCTTTATGACTTGAGTTTTTCAGATTCATGATTCATTTTTTAGTAAATAGACCTCAGTCTTGAGTCACACCTGAGCCATTCACACCTGCCACTCAGGTGTACATGAGTCAGTGAAAAATGTGTGTTCTTATGACACTGACTCGAGTCACGTGACTCAAGTTTTCTTCCCCATAAATAAACACGGCGAATCCCCCTCCCCAGGTATCCCAACCAAACAACATCTTTGCAAATAGTTTTCGCTGATTTGTGAAAAAAAATGCCCTCAATGCACAAGATATGCAACCAACCCAATTTCACAACAGTGACTCATATTGGCATTAGATCTGTGCTTTGAAGTTGGCTAAGATACACACACACTGTAATCACAAATATTTAAATGAGGACGTTGCACAACAATGTGGTCTTAAAAAAGTAGAAAATCAATTCATAGGAAAGCCCAGTCTGTGCTATTGTGTGGGAGAATGATCTGCAATTAAGCCTATTGTGCATGCGGCAATACTGTATGTTGCATATAATAATATGCATAATTTTGGAATCTTACTGCCCAACCTTAACTCCCTGTATAATGATGCAACAGCACTAATGTGACACCTGCTCTGTCCCATAAATAATTTCTTGTGGTGGCCTCCATGGGGTAACAGAATATTAGTTCCCTTGCCCTGGGGTACACTCAGTGGTGTCATTCAAATGATTTAGGAACAGGAACTCACTTTTGATTGGCACTTCTCGGGAACCCGGACACGCCCGTTCTGGTCCGTTCCCCCTGAATAACATCACTGCCTTCGCCCCCCCTAGGAATCCGGAGTCGCTCCCTTTAACCCTCTGAGTGGCGGCCAAGAAGAAAAGCTCTTTGCAGAGGAATTGGGAGGGGGGAGGAGGGAGAATGAAGTGGGCGGAGTCAGCCCTAATTTTAACTAGTGGAACTGAGTTCCCCCGCGTTCCCCCTGCATGACATCAGTGGGTACACTCGTTCCAAGCTTCTGGGTCTACTCAAGCCTGTGTCAGTTCTTGTTCCTCAAGATATATAGCTAGAGAAGCTGTGGTTTCTGAGTTGGCTTTTAGATAGATAACAACCCCAAATGAAACGATGGCAATGCAATGAAAGTGGAAGGGAGAGCTTGTGTCCTTTCTGTAGCAAGGTGTTGAATGACATGCAGATAAGCCATACCAACACATTTGATTGTCGGTAGTGTTTTCGTATTTGCCGGAATAAAAAGAGAACATTCATCCTCATTGAGAAATGAGCAGCCACAGGGCTTGAAAAAGCCGATCACACAGGGAATCTTTTGAGCATCCTAGAAGAGTCCTACACTCACCTTAATTTCTTCTTGTTGTGTGAGTGTTCCTTCGTAATTGGAAAGGAGCTGAATTTTCTCTCTTTGCATTTTCTGGCAAGCTGTGCTTAGCGCTTAAAAAAAAGGGCCAAGAAGGTATGGTCTCCGGAGAGATGGTACTCTGAGTACCAACATCTGAAGGGGAAGATGCTGAATTCAACCTCCATCCTTTATCGCTGATAGTTAAAGGTGTTCTTAAATGTCTTTATTTTATTTTATTGCAGATTTTGGTTTTTCCTAAGAAGGACAAGTGCAGAAAGCAGGGTCATTTGGTTTCGTTTCAATATCACCCCCCCAAAAAAAATAGTTGTGCTTGGTACTGCTAATTGTTCTTATACTCATCGGCTGAGGAGATGACTTTAAAAAAAATTGAAAAATTTCTATCGCGCCTTTCCCATGCCAAAGCCAATGCCCAAGGCAGATTGCATGTCCGGGCTGGTTTAAATCACCATTTTTTAAAAATAAGTATACAGTATTCTGTGATTCACTAAATCCTCAGACCCAGATGTAGCCTTCACAGTGTTGTTCTTTCCCCTGACTGTGTGCCATCGAGCTTCAGCAGGCAATCGTAAGTCCTGGAAGGTAAGTCCTCAGCGCCTCCATCCTGCCACAAGGAGTACAGCAGTTTGTCACAGCCTGATATTCTGTCTCCCATCCAAAAACAAGAACATGGATTCTCCTGCTTAGCTTCAGGCAGTACCCACAGCTCAACCATCAGCCCACACCTCCTGCCTTTTTCATCCCCTTTTTAATAGGGGTATAGCTAAGTAGTGGAGCATATACTTTGCATGTAGAAGGCCCTGGACTCAGTCTCCTGCATCTTCACTTCAACAGATCTTCAAGGGAAGAACTGGAAAGATGTCTGCTTGATCTCTGCGACTGGCAGAAAACTGCAGCCAGGCAGAATGGACAATTCTGAGAAAGATGGAACAATAGTCCAGCTCAGTATGTATCAACTTAATATGCAATCTTCTGCTTTGGTCATAGCAGAATCAAATGACTCAGAGTGCAATCCTACCCGCGTTGTATTGGCAAGGCAGACAACATAATGTTTCCTAGCCAAACAATGAAAGGAATCAATTATATGATCTTACATGGAGATTTTTATTTTCATTGTAAAAAAAAAAATGAACAAATTACAGTGAACCGAACATAACATTATTGGATCCACTATTTTGTAGTTCTCCAAATAACCACTTGCCCTTTTGTAACACTTGATAAAATAAGAATAGTGGATGACATGGAGGTTATTGTTCAAGGAAACCAAGTTATTACTGGGTTTCACATAACTGGGAGGCAAAATAGCATTATGTTTTGGGCTGAGCCAGCAAGCAGCAGTGGTGTGTGGGCGTAGACTGTGTTTGGGGAGACACACATAGAAATGTACCTTTTCTTTCAAGTACATAGATTTTAACAGTACGAATTTACAACTTTCAATATCAAAAAAAATGAACCAAAAGCCATAGGAACAGAAACTGCAGATTGAAATGTAGGACAGGGAGAAAAAACTCATATAGATTCACATTTTCCATAAAGTTCTAGAATAGTCTAGAAAGTCTAGAAAGTTCTAGAAAGCCTCCATAAAGTTCTAGAATACAACTTGAAACAAAACCTGTTGCTTCCATTCCTTTTTTAATTAAACATATTCACAGCCTAATCCTCCCTAGCGCCTCACGACCACCCATGAAATTGTGACAGTGGATTATTGCTATATTGGGGGGGCAGTTTTGGAGGTAGGAACTGGTACTTTGAGCCTACTTGAAGATACCCTTAAGATAAGGGAATATTTAGGGTTGCACTCCCTCTGAAGGAGCAGGTCCGCAGCTTGGGGGTTCTCCTGGATTCACAGCTGCACCTGGAGTCTCAGGTGTCGGCGGTGGCCAGGGGAGCCTTTGCTCAGCTTCGGCTGATTCGCCAGCTGTGACCGTACCTGAGCTGTGCGGACCTGGCCACAGTGACCCACGCCCTAGTGACATCCAGATTAGACTATTGCAATGCGCTCTACGTGGGGCTGCCTTTGAAGACGGTCCAGAAATTACAACTAGTACAGAACGCGGTGGCTCGGGTGGTTGCTGGGGCACATCGGTTTGACTCTGTCGAGCTGTTGCTTCGGCGACTACACTGGCTGCCGGTTCTGTTCCAGGCCAAATTCAAAGTGCTGGTTTTGACCTTTAAAGCCCTTTACGGCTCGGGCCCAGAGTATCTGAGGGACCGCCTCCTTCCATATAATCCTACCCGTACTCTGAGGTCATCTGGGGGGGCCCTTTTGACTGTGCCGCCACCAGGAGAGGTGAGAGGGGTGGCGGCCAGTAGGAGAGCCTTCTCGGCGGTGGCACCCCAACTTTGGAATACCCTCCCCTTGGAGTTAAGAACTGCTCCCTCTTTGGCGGTATTTTGGCGGGGGCTGAAGACCTTTTTATTTCAGCAGGCTTTTAGTTGCTGACAGGCTGGCTGGATTTGGCATCCTTTTTTATGATCCATGGGACTGATTGTTGTATGTTTTATTTTTTAATACTGTTTTTATTGTTTTTTAATTTTGTTTTTAATTATTGTTTTACTGTGTTTTAACTCTGTAATGCCGCCTTGAGTGCCTGCGGGCGGAAAGGCGGGGTACAAATTTAATAAATAAATAAATAAATAAATAAATTTATTCCCCTACCTCAGAGTAAGCCTTCCCCAATAGGTCTACTCAGCTCTGTACTACTCAGCTCTGTGAGGTAGGGGGTCCTGGAGGTCTCCTCAGGGTAAGGAAATATTTGTTCCCTTGCCTTAAGGTAAGTCTTCACTTCCCCAATAAGTCTACTTAGAACTGCACTACTCAGCTGTTCTGCCCGTGCAAAACCCAGTGGACTCCGGGAATAATCCTAACCCACTTTCCAGCATTTCCTTGCAGCTCCAAGGCAAGGGAGCAAACATGTCCTTACTTTGAGGAGGCCTCCATGACTATTATTCCATGGCAGAAAGCAGACCATGGCCCATTGGCACAGTTATGTCAGAGCTGGGAAGTTGGATTGCGCCCTCAGATCAAGGCCCCGAAAGGCTATCGTTGTGTTTTGTTGCAACTGCATGCTGTGGTGGGAGAAAGAGTCAGATTGGGCTGCTTAAGAACCAGATTCCATGACGCCACTGATTAAATTCTATGGGTAG
>JAJKFI010000063.1:1137135-1147676 GCA_029204185.1 Lerista edwardsae
GGTAGGTCTGTGGGGCATTCAGCCATGATAAATAAGGTCTCTGTCCCCTTCATGTGGTGCCCATCCCATCCCCCATAATGCAGCAAAAGGAGAGGCATGCATGATGGAGCCGCACCCTGGGACCTAAGGGTGCCTAGGGCAGGGTGACATGGTATCACTGTGTGGCCTCTTCTGCCATGTGCCACACCTCCTGTTGGAATGGCAATATTTTGGAGAAAAATGGATGGCAGGGTGAGTGGAGGCTAGCTTTAAGCAGTGAAAGCTAGCCTTCATTGGAGAGTCCAGGAAACCCAGAGCACTTGGGGGGGGATATATCACCCCAATCACCACCCTTGTATGCTACTGCCTGGTGCCCCCTCCTCAACTGGTGCCCAGGGAAGGTGTCCCCACTCAGCCCACCCTGTTTACATCACTGGCATGATTCACCCAACACCGGCTGATGTTGGCATGCAGGGCAGGGCCTTTTCTAGCGACAGTGCCGTGACGTTGGACGTTTCTAACCGGGGAGGCTCATCTCGGACCCCCTGTCTCAGCCTCAGGGAAGCAAGTGAAGACTGGCTTCTTTCAGTGGGCTTGGACGGTCTCATCGTTCAGAATCCGGCTGTCGTTTTCTAGTTTTACGGCAGCTTCCTTGATCAGTGGCTGCTTAATCAGTCTGCGTTGTATCTTCAGAATTTTGGGACCCGCCTAGAAGGTCTTCTGGCGAAAAGAGATCTAAAAGTTTGGTGTTCAAATAAATAAATACATGCTTCTTCTTTTTTTTTGTACGGTACTTTTTTTGACAATAACTGTGAAGGCAAGCCATGCGAGTCTTTTTTGACCTCACAGTTAAGCCTATGACTCATGTTCACCCCCTGATTTTCTCAGAAGGCAAAGGCCACGATGGCCGGTGGAAGAGTCTGTAGGCTCAGGGCTGAAATGTCAACCAGTTTGAGCTTTGCAAAGCCGGGCTGTGCTACCAGCTGCAGAGACTCTTCTTTCCTCCCCTACCCCCCAGACATGACTGGGACTCCCAGTGAAATCCACAGAGGCCTCGTTACGTGTTACCAAAACCGACTTTCCCCTTCAGCTGCCCATCAGACAGTGACGAGTGATCATGTTAGCCAGCTGGTTTACACAGCATTGCCAGCAGCGGAGGTCAATGGCATCAATTCTGCATCAGCAGACAGCTCCGGAGAGTGGCTGTGAGTCAGTTGTGGTTCACGTGCAGCCTCCAGCTAGCCGGGTCAGGAAAGGCAGAACATAGAGAGCGAATGAGAGAGAGAGAGAGAGAGAGTTGGGGGGACTACAGAAATGGAAAGGGTCTCCGCGGAGTCTTCTGTGAAGCATAATGCAATGCATTACAATTAAAACCTATGCTCAAATGCCTGGGATCAGAATATAAGCTTGCATTACTGCTGATCAGTGACGTGTGGTGCGGGGCGGGGGGCAGAACTACCCCACTGGAGTTCTTTGAAAACTGCTGCCACCACTGTGATCAGGCAAACACAACATATGGTCTCTGAGCAGCTGGAGCCCGTGGGTTACCTAAGAATGGCAGATGCAGGGGAAAAAACATAAGAACATCAGAAGAGCCCTGCTGGATCAGGCCAAAGGCCCATCTAGTCCAGCTTCCTGTATCTCACAGTGGCCCACCAGATGCCTCAGGGAGCACACAAGACAACAAGATGCTTGCATCCTGTTGCCACTCCCTTGGCATGTTTTGTCATGCCACAAACAATTCATTCCAAGAGGCCATCAAGAAGTCCCAGTGATCTGTAGCCAAGGGCCCCTCTAGTCCAGCTTCCTGTATCTCACAGGGGCCCACCTGATGCCTCAGGGAGCACACAAGACAACAAGATCCCTACATCCTGTGGCCACTTCCCTGCAGCTGGCATTCTGGGGTAAATTTCTGAGGTAAAATTCTGAGGTAAATATGAGGTAAATAAAAGAGAATTGGCTATCCTGTCTGTGGTGAGGAACTATAATGCAGCCTAATCTGGGCCTTAAGAAGAGCCCCACTGGATCAGGAAAAGGTTCCTAGTCCAGCTTCCTGTGTCTCACAGTGGCCCACCAGATGCCTCAGGGAGCACACAAGACAACAAGTTGTCTGCATCCCATTGGCACGTTCTTCCATCTGACATTCTGAGGTAAAATTCTGAGGTAAACTTCAGAGATAAAAATGAGGTAAATAAAAGAGAATTGGCTATCCTGTCTGTGGGGAGGGAAATGCAGCCTAATCTGGGCCTTAAGAAGAGTCCTGCTGGATCAGGCAAAGGCCCACCTAGTCCAGCTGCCTGTATCTCACAGCGGCCCACCAGGTGCCTCAGGGAGCACCTGAGACATTCACTCCCACTTCCAGGTTTGTGAATGGGGCATGATCACTGCAAGGAGCTATTTGGTACAGTGGGGAGGACCGCAGAGGGAATTGCTGCTCCCCCACTCTCTCTAGATGGCCGCACTATCCCCAGGTACCTTTCAAAAACACTTTGCGGCAGCAGCAGTGGCGTTCTTGCTATGGGGCCGTTATTGCCCCCCCCCACAAAATGCATGAAGACTTACAGTGTTCCCAACCTTCGTGTAAAGGTCAGGCACCACTGCACTAGAGGTTTGCAAGCAGAGGCTAGATGGCCAATTGTCAAGGATGCTGCAGTAGTTGCCTACACTGGGCAAGGAGTTGGACTAGATGATGTCTAAGGTCCCTTCCAAACTCTAACATTCACACCATATACGTTTGACAGTGCAATCCTACTCTGCCCATCGCGTCGACACTATGTCATCGCGTCGACGCGACTGGGTGAGCACTGACACGGGAGTGCCAATCGGCACCCCCGCGTTGGCTCTCCATCAGGCAGTGCCAGTCCCATTGCGCCTGCCCAGAGCCTGTCTCACATGGGCCAAAGCCAGATGGCGCGAGGGAGGCTCTCTACCGGGGTGGGAGAGCAATTGGCAGCGGGAAGGAGATTGTGGATGGGGGGGAGGGTGGGATGCGCTTTGAAATCAGCCATAAGGCCGAATCCCAAGCCCAATTGGGAGGCCGTGCAGCTCTGATTTGGGCCGTGCAATCTCCTCGGATCTGCGCCTGCAGTTTAGCAGGTGCAGATCCGAGTAGCACATCGAGGAGACTGGAGCCTCCCCTGCAGTAAGAGCGTGAACGTGCCCTTGCTGCCAGGAGGCTCTAGCCTCCCCGACCCAGCCTTGGGTTTGGCGCTGGCCGGCCGGCCTTGCCCATACAACGCGGGTAGGATTGCACTCTGAGTCATTTGATTCTGCTATTGGACACAGTCCTGGTTATTAGGTCAACGGAATTTAGAAAATAATCATAGCAGAGTATCAAAGTGCAATCCTAACCTGGATTTAGGCCAACACAGTTAGGCCAACAAAGTTTGGCCGGCACAAGGAGTACCATAATGTACGTTTGGACCACTTTTGGAGTCAGGGAGGATGGCTCACATCTGTATGCTGGCCTCTCTGACTCCGAGAGCGGTCCGAACATACTTTACAGTGGCCCTTGTGCTGGCCAAACTGTTGGCCTAACTGTGCTGGCTTAACTCCAGGTTAGGATTGCACCCTCAGTGTCAATGAGCCATTAGCTTGAGGTTCGGTGTATTGTTCTGCCCCCAACCCCTACACACTGTATGTACGTTGGTGAGCAAATCTGCACAAACCAAAGTACTGTATAGATCTCTGCAGATGCATGCTAGAATACCTATCTGATGGGTGCCTGCCCTTCCTCCACTAGACACACATGCTCAAATGCCTGCACAGGTTTTCTCTCATATTTGTCTACATGGTAGCCCAGAAGTTTAAATAAATAACACTACTAATTGTTGGGCTGAGTTTTACTTACTATCGGCAACTACTATTGCCAAAACTCCAAGTGGTGAAGGAAAGCTGACCTCAGACACAGGCATGTTCGATGCCAATTCCTCATTTTGCATTTTTCTTTTCTCTCACTCCTAATGAAGTCTTTTTAAAAAATGTACCGTTTCGCAAACACACCGTTCTGAGCTGAAGAAGAAGAAAACCTTTGATGAAAATGCATCGAGAATTGTCTGTAACTCGAACCAGATTATATTAATAAACAACTGTATGTGCCGAGTTGTATTCCTGCTCTTAAATTATGCATCTTTGGAGTCTGGTCTGTAAATGCTAAAGAAAAGCTCACAGCCTCAAATATTTATGACGAGTGTAAAATATTGATAGGACGAGTAAGTGAATTAAAATCAGAGAATATTTGGAGTATACTTGCTATTCACAAAGGTATTTTTTTAAAGAAAAGCTTGGCTGATTTAATCAAAGGATTTGCCACACTAGGGCTGCAATTCTATGCTCATGTGCCCAGATACAACCCTATTGAATATAGTGGGTTGCATCCAAAAAATGTGCATCATGGCTAAATGCCAATGAAGAGAATGAAATTAACTAATTTGTCTCATTGAACTACAATGATGCTTACTCCAAAGGAAATTAAACACAGTGTTAGCAAGAAAGAGCTGCCAACAGCAGAATCAAAGGGGAGTTGCTTCTTAAGAACTCATGTAAACACAGGGACACACTGCCTGCTAGCCTAAGGAAGCACATTTGTTGAGAAGAGTGCACAATTGCAATGGACCAATGGAGCTATTCATGTTAACCCAGTGAAGAGAGTGGGACCGCTGGAGATTCGTATTTGTTGAAGATGCTCCAAAAGCATCTTCAAGGCATTAGAAAGACAAAACAAACATGAGCGTAGAATCTTGCTAGCCCAGTGCATGTATCCATAACCTGGGTGGGATGAAGGTCAAAAGCACCCTGGGCATTCCCCTGATAAAACCCATTATATTAACTAATCATCTTGGAAAGCTTTCAAGGCTCCCTAGTTTCATTATGTTCTGGTTATCACTGATGGAGCTTAGTTCCAAATTAAGAACATAAGAAGAGCCCTGCTGGATCAGGCCAAGGGCCCATCTAGTCCAGCTTACTGTATCTCACAGTGGCCCACCAGGTACCTTAAGAAGCACACAAGACAACAAGATTCTTGCAAGTTACACATAGGATTGTACAGCATGGACTTCTCTGTTTTTTTGTTTTCAGATGGTTAGAAGGTCCGTTCTACACTGTTCTCCCATTCCTGTCCACTTTAGTTCACTAACTCCCAGGATGTCGATGTTCAGCCTTGACATCTCACGTTTGACCACATCTAGCTTGCCTTGATTCATAGATCTGACGTTCCAGGTTCCTATGTAGTATTGTTCTTTGCAGCATCGCACTTTCCTTTCACTTCCAGACACATCCACAGCTGAGCTTCCTTTCAGTTTTGGCCCAGCTACTTCACTCTTTCTGGAGCTACTAGTACTCGTGTTCTGCTCTTCCCCAGTAGCATAATGGACACCTTCCGACCTGAGGGTCTCATCTTCCAGTGTCATATCGTTTAGCCTTTTTGTTCTGTAATCCATGGGGTTTTCTTGGCAAGAGTACTGGAGTGGGTTGCCACTTCCTTCTCCAGCGGACCACGTTTAGTCAGAACTCTCTGCTGTGACCTGTCCATCTTGGGTAGCCCTACATGGCATAGCTCACAGCTTCATTGAGCTACTCAAGCCCCTTCGCCACGACAAGGCAGTGATCCATGAAAGGGGTTCTTTCCTTATGTTTGCCTATTTTGCCTTATCTGTAGATGCTTCTAAACCTCTCCCCTCCCCCGAAAATTTCTGTGTTGGTTCAGCCACTTAAAAGCTGCTGGGACGTTCTCCTGCAGTTGTCCTTCATTTGAAAAACACCATTCCTATGTGACTCCCTTCCTGCCTCTTCCCCTTTCAGTATGTTTTCTTGCCCTTTAGATTGAATCCTTTGAGTGGTCTTCCCATTGAGAACTTGGCCTCCACGTGTCTCCAACTCTAGGCTGGTCCTTCTAAGGAAATGCTCCAATGCTCCATCCAACCTTGCCCCTATACACCACCTTGACTCTCTATGGTTCAATGCTGATGGTGACATCCACACAGTGGAGATGTTTGGGTATTTAACCAGATACAGACTTTCAGAGGCATTTGTAAGCATGCAAAACCGACTTTGTGTTTTATCAAAGTGTTCAAATAAAAAAAAACACAAAACAGAATGTTGGGATATATTTTAGAGCACTATATTTAATTTGCAAGTTGAAATGAGTTTGCAACTGAGTTTTAGGCGGGAACCTGGTCATGTGATATGTACAGGTCAATGTTGCAATTATGTACGGGCTTGAACTGGACTGGATGTCAGTGAGTCTGTGTGAGTGTGTGAGGAGCTGTCTTTGCTGTTAGATGTGTGGAGAGAGAGATAGAGAGCTGAGTGTGATTTCTTTGAAGCTGTTCTATGTAAATACGTTCTAAATACAAAGTTCTGTTTAGAACAAGTCTCCGCATCTTTATTTGGAAGAACCTAAAGGTCACTCATCGTGTCCACCCTAACGCCGCCACTTTCCTTCAGGTTATGGGCCCAGCAGGCCGTTAGAAGGACATTGAGTTGACCAGAAGTGACCAGTTCCAGGTTGGAGGAAGCTGTGACGAGGAAGAAGCATCTGGTGAGGTCAGCATGCAGACCAACGTCAGCATGGCGAGTTTTCCCTTGACCCGTCTGTCAGGGAACAACTACATGGCCTGGAGCACCAAGATGGAAATGTTCCTGCGTCGGGAACAGCTGTGGACCATCGTCCAAGACCCTCCAGATGAGTATGACGAGGCAAAGTCCAGACTGGATGAGAGGGCTCTGGCCACGTTGATACTGTCCCTGGAAGATGACCAACTGGTGCACGTGAGAAAGATAAAGACAGCCCATGAGTGTTGGAGGACTTTGAGAAGCCTGTACGTGAGGGACACAATGAGTTCAAAGATTATGTTGTCCAGAAAGTTGTACAGAGCAAGACTTCAACCTGGAGGCAGCATGAAAGACCACCTCCAGTTTATGAGGAAGACATTTCAAGAGCTGGAGGAGAAAGGAATGGACTTTCCTGAGCCACAAAGGGCTTGTATTTTGCTGAGCTCTCTGGACTCAAGTTATGATACTTTTGTGCTCACTCTAGAGGCAATTGCAGAGAGTGAAATGACCGTGGCGTTCCTGACCGGGCGTTTGTTGGAGGAAGAGGAGAAAAGGTCAGAGAATTTAAAAATTAGAGCCAGCAGCAGCAGCCCAGCAGCAAGCAGGATCCAGAGCACTGAAAAGAAGAGCTCAAACGTGCAATTCATCAAAAGGTGCTTCAGATGTGGATCCGAAAGACATTTGCAACGTGACTGCACACAAGAAAGACTCCAAAGGAAGAAAGGACCGGACTCATGGAGGGGCAAGGAAGAAGGGAAAGTCTCCGTGGTCAAGATGACCCAAGACAGTGAACAACAGACTTGGCTAGTGGACTCTGGTGCTAGCCAGCATGTTGCAGTAGACCCTGCTTTGTTCACTGAGCTGGTGCCTACACCAAAAGCCCATGTCAGTTTGGCTAATGGTGTGTGCACCTCAGTGAAGGGCAAGGGAGAAATTTTTATACCTTCTCTGGGTGAGTCTGTAAAAGAAGTCCTTTGTGTTCCTGACCTACAACACAATCTATTAAGCGTTTCTTGCCTTTGCAAACAAGGTTTTAAAGTACAGTTTGAAGATAATGTTTGCAGCATTATGAAAGGCAATGATGTGTGTGTGCATGTGTGTGAAAATGAGAACTTATACATGCTGCAAGATGTTTCAAAGGGCAATGCAAATCAGGAGTGTATGAATGTGTTTGCAAACACCCCTGAGCATGATAATTGTATCCATTTGCTACATAGGAGACTGGGACATTCTGGGTTTGCAGCACTGAAAAGAACAATTGAGAGTGCACAGGGTTTAAAATTGAAAAACTGCAACAATTATTTGGACTGTGCAACTTGCAAACTTACAAAATCAGTTGCATACCCTGTAAGCAAGAAGAGTGAAAGGAATTCTGAAAGGTGTTTCCAGCTTGTTCATGCTGATTTAATTGGGCCTTTAAGCAAATCTATGGGTGGTGCAAGATATATTTTGACCATTGTTGATGATTTTTCTAGGTATGGTTTTGTTTATTTGATGAAAAGCAAGGATGAGACCTTTACTAAATTTAAGCAATGGGTGAATTTTGCAGAGAGGAGATATAATACAAAGGTTTGTGCTCTGCAGACAGACAGAGGAACAGAATTCCTGTCTAATTCCTTTCAAGGTTGGCTGAGGCAGAAAGGCATTCAGCACAGAAAGACCAATCCATATACGCCTGCAGAAAATGGGGTGGCTGAAAGGAGGAACAGAACCCTGCAAGTGATGCAAAGTTCCTTGCTAGCAGATTCAGGGCTTAGCAAAATGTATTGGGGAGAAGCAACCCTGACTGCATGCTATTTATTGAACAGACTGTGGACATCAGCTTTGGGTAAAATCCCTTATTATGTTTTGTATGGGAAACAGCCTTCCCTAGCCCATCTTAGAATTTTTGGTTCAAGTGCTTATGTTCATGTCCCTAAGGCCATTAGACGTAAAGGTCAGGCAAAAGCGAGAAGAATGATATTTTTGGGATACGAATCCGGCAGTAAGAGTTACCGGTTCACTTTACCTGGGTCAGGTAGAATCACCTTTTCAAGGTCTGCAAATTTCATGGAGCAGAATTGGGAAAGGGTGAAGGGTTCTCCTGTGAATTTACCAGAAGGTTCTGATGTTGAGACACAGCAGCCAAGACAGAGGGCTGTGTCTAACAGTGAGGCACAGAACCTGGATGAGGAGAAAGACAATTTGGATTCCCCTACTGTGATTGTAAATAGCCAGGTAAATGAAGGTGAGCAAACAGAGCTACCTGTTACTCTCAGAAGATCAGAAAGGTTAAACAAAGGTGTGCCCCCAGAACGTTATTCACCTGCTTTTGTGTGCCAGGTAACATGTGAGCCACAGAGCTATGGTGAAATGTTGAAACAACCCCAAGCGGAACAGCTAAGATGGAAAGCTGCCATGGACAGAGAAATGCAGTCCATGATAGACAATAAAGTGTTTGATAGATGTCAGTTACCACCTGGGAAAAAGGTAATTGGTTGCAGGTGGGTGTACAAACAGAAAACCTTGAGTGATGGCAACCTGCAACACAAGGCAAGACTTGTTGCAAAGGGCTTCACTCAAAAAGAAAACATCCATTTTGGTGAGACATATGCCCCTACAGTAAGAGGGGAGTCAGTTAGGATTGCCTTGGTTCTAGCTGCCAAATTAGACCTCAAAGTAAAGCATTATGATTTTACCACTGCATATTTAAATGCAAATTTAGAAGAGGAGATATATATGTCTGAACCACCTGGATACAGTACACAACCAGGTGTGGTATGGAGACTGAACAGAGCTCTGTACGGTCTTAAACAATCGGGTCATAATTGGAACAAATGTTTAAATTCCACCTTACAAAAAATGGGTTTCAGAGCTGCAAGAGCAGACTCGTGTGTTTACACCTTGCAGCAAGGTGATGTGCAAGTGTATCTATTAATCCATGTTGATGATCTGCTTATTATAGCAAAGACTGAAGAACAAATTGAACAGATTGCACTGAATCTAAAGAAAGAGTTCCAATTAAAAGACCTTGGAGAAATTAAAAATTACCTAGGTGTAGAGGTGCAGAAACTACCTGGCCAAGGTTATGTGCTGAGACAACAGCAAAAGATTGAACATCTGCTGGAAAGTCTTAGCATGCAACAGTGCAAACCTGCCAAAACTCCAATGGCCACAGACTTCCTGAAGGATATTGGTGAACAGGAAGATAGTGAGGTGGAGTACTGTAATAAGGAAAGGTACCAGTCGGCAATAGGGAGCTTACTGTATTTAGCTCAATGGTCCAGGCCAGACATTACAGCAGCTGTTAACATCCTTAGCAGGCATGTCTCTGAGCCAACTGAGAGACACTGGCAAGGAGTTAAAAGAGTATTGAGGTACCTGAAGGGAACTGCAACAAAAGGGCTGACAATCCAACCAGTAGAAGCCTTAGAACTGGTGGCTTACTCTGATGCCAGTTGGGCAGATGAGATTACAAGTAGGAAATCCACCTCTGGCATGATTGTCACACTGGGAGGAGCCCTGGTAGGTTGGAGAGCCCGAAGGCAATCTTGTGTATCGCTTTCGAGCTCAGAATCGGAATTCTCTGCACTTTCCGAAGTGTGCACTGAGCTCATCTGGTACCAGCAACTTCTGAAAGACTTGCAGATTGATGTGGTGCAGCCTTTTACAGTTTGGGAGGACAGTGAGACTTGCATTGCCATGGCCACTTCACCAAGAGTTAAAGGTAGAAGTAAACACGTGGATATAAGGTATTGCAATGTAAGAGAAGCTGTGCAAAACAAATTAGTGAAGCTAATTTATTGTCCATCAGAGCAAAACAAGGCTGACATCATGACGAAAGCACTGGGAACAATTAAGCACAGTGTCATGTGCAAGTTGCTGGGAATGTCAGATGATGTATAAAGTTTAAATGTGCTGTGTGTAATGTATTGTATATAATGAATATATATGTATGCCATTTCAACTTGAAATTTGGAGGGGTGTTGGGATATATTTTAGAGCACTATATTTAATTTGCAAGTTGAAAT
>JAJKFI010000063.1:1156436-1204679 GCA_029204185.1 Lerista edwardsae
ACCAACCAACCAACCAACCAACCAACCAACCAACCAACCAACCAACCAACCAATCGCTAAAAGCCAATCAAGCTGAAGGCCAAGAATTCTTACCTGGCCCCTAAGCGACCAGCTCATTTCAGCCTAGGCAGGCGGGCAAGGGATTGCCAATCAGAGCCCTACTGAAGGCAGGGTGGGTCAAGTGTGAGCATAGAGAACGTGCTCGCCCCACACCCTCCAGCCTTGTAATCCCTGAGTTCTCGGTCCTTCCAAGTCTTGCCCCTGCATGCTAGAAGGGCGGAGCAAGACCCAATGACATGGGATTATGCATCATTTGCTGCCATTGCCCACTCTCAGGGGCCCTCCTGAGCCCTCCCAAGGGCCAGGCAGGCTGCATGTGCCGTCCGTAGGCCCTGCAAAAGCCATAAGTAATGTTTAAAGTCCTTCACAAAGTTTCAGAATGCTGAGGCTCTGAAGGCTCCAGGTGAGGAGGGGTGGCAGTCTCGGGGGGGACGACAGTCTGCAGATCTGGCCCCGGGTGGCACATGGTCCAGGGATGCAACTGATGCCTGGACCTAAATCCAGGGTTACCAAATGTCATAATCACAAAAGTGGGCACCCCAAAAAATGTAGGACAGTCAAGAAGAATGTAGGATGCTGAGAAATAAAGGCTAAAAACTTGCATGTGTATTGATTTTGGGGTGTCTTGCCCTCCTTTAATGCACAGAACAAACATGCAAGCAAGCAATATGGGCAGCCCCGTAAAGCTGGCGCGCACGTGCGCACACACGCACGGTCTGTCTTGCAATATAGGACATTTTGACATTTACCCAGGACAGAAGGTTGAAATGGAGGACATGTCCGGTCACACTGCCTATATCCCACTTTTGCTGCTGCTGTTTTGAAAAGTAGACAGATAATGTACGGCGGCATGTTGTCTGTCAAGAAAAAAGACAGCTCCTTCCTCCTCACTTTCTATCATTTCCATTTGTAGCATTAAACAGCTCTTAAAGGAAGACAAGGTGTGCTTAATTATTGCATGCTTGGAAACAAACCCTGTGCAAATATAGACACATACAGAGGGATCTATTGCTCGGGCGTTGATTGATTCATATAAGAGAGTACGGTTCTGACTTATTAGTCAATTAAGATTAAAGTCAATTAAGACTTTTAGGGCGCAATCTTAACCAACTTTCCAGCACTGACCTAGCTGTGCCAATGGGGCATGTGCTGCATCCTGCAGTTGGGGGTGGGCAGTCACAGAGGCCTCCTCAAGGCAGTGATGTCATGCAGGGGGAACACGGAGGAACTAAGTTCCACTTGTTAAAATTAGGGCTGACTCCGCCCACTTCACTCCACGGTGCTTCCCCCCTCCTCCCCCCTCCCGATTCCTCTGCAAAGAGCCTTTCTTCTTGGTTAGCTGGCACTCAGAGGGTTAAAGGGAGCGACTCTGGATTCCTAGAGGGGCGAAGGGGTCTACCCATAGGAACCAGTCTACCCATAGGAACCAATCTACCCATAGGAACCAGCTGCGGGTAGACCTGGGCTCTGCCAGCCTCCGGCTTATGATGTCACGTCCGGTGGGCAGGTCCTGACACGTGCCAATCAAAAGTGAGTTCCTGTTCTTAAATCATTTAGATGCCACCACTGCCTCAAGGTAAGGGAATGTTTGCTCCCTCACCTTGGTGCTGCATTGTTCTTACCCCAGTGCTGGAACATTGGCTAGGATTGCGCCTTAAAGGACAGCATGGGTCAGGTGCTAAATTGCTTGCATGGTGCTCTAGTCATAGACTCCAACCTGCAAGGCCAACGTTACACCCTGGTACTGGCCTAATGAGGCCAAAGGGATCTGGCTAACTTTCAAGCTTTTGGTACAGATTGCTGTGTTGATTGTATACCTCTTCCATGCCTGAAGGATATAGGACAACCTCTCCCTACGCTGCGTAAATTATTGTATATCAATTTAGAATGCCAAGATTTCTTTGACAGAAGCACATCCCTTCACTCAAAATGCTACAGACAGGAAAAGACTATAGAAGGCAATTACCCATTAAGGCAACAGAAGGGAGGCTGAGCGCAAAAACTCCTACACTGAAGGTTAATGAAAATTTTGAAGTTTATTGCTAAAAAAAAAGAAAAAAAAAGACCCAGATGGTGGAGAACGAGCTCAGGTGTAAGAAAAGTGCCCACTTTGCATTGTATAACAAGCCATCTCATTTAAATGATACGTAACTGGCTTCCCTATGCTGGCATGCTCATAATTCTGCATAATTAAAGGGCTGATAAGGTACAAAAGCTATTAATTGGAATCGTGAAATCCTTAAGGAGTCATCAGTTTTGCTACGATATTTGAAAATATCTATAGTGCATTTTGCGTGGGTTGTGGGTTTTTTTTTTAACGTGACTTTTTTTTGTCAGAACTGCTTTCATTAGCAATTTTCTCCTTCTAATGGCAGTATAATTAAATCGTAATGGACTGTTTAGGCTTATGTATATTCATGAAGAAGTAGTTAATAACAAAACAAACTATAATTAAATATACCCTTAAATATTTTACTTTTTAGTTCATAAAGAGATTGTTTTAGACAATGATTATTTCACTATTTCTGTGGGAAAAAACTAGGCACACAATCCTAACCTGGAGTTAGGCCAGCACAGTTAGGCCAGCAAAGTTTGGCCGGCACAAGGGACATCATAAAGTATGTTTGGACCACTCGCGGAGTCAGAGAGGCCAGCACACAGATATGCACCACTCTCCCGGACTCCGAGAGTGGTCCAAACGCAATTTACGGTGGCTCTTGTGCCAGCCAAACTGTGCTGGCCTATGTGCTAGCCTAACTCCAGGTTAGGATTGTGCCCTAAGGCACTGGAATCCTAAGAAAGATGTAGGCCAGGGAAAAAAATGTATATAGGAACAGAAGTGAGTTCTGCTCCAATCGTACCCCAGAATGCCAGATGCAGGGGAGTGACAACAAGATGGATGTATCTTGTTGTCTTGTTTGCTCTCTGAGGCATTTGGGGGGCACTGTGAGATACAGGGAGTTGGTGTAGATGGGCCTTTGGCCTGATCCAGTGGGGCTTTTTCTGATCTTCTTAAGGCCCAGATTAGGTTGCAAGTCATTATAGCTCCCTCCCCACAGACAGAAACCGTGATCACGCATCCCGGTCTCGGGAGATGACAGGGGGCGTGGTCATGTCAGGGGACATGGCCACATCAACATTGGGGCCATGGTCATGGGCACCCCCGATGTTAGAAGCCATTGTCCCTGACTCCAAGAGTGGTCCAAACACGCTATATGGTGGCCCTTGTGCCAGCCAAACTTTGCTGGTCTAACTATGCTGGCATAACTCCAGGTTAGGATTGTGCCTTGATTCAGGTGACAAGTGAGTCTTGATAAATCTGTTATCAGCAAAACAGGACTGAAACAAGTGGCTTTTTTTCCCAGCCTGCACACCTTTCTGGCCACTGAGAGTCACAGTCATGCGCAACGGCTTAGCATAGCACTCCTAGGCCATTTGTTCTTTGGCCTCCCTCCGTCGACAGAACTCCAAATGGCAAAGCATCTATCAGAATGCAAGAGCATCGCTTCTGTATGCCCGAAGAACACGTCCTGTCCATGGAAAGAAGCACACTAAATCAAATCTTATCTTCCTTGTTATTACAGCTTGTACTCTACTTTTCAGGACAAATTAATATCCTCCAGCAATATGCTGCTATAAAAAGCAACAGACGGCTGACCACGAGCAGAGAAGTAAACCCTTGTACTTTTCCAATTGCTGCTGGAAATCTACCAGTTGTGAAATGAAAATGTGGATGAGCTCACTTAAGGAAACAGGCAGGCTTGAAGGGAGGCAGGCCAAGCCTGAATGTACCCTGATGATGAGGGCTGTCATGTCAACCTATTAAAGATATACTTGATTAATCATTTGACTCACGACTCTTAATCACGGAGAGAACTGAGCAACTCTGAATTGGCATCTCACCCTCACCTTAATGTAGCTTCCTTTTGAGAAGGCCATGGTGGTTTCTGGTGTTTTGCTTTTTTTTCCAATAAAGGAGCAGTTCTCAAACTCCCATGAAGAGTTTCCTCTAAATTTCCAGGGGTGGCAGGATGGTGGCAATCCTCTCAATCAATCAATCAATCAACCAACAGGTACTTATATACCGCTTTTCAACACGAAGTTCACAAAGCGGTTTACAGGCAAATAGTAATAATAAAGTTAAATGGCTCCCTGTCCCAAAAGGGCTCACAATCTAAAAAAAGGCAGACCGCCAGCACAGCCACTAGAAAGACTGCGCAGGGGTGAAGAGGGACAGTTACTCTCCCCCTGCTAAATATAAGAGGAACACCACTGGAAAAAGTGCCTCTTGTCCAGTTAGCCCATCTAGTCCAGCTTCCTGTATCTCACAGTGGCCCACCAAATGCCTCAGGGAGCACACAAGACAACAAGATACCTGTGTCTCGTTGCCCTCCCCTGCATCTTGTTGCCCTCCCCTGCATCTGGTTTCTTGATCACAACCCTGAAGTGGGTCGCAATCCTCTGCAGTGCTCCCTACGCCTCAGAACACTGAAAAAATATTGTGACCCACTTCTGGTTTAAGAACGTAAGAAGGGCCTAAGGCCCGCCTAGTCCAGCATCCTGTATCTCACATGGGCCCACCAGATGCGTCAGGGAGCACACAAGACAACAGGATGCCTGCATCTTGTTGCCACTCCCTTGTATCTGACATTCTGAGGTAAACTTCTGAGGTAAACTTCTGAGGTAAATATGAGGTAAATAAAACAGAATTTGCTATCCTGTCTGTGGAGAGGGAGGTATAATCTTGAAACCCAATCTGGGCCTTAAGAACATAAGAAGAGCCCCACTGGATCAGGCCAAAGGCCCATCTAGTCCAGCTTCCTGTATCTCACAGTGGCCCACCAAATGCCTCAGGGAGCACACAAGACAACAAGATACCTGTGTCTCGTTGCCCTCCCCTGCATCTTGTTGCCCTCCCCTGCATCTGGTTTCTTGATCACAACCCTGAAGTGGGTCGCAATCACATTTTTTTCAGTGTTCTGAGGTGTGGGGAGCACTGCATAGGAGTCCACGGGGCTCCCTGCATTTCCTGGAGGGCCGCCACCCCCCAAGCTCAGTTACAAATGCACCCTTTTCCATGCAGACGCTGCAATCATGGGGACCACGCTGTCACTATTGCAGTCAGCACTTCCCTTATGGGGGCAGAGACAGGACTTCTCAGGCTGGGGTGCCTTGACACCCCACTCTGAGAATCTCTGCAATAAAAGCTTTTTACAGTGTCGGGCATGAGTAGGCAGCACATGGTGCTGGAACATGGTCTGACACTCCAAACCAGGTGACTCCCAGGGCCAGGTGATGTCATGCAGCAGCATGACATCCCCCCGCCCCACGGCCTGCAGTCTCACGCCCCTCCCTGGTGCATGCGTGGCCCTCTGATGCGAGGCTCCAGATGAGTGGAAGGTGGCAGTCTCGGGGAGGGCGGCAAGGGCCTGGGACTGACTGACTGAGTGACTGAGAGACGGCAAACCAAGATCCGAGAGGCTTCTCTGGGAAATCTCTCTGGGTTTTCTTGAGTTCAAGGAAGAGAGCCGGGATAGGGATGACTTATAAAGAGAAAGACCTCTGACTGAAAATGCGCAGAGTTACTGCAAGTCACAACAAATGAGACTGGCCTGGATCTGGATGGGCCAAAACACTGGAGAGCAAGCTCTTAACGTCGTTTAGGGCTCAATCCTGAGCCCTTCCTTGCAGGCAGTACGGGCATACTGCCCGCACTGGTGCCACTGCTGTAGGGCCCCTCCAGTGCCGGCACTAAGCTATGGGCCCAAACACTAGAGGGCAAGCTCTCCGCTAACGCCCCCTCCGTGCCACCAGAGGCAGCAACGCAAAGCTTTTTGGGCAGGGCAGGGCGGCAGAGGGGGAATGAGACGAGCGGTGGCGCTCTTTGCTGATCCCAATCTTGTAGGTGAGTAGACCATTAGACCACCTGCATCCTTACCATGGGGAAAGGCAGTGATGTCATGCAGGGGGTACGCGGGGGTACGCGAGTACCGGTTTCTAGGATTACAGCTGGCCCCGCCCATTCGCCCACCCACTCGTCGACTCCGCCCTCTGCAACGTTTGAATTTCCTGCATGTTTGAGTTGCCTGCATGTTCTCAGAGCCAGGCAGGCAGGCAGGCAGCGAGCGGAGCCTTTCCTTTCCTTGCCACTGAAAAATGAGCTGCTCTGGGGTTTTAACATGGTGCCAGGCCTCCTTCACATGTTCTGGGGGTGCTGTGGAATACTGTTGCAACTGTTGGGTCAGTTTAAAATCATCTGAGGCCTCAAAAAGGGCTTTTTTCATGTCACTTCCTGCCACGACCTCACTTCTGGCTTATGACGTCACTTCCGATGGGCGGGTCCCGACACGTGCCAATCAAAAGTGAGTACCTGTTCTTAAATCATTTAGATGACACCACTGGGGAAAGGGATAGACGACCCCTTCTCCCATGGAGCCACCTGACTGCCACTGTTTGCCCAGGTGCTTTGGCAGCTCAGGATTGGGCTGTTAGCGAGCAAATCTCACTGTCTGTGCCTCCAAAACAAGAGTTTGGAACTAATATGGGAGACACTCAGCAAGTGATCTATCAAAGCAGGATATTTATAGAGCGGCATGTCTGGATGCCGTTTTAATTTTCCCCATAGGAACCGGCCCTAGGATATTCACACACACACTTAGAACCCATAAAATATGCCCTGTCCAAGTGGTCATTTATCACTCGACTTGTCAGCACCACCATTGCCAGTTAAAGAGTAATTATGGCACGTTTTGTGGTTTGATTTATTTGACGGGCATCGTCAAAGGCAACATAAACAACTCAGTTCTGGGACACATTCAAAACTTTCCAACCGTATTTTAATATTCATGTCTCTTTTCATTTCACTAGGGGGAGTAATTTTTTTTTTTGGCTTGTTTGCGATTACCGCTGCTGCAAGATCAAAGGCAAAGCCAAGTGAGCTCTTTGGGGTAGTTCATTTTCATCTATAATAAGAGGCTTATCGCGGAGATCTCCCTCCCCATCCCCCAGCAGAAAGCACTTGATTATATTATTTACAAGTGGCATTAACAGAAATAACATTTGCTCAGAATTAGAAAAAAGATTCTGATGGAAATGGAGAGAAGCTCTCTGGGGGGACTTGTCAGAATCAACTAGTTGCTTAAACAGAATAACAAAAAGGAACATGGAAATGCAGAGGAGCCCATCAACAAAGGTTAGTGCTTTGACTTTGGATTTGATGTGTCTCTGAGAGGGCAATCTTAAAGTGGAGTTAGGCCGGCACAGTGAGGCCAGAAAAGTTTGGCCGGCACAAGAGACACCATAATGGATGTTTGGACCACTCTCAGAGTCAGAGAGGCCAGCACACAGACATGCGCCATCCTCCCTGACTCCAAGAGGGGTCCAAACATACCTTATGGAGTCCCTTGTGCTGGCCAAACTTTGCTGGCTTAACTGTGCCGGCCAAACTCCAGGTTAGGATTGCACCCTGAGTCAAGGGCTTGTGATTTCTAAGGCAGCATTCGTGGCATAAACACCGTGTTCTCCAAATGTCGTACATTTCAGGATAGCTGTCTAACCGAACGGAATATGCCGCAGCTCCACTTTGCACTGCACCGATTATCATAATTCAGCATTGTCTGCTTCTTGCACGCTGGGACTTCTAGTTTCATGCATCATTCTCCGTTTACAAATTGCTTTCACAAGTCTTTAAAGTATCTATTATTATGCAGAAGAAGGACAACCCCTTCGCCTCTCTCAGCATTAAAATAAAACACTTTAGGAATGTCTTCTGATTTTAAGTGGGATACTAACAAGCTTTTCCTGAGTTCATATTTCATTTCAAAAGGGACTGTTTTCATCTCATCAGAACCCTTGCCCAATAGCTTGACATTCCAGGAAATCTTGCTGATTGGGGTGAAGGGGCAGCTCTGTCTGTAATGGCACCTTTCCTTTACAGAGCAACCCCAGCCCTAGAGATAGGGGTCAGCTCACCCCAGCTACAACCAGGTCTCACAGTGACCTTTGTCTACCCAGTCACATCACTTGGTTGTGTGTGTATATTACAGTATGACATCGGGAAATTCAGAAGAGTGAATTAGTCTGGAGTTCTTATGACAACGAAAAGTCCATTCTTTGGCTCCAGGTCAGTATTTCAGAATACAGCGGCGTTCCTATGTTGGGGGGCAAAATGCTAAGTGTTGTAGGAGCCTGAGCGGCTCATAAGGACATAACATAAGAAGAGCCCTGCTGGATCAGGCCAAAGGCCCATCTAGTCCAGCTTCCTGTATCTCACAGCGGCCCACCAGATGAACCCAGGGAGGCATGAGACAACAAGATGCTTGCATCCTGTTGCCACTCCCTTGCACCCACTACTCTGAAGTAGCCTACTATCAATATAAGGAGGTTGCACAATCCATCATTGCCTATAGCCCACGATGGACTTTTCTTCCAGAAATCCATCCAATCCCCTCTTAAAGGCATCCAGACCAGATGCCACCACCACCTCCTGTGGCAAAGAGTTCCACAGATTAACTACCTGCTGGGTAAAAAAGTACTTCCTTTTATCTGTTTTCACTCTCCCAGCCCTCAGTTTTAGCGGATGCCCCCCGGTTCTGGTTCTGGAGAATGGCTCTGGAGGCAAGGGGGAGGGGCTTCGTTACACAGGAGCTCAAGCTGCTGCAACACTGAAGAGTTCCCCACACCCATCATAGGAACATCTCTGTCAGAATACTCTAGGTTAATCAGAGGCGAGGCTTTCCTAAGAGCTGTACTAAAAATAATAATAATACATGTATTTATATACCGCCTTTCTTAAGATCACTAGATTTCTCTAATGACTGTAACTCAAGGCGGTTTACATAGGCAGACTTTTATTCACAAACCCGAAGGTTTTTACAATTTACAGAAATGTTCTATCTTCCAAGAACAACACTCATACAGATCTTTCTTTCTGGATTTAGCCTTCTTTCTTAGCCACCCGTCTGTCTTCTGCTGGCTGATAAGAGGCTTCCCTGCTCCCACCAGAGACGCAGCTGACTTCAGCACACTCCTCCTCCCACGAGGCAGCTGGAACTCAGCTTTTAATCAGCCACAGTTTGCAAGGTCTGCCGCTCACAGAGACGTCTGGCAGTCCCGAGCTCACGACCTTCAGATCTTCAGCTGTTGTCTTCGGGCAAACGGAGGCATTAACCCTCTTGGCTAAATCTTCTGCTAAATCTACTAGACAGGCAGCCCAATCCTAACCTGTGCTGGAATAGCCAGGCCGGCGCAGCTGGGCTACACCGTAAGCATGTTAGGAGGCAGCAGCACCTCAGTGCAGGGCAAGAGGGATCTCTCCAAGTTGGGGGAATGGGCGGCCAAATGGCAGATGCGTTTCAACATAGACAAATGTAAAGTGATGCACGTTGGGGCAAAAAACCAAAACTTTACCTATAGGCTAATGGGTTCTGAGCTGTCTGTGACAGCTCAGGAGAGAGATCACGGGGTGCTGGTGGACAATTCAATGAAGGTATGGACCCAGTGTGCGTCAGCAATTAAGAAGGCCAATTCCATGCTTGGGGTCATCAAAAAAGGGGTTGAGAATAAAACAGCCAATATTATCATGCCATTGTACAAATCGATGGTAAGGCCACACCTGGAATATTGTGTCCAGTTCTGGTCGCCGCATCTCAAAAAGGACATAGTGGAGTTGGAAAAGGTGCAGAAGAGAGCGACAAAAATGATTACGGGGCTGGGGCACCTCCCTTATGAAGAAAGACTGCAGCGTTTGGGGCTCTTCAGTCTAGAAAAAAGGCGCCTGAGGGGGGACATGATTGAGACATACAAAATTATGCATGGAAGGGATAAAGTTGATAGAGGGATGTTCTTTTCCCTCTCTCAAAACACCAGAACCAGGGGGCATCCACTAAAGCTGAGGGTTGGGAGAGTTAAAACAGATAAAAGGAAGTACTTTTTTACCCACCGGATAGTTAATCTGTGGAACTCCTTGCCACAGGAGGTGGTGATGGCATCTGGTCTTGATGCCTTTAAGAAGGGATTGGACAGATTTCTGAAGGAAAGGTCCATCGTGGGCTATAGGCCATGATGGATTGTGCAACCTCCTTACAAAGGTGGTGGGCTACTGGTACCGGGTGCAAGGCAGTGGCAACAGGGTGCAAGCATCTTGTTGTTTCATGCCTCCCTGCGGCGCCTGGTGGGCCGCTGTGAGATACAGGAAGCTGGACTAGATGGGCCTTTGGCCTGATCCAGCAGGGCTCTTCTTATGTTCTTATGTTCTAAGAGGATGTTTTCCCCAGCCAGTCCTCTGAGGCTGCTCAGATCTATGCCAGCAAAATAGCAGGCGCCAATCCACATGGCCCGGGGACAGGATTAGGATACAGCCCAACGGCTGTGTTCCTTGTTCGCCCCGTCTCTGCCTATGGCGCCACCCTGTTACACCCATGGCATGCCGCTGGCACACCCTTGCTGCAATCCTGCGCTGGCAGAGCTACGACGGCACTCGACCGGCGCTGCGGACAGGCCCTGCAGCGCTTGTGCATCGGTGCTGCTGCTTGCGCCAGTCTGGCGACTGATTCCGCGGCACAGACATGCGTGTTGGCACGTTTGCGGCAGCACTGGTCTGGTGCAAGAGCTCTGCGCCAGCGCAACGCCAGGTTAGGATTGCGCTCCGAACAAATAAGGGGGCTTCTGGAAGGGCAGCACTTCTTGGCTGCTGTTTGCAAAGAACAACCCTAATCATTAAACTCTGTGTGCTGAGTATTTTCTGCACCTGAGTCTCATTCCTAAGATTCCCTGGCAACGAAGCTGCTACAGTTCCGCCTTTCTGTTAGCCAGAAAAATGCCAAGCCTTTTGCATGCCCCAATCCTGAGTGTACCTGCCTGACTTCCTCCCTCTCACTGAAAGGGAATTAAATGGGTGAAGTCTTTTTTGAGCCGTGAGCACATGATTGTAAATAGAACAGCATGAGTGCCAGTCGTGCAATCACTACTAACCGTGAATTACACATGGGTGATTCATTCTTTCACCTCCTCCCCTGGAATGACTGTATATTTTTCTTCCATGCACAGAGAATGTCAGCGATTCCCTTTGAAATGCCAAAAAACTCATTATTTTCTAATCCGTGTTTGTCTTTTTTTTTGGGTACAAAGCTGCAGCTACAATTGATGCTTTCATGTTTCTCTCTGTATTAGGAAAGGAGGAATTGTGTGGCACACTCAGTATTATAGATGAGAAACACAGATGACATTTTCTATTCACTGCCAGCTAATCCACCTGCGAGTAGGAGCATCTAATCCTTTTTAAAGACCTTCCCCGTTGGAAATGTTAAGCCGCATGTTTTCTTATTAACAGAAAAGCACTTCTCCTTCATGGCACCGTAATTATAATTTTTCCTCTGCATTTCGTTCTGGATCCAGTTGACCCCTCTTAGATTGCATACTCACTGGGAAGTGTAGCCTGTTGAACTCAGCGGGACTCATGCTTGAGTAACTGGTGGCACAATCCTCTTCGGCGCATGCACTGGGAAAGCATGTGCTGCACCGGTGCTAGCTGTTGCAAAAGTACTGTAAAGCACTTTTCAATGTAATAACAGCTGCTGGTGCTGGTGCAAAGACCTGCACCAGCTCTCATGTGCTGGCAGAAGGAGTGGTGGATGCTGGAGAAGGAAAGACTTGTGCTGAGCAGTGCAGAGGTGTGGAACCAAGTGGAGAAAGGCAGGGAGAGGGCAAGGAGGATGTTGAATGTGGCAAGGGAGGGTGGAGTGCTGTGTACTGGCCTCTCTGACTCTGAGAGTGGCCCAAACATGCTTTACACTGGTCCTTGTGTCACCCAAACTTTGCTGGCCAATTGGGCACTCTATCTTGTTGCCACCTGCCATGCTTCCAGTGATGGTTGTGATTGGGGCAGCTGGAAGCAGGTCTCCCATAATTTTATTTTTTTTTAAGGCAGGAGGTGTGGACCAGAGGCGGATCTACAGGGAGGGCAAAGCTCTAAGCGTTGCAAGAAGCCTTACCCTGTCATGTGAATCCCTCCTCTCCCTTGCTGCTGTAGCCGGTAAGCCACGCCAAGATGTTGCTTTTCCCTGTGAGGATTGGCTAAAACGGTGCAGGGGAGGAGTGATTTCCACTGCAAGGTCAGGCTTCTTGCAAAACCTAGAGCTTTGCCCTCCCTTAGATCTGCCTCTGGTGTGGACTGATGGTAGAGTTGCTGGCACTGCCTGAAGCTAAGCAGGAGAATCTGTGGCTTGTTTTTGGATGGGAGACGGATGCCAGGCTGTGACAAGCTGCCGTACCTGAGGTGGCAGAACGGAGTCGCTGTGGAGCGGATTACTCACCGCAAGTGAGAGTTGTGTGGGGGAGTGTGTGAGGAGGCCAGCCGGCAAAAGAATGGAATATGACCTTGAGGACCTGTCCAGGCTTGACTTGCGATTGCCTGCTGAGGCTTGATGGCAGGCAGCCAAAGGAGAGAACCATACTGCGAAGGCAACATCTGGGACTGAGGATTGGCGGGTCACAAGAATACTGTATATTTGTAAAAACCCCATTGAAAAAATGGTGGTTTAGACGAGCCTGCTCATGTAAACCGCCTTGGGCATTTGCTTCGGTATGGGAAAGGCGGGGTATAAATTCTTCAAAATAAATAAATAAATATTTCCATGATTAAGGGCACAATCCTAACCTGGAGTTTGGCTGTCACAGTCAGGCCAGCAAAGTTTGGCCAGCACGAGGGCCACTGCAAAGTGCATTTGGATGACTCTTGTAGTCAGGGAGGATGGCGCACATCAGTGCCCTTTATGCCGATCAAACGTTGCTGGCCTAACTGTGCCAGCCTAGCTACTGGTTAGGATTGTGTCCTTAATTCCTAGACAGCCTGGAAAAAGAGCTGAGCACAAAGAGTGGCTCATGCTAACAAATGAACAAGTGTAACTTATTTCTCTTTCCACATGATCCAGAGTATAGACTAGAGATTAATATGTAACTCTCGATTGATGTCAAGGTGCTGGTGTGATTCCAGGATAGTGGCATATTTGAACGTGCCTTCTTGTCCTTTCTTCACATGCATGCAAGTCTCCCTCACGGTGGAAGTGGGCTGCACTAACCAACTCAGAGCACAGTCTTAACCTGGAGTTAGGCCGGCAGAGTTAAGCCAGCCTAACTCCAGGTGAGGATTGCACTCTCAAAGACCTGAGATGAAACATGACAAACTAGAAATGCACCTGCTACAATACACAAACCTGCTATCATATTTTGATTGCGGTGGCTTCAAACTTTGCTGGATCTCTTGCACTTTAGATTAACCGAGATGCTGTGTCTTTAAATAAAACAGAAGTTTTCTTCTTGTTCTTCTTCTTGGTGCTTTGTTTATAGGGGACAAAACCCTCTGCAAATTCTTATGCATTTGGGAGCACCGCTTCAGCAGTAAAATATTGATTTTTATACGTACAGTATGTTCCTGGCAATGCAAACTATATAAATGAATTCAAATGTTGAAGCTGAAATTGTGTTTTCCATCAGGCACCGAGCAGATGCCTCCTGCCCTTCAGTGCGCTGGGACCAAGTGGCGCTTGGGGTCATTGTTATGCAGAACACTTCTTGTCATCATGCAGGCAGCCCACCCAATCCATTGAAATATTGTTGGGAGAAAACCCAACTCATGCAAAAGTCATGACCTACTAAACTGCAAACGCAGCACTGGAGATGAGAAATCTGACATTTGGGTTCCAAACAATATTTCTTCTTTGGGGCTCCAATTCCAATCTTGGCATCCACATTTAAGAAGGCAAACCATCAACAAGGGGCTGCAAGGAGCCAAGGAGCACCAAGCACAACAAAATAGATGAGGGGTTGCCAAGAAGCCCCAGGAGCTATTGGGTTGAGGTTTCAAGGCATCATACACAAAGGGGCTGTCACTTGTTCATTTGGTCGGAGAGACGCCAATGATGGTCTTCTTATTTTTTTATTTATATAGTGCCATCAGCGTACATGGGAGTTTCAAAAGTCTCTGCTCAGAGGCATTTACAATCTGAAATTCGACATGGGGAGATAGCAACAGAAGGTGAAGGAAACTGGGAAGTGGGGAAGATATGCATTTATTGCAATCATATGCGCTTAGGTTTGGCTGGAGTGTGGTATGAGAGCTACTGGCTGGATTTTGAGAGGAGATTTAAACGGAACGAGACTCTACCATTCACATGTTTGAGAATGCAACACCAGGATCCAGGGCAACAAGAAAGAAAGCGAAGAGGGAGGAAGCAGGAGACTGCTGGATTGCTGAGGCCGAAGTAGGGAGATAGCAGGGGAGGTGTGAGCATAAGGCAAGATAGGCAAGTCCTAAACTGGAAGAAAGTGGGAAGAAAAATAGGGGAAGGGTCTTTGAGGTTAGTGACATGAGTTCTCCAACTGATCTCCTAAGCAAAGTACCTTTCTCTTGAGTGTCTATCTTCCTTAATAACCTCTCGACTTTTGAAAAGTTAATATTGTGGTCACTGGTAGTGTAATTTTGAGGTTGTTTGCACTGTTCAGCAATCCCAACTTTGTCTGACACAGCTAAATTTGATCTCTTGCTCTAAACATATTCCGAATTCCCCCAATTTGGTTCCGTTTGAGTTGCATGCTGTGTACATGGGTGTGCATGAGCACTCACGTGCATGACACATGTAAGAACACAAAAACGTGTGTGTGTGTGTGTGTGTGTGTGTGAATGTGTGTGAATGAGTGTGAATGAGCGTGAGTGCATGTGAATGAGAATGTTGGGAACAAACTGCAACTCAAAGCACAATCCTAACCTAAAGTTAGGCCGGCATAGTTAGCCCAGCAAAGTTTGGCCGCCACAAGAGACACCTTAAAGTATGTTTGGACCATTCTTGACGTCAGAGAGGCCAGCACACAGTCGTGCACCATGCTCCCTGTCTCTGAGAGTGGTCCAAACACACCTTATGGTATCCCTTGTGCCGGCCAAACTTTGCTGGCCTAACTGTGATGGCCTAACTCCAGGTTAGAACTGCGTCTTTAGCTGCATAGCACTCATAGACTAAGAGTATGAACAGGATACCAACAGAAAGGGAAAAAAAATTCCCCCCAAAGGCATTTTCTCCATCAAATTCAGCATGGACTACAACTAGCAGACAGGAGCAATGATAATCTGCAATTAAAGTTACAGCTGAGAATCCTACTGATTAAACCAATTACGGCTTGCAGCACTAGGAAGATTAGTGCGGTGCAAGGGGTGATTTTGGGAACCGATCATTATTTTAAGGTCGCTGGAAATAAATTAGATCGTTTTCCCCAGCTGAAATGTCTTCATTGCTACTAGGATACTCAGTGCTTTTTGGTTGTAGTCTGGTCTCCATCTGAAAAGTCACAATAATTTGGGGGAAGCCTTTGGGAAGCATTGAACCAAGAGCTGAACATGCCAGGTGTCGTAAGGCATGGTATCAAAATTCAGCCAGCCTTCCTGAAGCTGGGACTGAGAAAAATCAGCGATCACCACTAATTACGGGTTGGCTCTTTTTTTTTTTTCAAATTATAAAGATAGTGTCGGCTTTTGAATGTGAGGTTAGTCACTTTCCGATCTCACAAAGCAAGGAGTTGGATTATTTGTTCTATTGTGCAATGGACCTTATTCATCTAACTGCAAAAGTAATTATATGGCGAGTTTCCTCATTCCAAGGGGGTTGGATCAGAGGAATTACAGCTGGCGAATCCATCTCTCATTAAATTGGGAGCCAGGGGGAAGCAGTCAGTAGTGAAGAGGAAGCATTGTCCAGACAGTTCAGCAGAAGCTGATAGGCTGAGTTTTGCATGTATCTGTTTCTCAAGACTCTTCAGGTGAGCAAGAAATGCAATGGCCCAATTGTATCTTTGCAGTGGTAGCCGGGCAGACCTGGGAGGCTGCACAGGGAAAGGGACATTCATCCCCTTTCCCTGTGGTAAGGGTGCAGGGCGGGTGACGGGTCTCCTAGATCCTGCGCCAACTTTTTAGCCTCCACTCGACCTTGCTCAGAGGTCGGGAACTGGCCGCGAAAGTCACTCCCAGTCCCACCCCCGCTCCACCCCTCCCCTGCCCAGGAACGCCCTCCCTTCTGTTCGGCCAAATTCCCTGCTGGGCCTCCCCGAAGGCCCCGATGCCCACACTAGGCTGACTAGTTTCCCCTCCAGAGCAGCCTCAGAGATAGGCAAGAGGGAGGGGGTTCCTTCACCCATTGGGCCGCCTCTCTTCCAGCAGCCTTGCTTGGATTCACCGGCTGGCCAGCCTCCTCCGGACTGCCCTCATCACCGGCTTAGCTCAAGGTACCGCAACTTGGCACCACAAAACCCCACCACCAAACAAAAGGCAGTCAGCTTACCTAAGCCACACCTGCCTCCTCCACTCGGTGGCTCCAGGGGTGTGGCAGCCATACACCAACTCCCAATGGTTTCCCACAACAACCTTACCTTCCTTTATCCAGTCCTTCCTTTATCCAGTCCATCAATCAGTCCGGCTCCTACACCTACCCAGTGCCAATCACCCTTCCTTTATCCAGCCGTTTAACAATCCGTCCATCCAGCACCTACCCGGTGCTGCACCTTCCTGGTGCTAACTTACTGCAGCTCCTGCCTCCAACTTTATACTGAGGCAGGCCAATCGGTGTCTGTTACTGGGCAGGCTGTTACTACCATCAGCCACACCCATCTGCACCTGTGCTAATCATCCTTCCTAGCCAGGGCCCTCATTAGCCTGCAGCTATGTTCCTGCTGCAGGCAAAGACCTTGGGGATTAACCCTGTACTTCCTGGCTTATTTGGACAAGGGGCCACTGCTGATACCATTAGAACATAAGAACATAAGAAAAAAGCCTTGCTGGATCAGGCCAAAGGCCCACCTAGTCCAGCTTCCTGTATCTCACAGTGGCCTACCTGATGCCTCAGATACTTGTGTCCTGCTGCCACTCCCCTGCATCTGGCATTTTAAAGTAGACTATTACCCTTGCACCACCCCCAAGGAAGACACCAGACTAAGGTTGGGTTTTAACTTTATTAAGCACAATGTAAATCATGTAACCTACTTAACACCCATCCCTCCTCCACCAGTCTGGGGTAGGCAAAACAAAAAACAAAAAACTGCCATCCATACTTGGCCAATTTGGATGACAGAAAAAAAATTCCTACCCGGCCCTCATGATGAGCGACCAGCTAATCTCAGACTGGACATCCCCATCATAGCTTGTAACCTGTAATGGAGTTTTCCTCCATAAATTTATCCAATCCCCTTTTACAGGCATCCAGGCCCAATGCCATCACCACATCTCACAGCAAGGAGTTCCGCAGTCTAATTACACGCTGAGTAAAGAAATACTTTTGTTTTTCTAACTCTCCTAACACTCAGTTTTAGAGGATGTCCCCTGGTTCTGGTATTGTGTGAGAGGGAAAAGAGATTCCCTTTATCCAGTGGTGTCATCCAAATGATTTAGGAACAGGTACTCACTTTTGATTGGCACTTGTCGGGGTCCGCCCACCGGAAGTGACGTCATAAGCCAGAAGTAATGTCATGATTGTTGCCATGGTTGTGATCATGTTTGTAATAACTTCAGCTTGTGGTTAGTGTTGATTTAACTTCTATTGCTTTGCTTTCTAGAGATGTGTATATACATATTTTGCTTCAAGCATTCCCTGGTTAAATAGCAGGGGCCAGCTTTGAGTGGGCGGGGCCAGATCAACTTCTAGGAACCGGTACTCGCGTAGTGGTGCGTAGTGGGTGCATGACATCACTGCCTTTATCTACTCCATCCACTCCATGCATAATTTTGTATATCTTGCACATGTCTCCCCTCAGACACCTTCTTTCTAGATGGAAGATTCCCTATCTCCTTGGGGTAGCTCCTGCCTTTTCCAATACACCTTCCCACCGTGGAGCAGCAAACTCACCACTCGCCAGCAACTGGTGCTCTTTCTGGGGTGTGCACAATCCCAGTCAAACCGGGACACCTGGTAAGCCTAACTTTGCGACTATGCATGACAGTTGCCCAGGCGGTACGAGCACACTGCCGGTGGCAACAGGTTTAGGACTGGGCCCTCAGTCAGCCAATGCTGTCCTCTGCCATGGTCAGGTGGTGCTTGTCCTTGCCTCCTGGCCAATCATTCTCTTAGGCAGGACCAGCTACATTTACCCGCCTAGGGTTACCAGCTACAAACTGGGACAGAGTGCCTATATCTTTAACCATTGTATAGAAGAGGGAATTTAGGCAGATGCCACTCATCATAGAAGGGTTTCAAAAGCTACACCTGCCCAAATTCCCTCTACTCTTCTATACAATGGTTAAAGGTATAGGCACTCTGTCCCAGTTTGTATCTGGTAACCCTATACCCGCCCCCTCAACAGAGTGGGGAGGGAATCACAACAGGCACAACTAACCTTAGTCAACACTAGCAAATGTTCACAATGATCAACAGTATAAATACTGTACACAATATCATCAGGCTCTCTAGTCAAGCTATTGAAGATTGCTGTATCCCATCCTGTACAGTAAGATCTCTCAAAATAGGAAGGCAAATGTTTACTTTCCTGCACGAAGCTATTTACGATGTGTAAATGAAAAATGCAATTTGAATGCCTTATGATGATTATTATTTCCATCTCTGATATTAGCCATCATCCTCCATGATAAGTGGTTTCTCGTGGAAAAAAGGAAGTTATTCTCTCTGCAGTAGCAGACCCCTAAAAATGTTATAAAATCACCATTTGCACATTTATAGCATTTGAAAGTGCAATAAGGCAAGAAATGAATACAAAATCAGAATGTTTGGGGGGGATTAGGATAATCTTTTTTATTAGTTCCTAATGGAATTTCATCTTATATCTATGTATACACAGTATGCATGTTCGTGTGTGTGCGCGTGTGTTGTGTGTGCACGTATTTTTCTGAGGCAGTTAGAGAAGACAGAGAAAAATAAAAGAGTAGGCAATACTTAATCAAATGGATTGTGAAAGTGCTGAAAGAGAAAACATCCCTGAGGATTATTGAAAGATCTGAAAAGTTTACTAATTTAAAACAAACAGTTTGATGAGAGGAGCATGCAATGAATGGAGATTGGAGAATTAAAAGCAGAAGCTGTTGGTCTGTCTCTGTCAATCCATCTATCTAAATAACAAACTCCTTCTTGAAGACATTAGGAGCGCAATCCTAAACTGGAGTTAGGCCGGCATATGGGCCACCTTAAAGCGTATTTGGACTACTCTTGGAGTCAGGGAGGATGGCTCATGTCTGTCCGCTGGCCTCTCTGTCTCCGAGAGTGGTCCACACATACTTTACAGGGTCCCTTGTACTGGCCAAACTTTCTGACTTAGTTTATGCCGGCTTAACTCAGTTTAGGATTGCGCCCTGGATCAGTGCTTCCCAAACTGTGGGTTAAGACCCACTTGTAGGTGGCGACCAATTTTGGGTGGGTTGCGAAATTGACAAGCTGATGGCTGACAAGGAAAATGCATTGAGCCATATGGAAGGCAAAACTGAGCCACATGTGTGCATTTACTCACAAGCAGGTGACTATACCTTGGTCCACTTCAAAGAGTAGACTGGGGATCCCAACACCCCCAGAATGGTCCTGATGGGCATGGAGCTCAACAAACTTTCAAGCCGTGGTGGTCTAAATGCCCCAGGTGCCGCTGGTGCATAAACCTAGAAGGGAGGCACAGCCACCTCTGCGGCCATTGCTTTGCCCTCCAAGGAACCAGGACTATGGGGTAAATGCTGTCCGAAAGCTGTCCAAAGGCAAACACTTTTGGACAGCAGCAGAGTGTTGTGTGAGGTTCTGCAACATTCTAGTAGATTGGGGGGTGGCAGCCGGGGGGGGCAGCAGTCCATAGACCTGGGATGGCTATGTGGCCAGAGAGATGACTGCTTTCAAGAAGGAAGCTCTAAACTGAAAAGGAAAATGTATTCAGCCCTATGGAAAGCGAGACTGAGCCAGAGGCGAACCAAGCGCCGAGTGCGCCCATGGCAGGATGACGAAACCGCACCCCCTGCACGTCGCCCCGCCCCTGTGCATCGCCACGCCTCCCTGCACCTGGAATAGCTCCATTTTGGAGCGAAACGGACACCAGGGAGGGAGGGAGGGCCAAACAGCGGGGGTTAGCACGCGGTTTGCTCCACGCAATGGCGCCCCGCCACTGCCGGCGCCCATGGCTTGCGCCACCCTGGGCTACACCCACGCTCCGCCTCTGGACTGAGCCACAATTGAATGTGGAGTAGGTGAATGTGCTTCAGCTCTTATCAGAGGCCAAGTGAAGGGGAAGACAAGGCCCCCAGAATGGTCCCAATCCAGTGATCAGTGAGCTCAACGAACACTCCAGGAGTTGCCCACCCCACCCCCCAACCATTATAGTAAAAAGAATAAAAACAGATTCTGGAGTGACTGATAAAGTGAAACCTTTTTTAAAAAAAAAGTCTTGTAAAGACTTTGCAAGAGATGGGTAATAGGTGTGTCCTAACAGAACCACAGTTCTCAAACCATGAGTGGCTGGCAAAGTGAAATTTTGTTTAGGTAGGTCCTGATGCTAAAGCATTTGAGAACTACTGTAATAGAGCATTGTATTGAAAAGTGGGACCCAGTGCTAAAAAATCTGGGAACCACCGCCTTAGATCATTACTTTAATGATTTTTGCCTGCTAAATATTCTTTCATTTAAAAGAAAATGCAAATGATTGAGTAGATGCTTAGCTTCACATTATTGGATGAAGAAGAATAACATAAAAGAGGAATGACAGAAAAGACGTTCTGCAGCTTACTGCATCTGATGAGCCTTTTATTTCCCAAGACCACTAGGAAGCCTTAATATCCTGAGGCAAGGGTAGATGTATAGAGAATTTCTCCCCTGGATGTTGAGTTCCAAATTATTGATCCATTGCTCATGCACAGAAAGTTCCATCTCCTTGCCACAGAAGGTGGTGATGGCGTCTGACCTAGATGCATTTAAAAGGGGACTGGATAGATTTCTGGAGGAAAAGTCCATCACAGGCTACAGGCCATGATGGGTGGTGCAACCTTCTTACGTTAGTAGTAGGCTACTTCAGATTGACAGATTCAGGGGAGTGGCAACGGAATGCAGACAGTTTGTTGTCTTGTATGCTCCCCGAGGCATCTGGTGGGCCACTGGGAGATTACAGGAAGCTGGACTAGATGGGCCTCGGCCTAGTCCAGAGGGGGCTATTCCTATGCTCCTATGAGTGCATGTCTGAAGAGGAGCATCTGGTTCTGCTGGCTGTCAAAGAGAAATGATGTGAAGAATCTTGACTAGCCACCAGTGTGTTTACCTCAGAATGCTAAATGCAAGGGAGTGGCCACAGGATGCAGGCATTTTGTGGGCCATTGTGAGATACAATAAATTGAATTAGATGGGCCTTTGGCCTGATCCAGTATGGCTCTTCTTAGGATAACAAATTCTTTTTTATTTACCCCATATTTACTTCAGAAGTTTACCTCAGAAATTTACCTCAGAATGCCAGATACAAGACAATGGCCACAAGATGCAGGCATCTTTTGCTCTTGTGTGCTCCCTGAGGCACCTGGTAGGCCACTGTGAGATACAAGAAGCTGGACTAGATGGGCCTTTGGCCTGATCCAGCAGGGCTCTTCTTAGATTCTTATGATGATATTATTTATACTTGAAAAGGTTTTCACTATTTTGGCCACTAGTTTCAGGCTCAGCTTGCTGCTCCCTTCCAGTTTGTTGCCCGGTGCAATCGTCCCCCTGCAACCCCCCTTAGCTATGCCACTGAACCACTGAAAGGTTGGCAGTTATACATTCCAACACCCATAATGGCTGAATGAATAGCGGTGTACGCAGTGACTAGACAACAGGAGATTCCAGGAATGATTTTCACCATCCTCGTGGTGTCCTCGTCACCTGTTCAACCCACCCTTGGAAGCAAGAGAGCTTCATTTTGGAGCTCGGTGCTTAGCCTGAAATCACTGGAGGAGGATGCGGGAGTTAATAAATTCAGGCTAACTCCAGGCCTCCTTCAGCAGTGCATTTAATTAAACATTAATGTCAAGTGCAGCGTCATTACGAAGCGAGAATCTCCATATGCAAAGGAGTGCGGAGGAGCCAAATACCCCCAGGGTGGGAAAGGTTTGTATTAAGAATTGGGATGCTGTTTCCTGTTTGGCTCCTGAGAGCCCTGGTTCAAGTGTAGATCTGAGGGATTCAGCGCAAAGGCATGAATCTTGCACTAAGCCTGCCCTCCTGTATGCACTTACCTGGGAGTAGATCCTTTTAAACACAGTGAGGCTTACTTCTGAGGAGATATGTCTATTTTCTTTGTGGGCACAGAACTTTGGAGTAGAACTAAGCAACAGAGCTGTGAATGAGGAAACGCCTGGCTTAAGTTCATTCTTATTTGCCCCAGTTATTGGATTCAGTCTTTATGTGGGGCTTGTGAATTGAGTGACCTCCCTTGGACCCCCTGCATGGCATGCCACTGTCCCATTTCATGGCTGGCATGCAAGCTGTGAAGGACATTCAGGTAGGCTGGTGAGGTGAGGGCAAGAAAGAAGACCCCATGGTAACCCCTTTGCCCGCAAGCAGGATTGAATCATGCCATAAACACCCTCAATTTTTCACCCTGCCCAACTTGCTGGCAGAATTCCAAAACTGGAGGCAGTTCAGCACAATCGGATTCAATGGAGGATACTCGCACGCACTGCTGCATGGGAAACAGAAGTGTAGCCAGAGGAGGGCAGGGCAGTAAGTACGGCAGGTACTGCAATGCGCTGTGGAAGGGCATTGCCATCTGAGCCGTTTGGGGCAGTGACAGCAATGTGTGACACTGTCTGAGTGGCTCTGACAGCGAGTAGGAGGGGCAGCTTGCGTGGCATTTTGCTGCACCTTCCGTAGTTACTGTGCTGCCCCCACCCTCTGGCTGCACCTCTGATGGAGAACAAAAGGCACTCTGTGGCGATGGGTAAGACGCGAGTGCTGTTCTCTGGTGCTCGCTTGCTGGGTGGCTAGCAGGACCCAGTATGAATCACAGTCATCGTTAGAACAGATAAAAGGAAATACTTTTTTTTTTACCCAGTGGGTAATTAATCTGTGGAACTCTTTGCCACAGGAGGTGGTGATGGCATTTGGCCTAGGTGCCTTTAAAAGGGGATCGGACAGATTTCTGGAGGAAAAGTCCATCGTGGTCTATAGACCATGATGGGTTGTGCAACGTCCTTACGTTACTAGTAGGCTACTTCAGAATGCCAGGTGCAAGGGAGTGGTCACAGGATGCAGGCATCTTGTTGTCTTGTTTGCTCCCTGAGGCATCTGGTGGGCCCCTGTGAGGTGCAGGAAGCTGGACTAGATGGGCCCTTGGCTACAGATCACTGGGACTTCTTGATGGCCTCTTGGAATGAATCGTTTGTGGCATGACAAAACATGTCAAGGGAGTGGCCACAGGATGCAAGCATCTTGTTGTCTTGTGTGCTCCCTGAGGCCTCTGGTGGGCCACTGTGAGATACAGGAAGCAGGACTAGATGGGCCTTTGGCCTGATCCAGCAGGGCTCTTCTTAGGTTCTTAAGGCCCAGATTGGGTTGCAGGTTATTATTTACCTCAGAAATTTACTTCAGAAAGCCAGATACAAGGGAGTGGCCACAGGATGCAGGCATCTTGTCTTGTGTGCTCCCTGAGGCATCTGGTGGGCCACTGTGAGATACAGGAAGCTGGACTAGATGGGCCTTTGGCCTGATCCATCAGGGCTCTTCTTACGTTTTTCCATCCTGACCCATGTCCATTTTAGACACTCAACGGCCACATGCCCCTGCCTTGTAGGATGGCATACTCTGGCACAAGCTTCTTCTGATGCCTTGTGATGCCCTCTGGTCAGGATGCCAGCTCTTAAAGCAGTGGATGGTGGCAACCTCCCGCTGTCATGCGTGCCTGTGAATTGGGACCCACCTTGTTATCTGTTGCTCTCACCTTTGCTCCTGTGACCGCAGAACAGTCGGCAAGTCAACTTCCTTCTCCTGTGATGAAGGGCTTGTTTTCTGAATCCAGGCAGGGGTCAAAGCTCAGTGGCAAATCATACACTTTTCAGACAAACAGGCCAGGTGCATCTCCAGGTTGGGCTGGGAAAGACAGACCACCACCTGCAACCCTAGATACCTGCTCCAGGTAACACTAGCCAGATAGCCCAATGAGCTGAATCAGGATCATGCCTACTCATGTTCTTTGAATTCTTATGGAAGATCAAGAAAGGTGTTTTGAAGTCATACCAACTGAAGCGTTACTTTATACTCCAGTATTTATGGAGTGCTCAACATTCCCCCCTGCCCTAGCCAGGCGTTCATTGATCTTCTGAAATCAGTTCTTGTTTTCTAGGTTTAAAAGAGGGCTCCTTTTAAAGAAACAGCATTTTTCTTGAAAGACCAAAGAAGTCGTACTAATGCACAGGAGAGTCTGAATGAGATTTAAAAGTCGGAGAGGCTTTTCCTTTTTTCTTGATGCTAATTCTCCTCATTTACAAGACTGTCCCCTCCAGAAACAAATGACACGGGGAAACCAACAGGGTTCTTTCACTTCTGTTCACTGTTCAGCGAGACACACATTCATGCCACTTTGGGTAATTGAAACGCTGCAAGATTCAAATAGGAGGTTTTTTTCCATTAACTGGATTTGTCCTTGGAAATTATTTTAGCAAACACATCTTGAAAAGCCAAATATCGCAGGGCAAGTGAAAATAGACCAAGGTATGTATTATTGCCCAATTCTTTATCCAAGACTTACAAGCACTGGAATCTCTGTGTAAAATTTGGACTAGATGAATAGAAAAATGTATTCACTTGTAGAGGCATCATACCGAGATGATCGAAGGGTCCCAAGTAGGTTCCAAAGTGATGGGGTAGATAGCAGGTAGCATGCAGTAAGAGTAATCTATCCAAGGCTGCCATGACATTGAATATGAAACAGGAGGGATTGGGAAGTCATGTCCAGCTATTCCAAATCAGCCCCAGATTCGTCCGGGTTGCCTTATTTTGATATAATAATAATAATAATGCTAGTATTTATATACCACCTTTCTTTGGCCATTAGATTGCTCCTCTAGCTTTAATTCAAGGCGGTTTACATAGGCAGGCTTTATTTCTCTAAACCCCCAAGGGGTTTTTATAAATTGCAAAGAAGTTCTATCTGTCAAGAACTACAACAACATACAGATGGAACTTTCGTGGTCTAGTCCTTCATTCTGGCCGCACAATTGCCTTCCGGCTGGCTGATAGACGGCTTCTCTGCTCCCACCAGAGAAACAGCTGGCCCAGCACAACTCCTCTCTCACAGGCAGCTGGAGACAGCTCAGCTCTTATCAGTCGCAATTCTCAAGGTCTGCTGCTCACGGAGATTTCCAGTGTTATCGAACTGGCGACCTTTGGATCTTATCTTCAGGCAAACAGAGGCTTTAACCCTCTTGACTAAACCTCTGCCTGTGTGGGCCTTCTGGCTGCCTCTACTTCTCCTTAGACCAGTGGTTCTTAAACAGGAGAGTTTGGCCCACTGCAAGTGCTTGCTGGGGTGGAGCAAAGGCAGCAACCCCGTCTCCAGCATCGCATCACTGCCTGCGGTGACAGGGGCTGCGATTGTCTTACCCGTTGCCTTGCTGGGCTCTGGGAGCTGCGGGGAGCCCTGTGGAGGCTCTTCAGAGCTCCTCCAACATTGTAGTACTGAAAAAAAAAGCAATCACGACCCACTTCCGGGTTGTGATCACGAAACCAGAAGTGGGTTGTTATTATTATTATTTTTACAGTTTTACAGCGTTGGAGGAGCCCTCCCCCTTTCCAGCATCCCATCTTCCCATATTTTTATGGCAGAAGATTTAGCCGAGGGCAGAAGATTTAGCCGAGAGGGTTAATGCCTCCGTTTGCCTGAAGATAACACCTGAAGATCTCAAGGTCGTGAGCTCGGGACTGCCGGAAGTCTCTGCGAGCAGCAGACCTTGGAAACTGCGGCTGATTAAAAGCTGAGTTTCAGCTGCCTCGTGGGAGGAGTGTGCTGAAATCAGCTGCATCTCTGGTGGCAGCAGGGAAGCCTCATCAGCCAGCAGACGACAGACGGGTGGGCTAAAGAAAGAAGGCTAAATCCAGAAAGAAAGATCTGTAGGAGTGTTGTTCTTGGAAGATAGAACATTCTGTAAATTGTAAAAACCTTCGGGTTTGTGAGAAAGTCTGCCTATGTAAACCGCCTTGAGTTCAATCATTAGAGAAATCTAGTGAGCTTAAGAAAGGCGGTATATAAATAAATGTATTATTATTATTATTATTATTATTATTATTTTCAATATGGCTGCTCCAGGTGCTCGCGACCCGCTGATGGGTCCCAATGCACAGTTTGGGTACCATTGGTCTAGGATAATGGCAGCATCACTCTCTCTCTCTAAGCTTGCCATTCTTCAGTGGGGACAGGTGAGCTCTGCAGGTCCCACCCAGCAATCTTGTGCATGTTCCCAATGGTGTCAACTTCATTCCTTTCCATGCTTTTTTTTTTTTTTACGCCTCTGGTCTCTCCATTGCATTGCTCTGATTCAGAGAAAGGAACTGCTTCATTAATGACAAGTAAATGACTTTGGTAATCATCCCCTACCCTGAGCCAGCGTGGATGCACACAGGTCGCTATAAATCACAGGTTATGGGGGCATGACAGAATCGGGGGAGGGGGGAGCCATAAATACCAGTGTGTTTCCCAGCTTTAGATAACGCATGAACTAATTAAGTTTGTTGACTCTTGATTAATTGAAATAGCCCTGAATTTACCGTATTCAGTATCAGCAATCCTTTATTAGTAATGCCTAAATAAACCTGGCTTAGAGCAGTAAAAATAATGAAGTACAGGGAGATGAATAATTAATGGACAGTAACTTGCTGTTTGCAGAGGGATGCATTTCAGGGAAGCGTTAATGAGTCGTCTCGGCTTGAACTTTTGCTTCTTTCAAAAGAAGTGCGCCCTCCACAGCAGTGATTGTCAGTGGTTCTTGTCTTAAGGCACACTCACCACTATACTTCTCTATGGTCTTCGCCTCATTTGACTTCACTTCCAGCTTCTGGGAGACTCATCCATCCATTTATACAGCATCTATCTATAGCAGTAGTTCTCAAACCTTTTAGCACCAGGACTGTATTGGAAAAGGTGGAAGATACCTCCAGGAATTAGGGAATGGTATCAGCAGTGGCCTCTTGTTCATATCAGCCAGGGATTACAGGGTTAACCCCTACGTCTATGCCTGCAGCAGGAGCACAGCTGCAGGCTGATGAGGGCCCTGGCTAGGAAGTGATTAGCACAGGTGCAGATGGGTGTGGCTGATGAAATAAAGCCTGCCCAGCAACAGACACCGATTGGCCTGCCTCAGTATAAAGTGGGAGTCAGGAGCTGCAGTAAGGGACCTGGGTAGGTGCTGGAGGAGGGCACCAGGTAGGTGCTGGATGGATTGTTCAAGGAAGGGTGATTAGCACCAGGTAGGTGCTGGAGGAGAGGCACTGGGCAGGTGCTGGATGGGTGGACTGACTGTTAAAGGACTGGATAAGGTAAGGTTATTGTGGGGAATAACTGTGGGGAACAGTTGTATGGCTGCCATGCCCCTGGAGCCACCAAGTGGAGGAGGCAGTTGTGGCTTGGGCAAGCTGACTGCTTATTGTTTGGTGGTGGGGTTTGTTGGTGCTAGACTTAGGGTAGTTTGGAGCTAAGCCGGTGATGAGGGCAGTCTGGAGGAAGCTGGCCAGCCAGTGATCCCAAGCAAAGCTGCTGGAAGAGAAGAGGCCCAGTGGGTGACTGAACCCCCTCCCTCTTGCCTGTCTCTGAGGTTGCTCTCGAGGGGAAACAAGTTAGCCCAGCGTGGGCATCAGGGCCCTTGGGGAGGCGCAGCAGGCAGAACAGGAACCCACTTTTTTGAAAGACAGTATGTCCAGGAGCCAATGGAAGTGATGTCACGGCCAGAAGTGCCGTCTTTGTTGCACCAGAGCCTGCTGCTTTCCTGAGAACGCAGCCATAAGTTGAGTTCTCTGCCATTTTCCAGCTTGTTTACTACCTGAACGCAAGCAAAACAACCACACCGCCCACCCCCCTTTCCAGCATCCCATTTTCCCATCTTTTCAGTATGGCTGCTCTTGGTGCTTCCTGATCCACCTGAAATTGACATTCCAATGTGGTTTGATTCATTGCATTCAGCCTTACATTAAACCTTTAAATTACCTTTCCAGTGATGTATCACATGATGGTACTATTCATACTTATGAAGGTTTTCATAATTTTGGTAATTAGTGTCAAGCTCAACTTGTTGCCCCCCCCCGGAGGAGGAAGTGTGGGCGGGGGGAGTGGCGCCCCCCCCCCCGCTTTTTTTTTAGCTTCTTTAGCTGTAGCCCTGGTTCCTTTTATCACCTGGGTGATAAAAGTTCAAAGTTCTGATAGGCAGGTTTAAACCAAACAGAACCCCCAGATTTCCTGCTTCTAAGTAGGCAGAGTGGGACCCACGACCAGGTGTGAGCCAAACTCAGCAGGGATCCAGGGCGATTCAGCTGCAACCTTTCATTCACCAAGCCCATACCAGACCATTTGACACATGCGATACACATCCTAGGCAAAGCTTATCTGTTGCACATATCTTAGAGGTCTTAGAGGTCTAGAGATATGTTGCACATATCTTAGAGATCAGGAAGGGGAATGTGGGGAATGAGATTATAAAAAGGATGCTCCAAAATCCCCCCTTTTCTCTGCTGTGTACTAAAAGTGGGGTGCAATTTCAGAGAACTGGAGGAAACTGAAATTGGCTTGTGACACATTTCTCAGTTCTGTGGGTGATGCATTTTCTCTCCCCGCCCCCCGAAGTTTCCTCGGAATGACATGTCATGACACGGTGACATCCATAGCACATTCTGGGGGGAGAGGGAAAATGTATGACAGACAGTGGGGGAGAGTTGCTGAGAGGAGCTCCAAAGAGAGGGGAAAGGGACAGCCATCAGCCGCAACCAGCTCTGCAGAAAGGGTCTCAATTGCTCCCCCCTCCCCTTGAAACTGAAGCTCTTTATCCAGCTCCTGTGACCACTAGGCTGTCCCAGCGCTGCCCCTTCAGGAGCGCACTTCTGCTGAGGGTCTGGGAAGGAGGGAAAATGGCTGCAGAAGGCAAGGGATGCTATGGGGAAAGGAGCAAACTAAGAGAGGTGAGAGAAGGAGAACTTCTGAGGTGCTCGGAGACTCCACCCTCTCAGCAGCGCCATTTGGGCATCGCTTTGCAATCACCGCCCAGCTGCTGAGTCGCACAGTGGCGTCACTAAGGCATCTGCTCCCGGGGCAAAGAAGATTTTGCCGCACTGGTCTTCTGCGACAAAATCAAATTTAAGTAAATAAATTAAAAAAAGGTTTTCTGGTTAATTGGACATAACTTTTGATAGAATGCAGATATTCCAATGTGGTGTGTTTCATTGCATTCAACGTTAAGAGCGCAAATCCTAACCTGGAGTTAGGCCGGCACAGTTGGGCCACCGTAAAGTATGTTTGGACCACCCTCAGAGCCAGATTGGCCAGCACACAGACGTGCGCCATCCTCCCTGACTCCAACAGTGGTCCAAACATGCTTTATAATGGCCTTTATTATGCCAGCCAAACTTTGCTGGCTTAGTTTATGCCTGCCTAACTCCAGGTTAGGATTGCGTCACTAATCACCTTTCCAATTACTTATAACATGATGGTTTTCAGACATTGGCCACTAGTGTCAAGCTCAGTTTATTGCCTCCCCCAAAGCTTGTTGCTTGGTGCAATTGCTACCCCCTGCATTCCCTTAGCAACATTTCAGCAGAAGCAGAAGAGTGATAATCGGGTTCTCCCACATTTTGAAAGCATGATCAAGATTTGCACATGTTCTGTTCTGTTGCTTGCAGCACTTGAGCTCCTACATGAGAACAAAGTGCTTATTTCTTGCCATCATCTGCTTACTGACATAACTTCCTGTTTAACGATGTCAGCAGGCACCAGGAATGCTATTCAGCCCACATTATCCAAGGAGTTTAACACCAGTGGCGTCATTCACCCGGTACACTGGGCGGGACTTACCTTTGAGCGGCAGTCCACCCGTAGCGTCACGCCACATTCCTCCGCTTTCGGCGGAAAACGGCGGAAAGCGGCGTGACGCAACGGGCAGAATGCCGCTCAAAGGTAAGTCCCGCCCAGCATACCGGGTGAATGACGCCACTGTTTAACACCCTTGGTCTACCCCTGCTAACTGGGCAAGAGGCACTTTTTCAAGTGGTGTCCTCTTATATTTAGCAGCGGGAGAGTAATTGTCCCTCTTCACCCCGGCGCAGTGTCTTTTCTAGTGGCTGCTGCTGCTGCTGGTGTTCTGCATTTTTTGATTGTGAGCCCTTTTAGGACAGGGAGCCCTTTAACTGTATTATTATTTGCCTGTAAACCGCTTTGTGAACTTCGTATTGAAAAGCAGTATATAAGTACCGATTGATTGGTTGATTGGTTGATTGATTGATTCAACTGCAAGGCTAAAAAAGACTTCAGTGACCATTTTTATCTCTGCACTAGATTATATCCAAGCAAAGGTTCTGACCTGGAGGGCTTTGAAATTGCCAGCTGGCCAATTTTCTTGTGTCTGACTTGGAGTGGCAGTTGGCTCTCCAGATGTGTGACCTGCAGCCATTTTTGCACACCCACGAGAAGGGCACAAACAGGCTTCATTTTCTTTGCTCTACTGTAGGAAATGAGATTACTTGCGCGGTGGGGGGGGGCAGGGGATTCTCGCATGCAGGGTTTTGCCAGGCAAATTTTCCTATGCCCTGCCTGGACTCAAAATGGCAGGTCGTGCTGTAAATTGCTTGCTATTATTGTCTTCATTTTGGCTCCTCGAAATGTGCTGTTTTAAGAAATTAGCAAAAACAGATGGAGAACCACATCCGCTCGGCTCTTGACAATGCACTGAAGTAATTAAGCAATTATTTCTCCAACATAATAAAGCCACCAGAAATTGGGGTGCGGGGGGGGGGAGAGACCAGCCCTACACATCTCCCTGTATGAGCCGTTTATTACCGTGGATTAATAGCATTAAAAGACTAAAGCAGAGTTAATACCACCATAGCAAAATTACATTTTGGATAATTGAAATTCACCCTTTGGCCGGCGTGTGGAGAAGAAATGGCTGCTGTTGATTTTCTTTTTATTTGCCAAAAGTAACACTGAAACGGAGAGGGTGTAATATGTGCAGAAAGACCAAGAGGAAAAAGATGGAAGGCCTGTAGCATTGGTAGCTTTTGGGCAGCCCACACTGCTTGGAAGGGGGGGGTTAGGATCCAGCCTAGTGCCTGAGGTACGTCCCACTCTGTCCCGAGCTTAGTCAGCCCACAGGCCTGCCCTCCCCAGCCCCAATCCGCCTTCATTCCATCCTTCTCCCACACTGCCCAGGCTAGTGCTGTGTCCGGAAGGAGTTGGCCGGCACGTGTTCTTCCACTTGCACAGCCAGCCCCTGAGATCTTGCAGATGTTACAGCACTTTTGCAACACTCCCGGGCCTGGGTGAGGGACTTGTGCTGGCCCAGCTCGATCTTAGGATTGAGCTCTTAAGGGCACAGCAACATGAAAAGGGACCCTCTCCCCGAATCAAACTGACAGCACAATCCTATCCCCCCGAGCGCCGATGCAGCGACTGCTGTGTAAGCCTACAGTGTCACAATTGTATTGTCAAGCATGTCGGCAGCTCTCCGAGAGTAGGCAGTTCAGCAGGAAGGCCTGTGCCATTCTGCCAACACTGAGATACTGGGACTCATCCAAATGCGCTTTACGGTGTCCCTTGTGCCAGCCAAACTTTGCTGGCCTAACTGGGCCGGCCTAACTCCAGGTTAGGATTGCGCCCTGAATCTTAAAGGAGTGACAGGGCGGAGCAGGTAAGCTCCTGTTGGGCAGTGTAGAGGCAGGGAGAGGGTAGAAGGAGGGCAGGGAGGAGTGTAATAGAGCAGGGAGAGAGCAGATTGGGATGGATCAGACCCTGAAGGGGGAGGGATCGGTGGCAGCTGTGGGCCAGGACCCATTTGGTGGGTCGTGACCTGATGTCAGGCGGGTTGCAGAAAGCTGGGAGCAGCCATTTTGGAAACGGCAGACCTTACGCTTGCTCTACTCCTTTTGAGATTGTTAACTTCAAATTTTCAAGTGAGGTTTTTTAGTTCAGTGCTTTTGCATAATATGATGTCCTAATTTTGGTTTCATGGCTGAGCACTTGCTACAGTCCAAGAATGCATTTGAGGAAGCGTCAGTTGATTACGTCACACTGATCGCACTTTCTGCTTGATGATGGCACTTCCGGCTATGACATCACTTCCAGGTTCATGGCATCACTTCCAGTGGGTCCCAACGTGAGTGCCATTCTAAAAAGTGGGTCCTGGTCTAAAAGGTTTGAGAACCACTGTTGTATCCTATTCCCCCTCCCAGGCCTGAAAGCTTAACACAAGGCTTCTTGGATTTGCACCAGCAATTTTGCTGGTTGGTGCAGGTCGGAGAAGCCCCATTGTAGAGGATGGGTCTTCTTTACCAAGATGTCCCCTTCTCCTGAGGAGACCTCCCGTCTGCTCCTAATCAGTACAGTGCTGGTAAGGATTGGCTGTAAATGCCCTGAAAGTCTGGCATCCTTTCTCCAAGCAGTGACGTTTCTACAGGGATGGCAAAGCTCTAAGTTTTGCAAGAAGCCTTACCTTGCAGTGGAAATCACTTCTCTCCTGCACTGTTTTAGCCAATCCTCACAGGGAAAAGCAACATCTTGGCGTTGCTTACTGGCTACAGCAGCAAGGGAGAGGAGGGATTTACATGACAGGGTAAGGTTTCTTGCAACACTTGGAGCTTTGCCCTCCCTGTAGAAACGCCTCTGTCTCCAAGTGCTGCCAGGACCAGCCAGAAACTTCTGGGAAGTCCAGAATATGGACATGAAGGCAGGCCCTCCCCTGTTGTTCATCTGGTATTCGAACTGTTTGGGGCTTCTTCTGGGATAAGTTAAGTAGTGACATAAACAAGAGAGGATATTGAGATGGAGCCTGGAGGTATTGCATAAATCCTGTTTTAGAGCTCTCCAGCAAGGAGCATTGGATGGTAATTCAAGTACAGAGTCCCTGGGTAATTTTCTCCATAATATATGAAAGCCTTCAGAAAAGGAAAGTGGAAGTAGACTGCGCGTGAGAAAGAGCTGAGAGGGAGCAAAGGGGGGACGAGATGGAATACAAAAAAAATATTCTTTTAATTCATCCCATGTGTGCACTACCCCTTGCCTTCAGTTGAGGGTGACCTACACAGGCCCATGCTGAAGGGGCTTCTATGCACATGGAGAACTCAGCACATGCAGGCCTGACACCCCACCCCCACCCCGCTGCACCAGTGGCAGTCCTGGAAGGCAGGGGGAAATTTTAAGTTTTGCAGGAGCCTGAGATCCTATGTAACGTGGCACCTCCCCCCTTGCCTACAGAGCCATTTGCGGTGCAGAGAGCTGGCTTGCTCTCTGAGCTGCAAATGGCCCTGGAGACAAGGGGAATGGACCGTGTTACACAGGAGCTCAGGCTCCTGCAAAACTTAGCATTTTGCCCCCCCATAGGACTGCCACTGCTCTGCACAGGAAGAATCCACAAGGCTCGACTGATCTCTTTGTGTATAAATACTTTTGATTGATTGATTGATTGATTGATTGATTGATTGATTGATTGTATGCCTGCTTGGAAGGATGGGGATTGAATGTGACTTGGGGACATCCATCCGTAAGATTACCAGATCCAAATTGGGACAGAGTGCCTCTACCTTTAACCATTGTATAGAAGAGGACATTTGGGCAAGTGCAGCTCATCATGGAAGGGTTTCAAAAACTGCACCTGCCCAATTCCCTCTTCTATACAATGGTCAAAGGGATACGCACTCTGTCCCAGTTTGGATCTGGTAACCCTATCTATCCATCAGGCATTCTTGTATTATCTGATTCCCTGAATGGCAGATGGGAGAGAGGACACAGTGGACTCATGGTGGCAGCCACCCTGAATCCGCCACGCTCTAACCCTCTACAATCTGCTGCTGATGCAACCCGCACCATGCAACCCTCACTCACACAGCCCACAAAATGATCCAATGGTTCCTGGAGTGAGAGTGCAATCCAAACCTGGAGTTAGGCTGGCACAATTGGGCCAGCAAAGTTTGGCCGGCACAAGGGCCACCCGTAAAGCGTGTTTAGACCACTCTCGGAGTCAGGGAGGATGGCGCACGTCTGGCCTCTCTGATTCTGAGAGTGGTCCAAACATACTTTATGGTGCCCCTTGTCCTGGCCAGAATTTGCTGGCCTAACTGTGCCGGCCTAACTCCAGGTTAGGATTGCGCTGTAAGTCACTTCAGATTGCGGAAGACTGAATGGTCCTTCATGTTAGAAACAATCCTCTGGATGCACAGTATGTACTTGTTAGGGAGAAGAGTCTGAGCCTACCCTTCTCCCTGGCGTGCCTAATTTTCAGTGTGCAGGGGTGGTTTTTCCTTCTTCATGGAAGAGCATTCATTCCATAGCAGTAGCTTGAAGCAGCAGAATCCAGAGACAGTTTTCATCTCCTTGTCGGCTGATTGTGTGTGAACTAGCTCGACAACGCAGTCCTCCCAATCCAAACTGTGATGCAATATGACAAAACTGTGGTTGAGTAGGTTGTGTGAATGACCTTAGAACCCCCCCCCCCCTGCACTGACCTCAGGCCATGCTGCCCCCTGCATGTCACAGAGCCAAAACAGCAGAGTCAGTGTGTGATGATGACTGCAACATCAAGGGCAACAATTGGGGGGGGGGACTTCCACACCTCGTTGCCCTTCATTTTGCAGGAAAATGGGACTGGGAGACTCGAACGCTTGAACCAGCAACAATTATTAGGGCCCAGCCCTATCCAACTTTCCAGCACCAAAGCAGCCACAGTGGAGCCCTGGCATAAGGGAACCAACGTCCCCTTCCCTTGAGAAGGCCTCCATGACTGCCCCTCCACCACAGGATACAGCATATGCCCCATTGGCACAGCTGCATTGGTGCTGGACGGTTGGATAGGATTGTGCCCTGTGTGTGTGTGTGTGTGTGTGTGTGTGTGTGTGTGTGTGTGCGCGCGCGTGCGCTTGTGTGTTGGAATAATTTGTGACCATCTGGGTGCAGATCTCCAATCATTTTCAAGCAAGAGAATTAAACATTGTCAGTATATAACTCAGTGCACAACCCTAACCTGGAGTTAGGCCGGCATATTAGGCCGCAAAGTTTGGCCAGCGCAAGGGCCACCGTAAAGTGCATTTGGACCATTCTTGGAGTCAGGGAGGGTGATGCGTGTCTGTGTGCTGGCCTCTCTGATTCCGCTGTTGTTGTTCAGTCGCTAAGTCGTGTCCGACTCTTCGCGACCCCCTGGACCTCAGCACGCCAGGCCTCCCTGTCCCCCACTAGCTTCCGGATTTCGCCCAATTTCATGCTCATTGCTTCGGTGACACTCTCTAACCATCTCATCCTCTGCCGCCCCCTTCTCCTGCCTCATTCTGAGAGTGGTCCAAACATACATCCCTTTGTCCCTTGTGCCAGCCAAACTTTGCTGGCCTAACTATGCCGGCCAATGTAAGGGTTGCGCCCTTACATTCGATATGGAGGGATTGAGAAGGCAAAAGAAATGAAGCCGAAGAGTAATTGCGACATTTTATGTCTCATAACCAGAGACCTGAAACCACTCCAAAGTGCAGCTCCTTCCCCATTTCTCCAAGATCAATAATAAAAATGTGTATTTTTAAAAATGAACCAATATCCCTGTAATTTATTTGGACATAAAAGTGCACTTCTTTGACCAGGTAACACTCCAGTGCTGTTTCATATGCAGCTAGTCAACCTACTTGGGAAAGTAATCTAGGAGCCACCGTGGAAAAGTGTTTTTTAAGCTTGTAAAATCTAATAGGAACCAAACCTCCCCTTTTTTGTAATATTTCTTAAGGGAGACATCAAAACTATCAATAGAAAGAATTTGGACGAGTCTCAGCTTAGCTAGATAGATAGACTCTTTTTGGATTATTTTTTTCAGGTGGACACCAGAAGGCCTCAGTTGTCTGGGAATTTAAGGCCTAGTATTTTGTTGCTATGGGAATGGTGCGTTGTCACACCACCATCAATCTTTCCCCTTTGGTCCTCGTTCAAATGTTTCTCATTGATAGGAGATGTCTTTTTCCCCCCCCCCCAAATAAACTTTGGAGGCAACTATTAATTAAAACCAATATAAATATAATTTGAAAAGGGAACATTTAAATCAATTATTACTTAAATCAGAGTTTCTCAATTTGTGGGTTGTGACCTGATGTCAGGTAGACAGCTGGGAGTAGCCATCTTGGAAGCTGCAGGCTTACTCTTGGGTGAGTGTTAGCAGTTTGAATTTTCAAGCCAGGGTATGTTTTTAAATTTTGTTTTTAGCTCGGTGCTTTTACTCTCAATATTTTGTGTATAAAATTTAAGTATAAAATTAATACTTTTACATTAAAAGTATTTTGTCCTAATCTTGCTTTCCGTCATGGTTGTGCAATTCATGGTTGTGCAATTGCTGCAGTCCAAGAATATCAGTTTGCATTTAATTCCAGGAATGGCATTCCATATGATGTCACAATGACTGCACTTCCTGCTTGATGAGGTCACTTCCGGCCATGGCATTACATCCCGGTTAATTTATTTATTATTTATTTATTCAATTTCTACCCCGCCTTTCTGCCCGAAGGCACTCAAGGCGGCGTTACAAAATTAAAACACAATAAAATAATTCCATCTATTAAAAGACAATAATTAAAAACAATATTAAAAATAAAACATTAAAATTAATGACATTGTTTCCAGTGACTCCTGACACACATGACATTGAAAAAGTGGGCCCGGGCCTCAAATGTTTTAGAACCACTGCCTTAAATGGTATTTGGCCTTTGCGAAAAGTAGCCTTACCATCTAAAAGAGAGAAGAAGTTGTCCACGCTAGACCCTGTGGAACAAGCTTCCCTCTGGGTCATGCAGGGTGAAAGCTACTTGAAATTAATAAACTAAAGTTCAGCAAGTTTAACTATTTGCATATGCAAATTTAACAAAAGTGCAGACTTCTCGAGATGCCCATCAAAAGGTTATCAGTAGATTCCCCCAGACAATGATATATATTAAATCCATTCCTCATACAAATAATCAAATTGCTTCCCATTTGAGTAAAAGAGGCTTCATATATATCTGTGTGCTGTCAAAAATCTCAGAATTTTTGCTCTGCTCCACAAGAAGTTATGGAAAATGGAAAAAAAAAAAGATAATAAGTTGACATGTCCCCACATGCGCATATTAGCGGGAGGCCCTAAGTGGCAGAATGTGCATTAAAGCAACACAGCTAGTAGGATTGCCTGCCACCCTCTTCACTTCTTAATGGTGCAGCAATCCCACTGTGCCTCATTACACTTGGTTGTGCCTGGAGTGAATTCCCCTATTATGTTTTCAATTAATATTTATTTTGTCTTTTTAAAAAAGTGTTGAACAAAACAATGAACAAAATTGGAGATGGCGGATAAATCAAGAAAAGAAGGGCACACAAACAAGGAAGAGCAGGGGAAAAACAAAGTGGAAAGACGAAACCAATGAGAAGGAGAAGGAAAAAAAATGCAAAGTATAGCCATTGTAGGGCTTCAGTAGGAACTCCATAGTTGAGGTGAAAACCCTTTTTCCAGCATTCTGTCATTTCACAGACAGAGGGTGCAAATCCACATGCTTCTTGCCGGACCTGCACATGTGTGCTGCATCAGCCCAATGCTACCATGAAAGCCAGTGGCGTCATGCAGCCGGAACGCTGGGCGGGAGGAACGGGTGAGCGGCAGCCTGCCCGTTGCATACCACTCCGTTTCGCCGTCTTCCCCGCCCCAATACAACCAGTAATTGTAAGTTACTGAACACTTACAATTCCTGAGCAGTCTGGATATTTCAAATAAATTATCATGAACTCTTCTCAAACGCCTTCAGTCTTTTAGCCTCCAAAGGAACTTACACTCAATAAAAGTCAGTTTATGCCATACAATACAATTCTGTTAATACTTTTTTTTTTGGGGGGGGGAGGGAGAGTCGCTTACTCTAATTATTATGGCACAGAATTATTATTTTTTGCTCTTACTTCAGTCACCACAAGTTCTGCTTGAGTGTTATTTTCCTCTTTTGACCCTGTGCACAACAATTAATGATGTGGTTTGCATCTAACTTTTTCGTTAAATTAATGGGCACACAGAATTCAGAGGAGCACTTACAGACTGCTTAATTCATACTAATTGCAGTAATTGACATGGAATTGTGGCTGTCATCATTCAGGAAGCGGTCACCTCTGATTAATATACATTATGCAATTATAAAACATGAAAGATGTTTTCCTTTAAAAGTATTGCATTAATATAGATGTGGATTTAAGATGTCACCCCACGTTCCACACCACATACTACTTTATATGGATGTGTGTTTGGAGGTTTTCGGGAATTTGAAGGGCAGCTGTAAAAGAGAAGAGCATGATGCCAAACTCTGTGGTGTGGCACGAACACCTGGGGCTCCATCTTTTCAGAGGCCCCTTTTCACATCCGTGAAATTCACAAAAAGCACAATTGTGCATGCAGCATCAAAGCAAACGTAAAAGCCCATGCTGGATTGAAGCCACATCTGCACATGCGTGCCACTAGCTTGTTCTGCCAAATCCCATCCTGCAACAGAGAACTTAAAGTTGGGTTCCACCAAATTCCCTGCCGGGCCACTTCAAGGGCCCTGATGCCCACAATAGGCTAACTAGTTTCCCCACAGAGCAGCCACAGAGATAGGCAAGAGGGAGGGGGTCAGTCACCCACTGGGCCTCCTCTCTTCCAGCAGCTTTTGTTTGGGATCACCAGCTGGCCAGCCTCCTCCAGACTGCCCTCATCACTGGCTTTGCTCAAAATACCCCACCACCAAACAATGGGCAGCCAGCTTGTCCCAGCTGCAACTGCCTCCTCCACTAGTGGCTCCAGGGGTGTGGCAGCCAAACAACTGTTCCCCACAGTCATCCCCCACAATGAGCTTACCTCAGCCAGTCCTTTAACAGTCCTTCAGGCCATCCAACAGGCAGTCCGTCCATCCAGCACCTACCTGGTGCCAATCTCCAGCTTCTAGCCAGGTCTTCATCCAGGACCTTCCAAGCTCCCATCCCAGCTCCCTTTCTCCAGGTCCCCCAACCAGCTTTATACTGAAGCCAATATATTGAGGCCAATCAGTGGGCAGGCTTTAATTCATCAGCCACGCCCATCTGCACCTGTGTTCCCTAGGCTTGCAAGAGTTCTGGGATTAACCCCATAATCCCTGGTTCACCTGGACAAGGGGCCATTGCTGATACCACTCTCTATCTCCTTGGGGTAACTCCTGCCTTTTCCAATACATAGGTATTCAACAATGCTCACTGAGTGTAGCACATATTGCAAAGCTATTTTTGAAGACCAAATGGTCTTGAAGATTCAAAATGGTCAAATGGTTCTGCCATTTTCTACTGTAGGCGCATTCACGCAACACTTTTAATGTTGTATTTCTGAAACATTTTTAGGGAACCCTCAAAGACAAAGAAATATTTTTTTGAAAAATTTCCATATACATGAAACAGCAGCAATGTGATAGTGCATCTAATATAGGCTAGATGCAGTCTTTTTTTTATTATTTTAGATCTGTCCATGGTTCTAACGTATTGATCCTTCTGTCAATTCTAATCCAAAATTGGCCTCGTGCAAGAAAACATTAAGAACATGATATTGTACAACTGTGATTCCCAAACTGTGGGACCCACCAGAGGATTGCGAGCCAATTTCAGGTGAGTCACAAAGCACTTAGTGCAGCCATATTGAAAATGTGGGAAGGTGGGTGCTTGAAAGGCTGTGTGGTTCTTTTGCTTGTGTCAAGGTTGTAAATCAGCTTTTTTTCCCCCTTGCTGATTCACTTTGCCATTGGAAAATGGCTGAGAAATAACCCAACATATTGCTGCATTCTCAGGAAAGCAGCAGGCTCTGATGTCACAATGAAGGCACTTCCAGTCATGATATCATTTTTGGTGGGTCCCAACAGATTGTCATTCTAAAAAGTGGGTCCTGGTGCTAAAAGGTTTGAGAACCCCAATACGAGCCACACCAAACAGGCCCTCCTTTCCTGCTATATGCGGATTGTCATACCATTTTTACGTCTTTGCTTTCTTTTCATCATTCTGGAGTATTTCTTGATGGTTTATGTATTCCCTGTGCAAAGGATCAGAAGTACACATTATTTGCATTGTTCAATGCAATACCAGCAATGTATCCAAGCGTCCCATTTTCAATTATGACTTTTTTCCCCCTGTATTTCTATTAGGCACATGAGCAATGTCTACAGTTGTTCTGAGAATTGCAAGAGCCATTGTTTGCTGTCATGCAAAGTGTGCAGGGGGCTCTTGGGTGCAGTAGAAATCACAAGTTAATGGAGACAATCAACATTAAGTGCTTGGAAACCTCTGTCCCCAGCCATTGGTAGTACATTGGGAAAATGTACTGCAGTGCAAATGTGGGACAGAAACCTAAATGAGGCCGACACAACTGGTGACGCGCCAAGTTGAATGTGTGCCACCAACCCCATATGGGGATGCAACAGAAACAGCATTGGAGGCCAGGACTAAGTGCTGCTTACCAGTGAAAATCACAACATGGAAGGGCCAATGATGCACTTATAATAGAATAATAGAATTATAGAGTTAGTAGGGACCTACAGGGACGTGGTGGCGCAGCGGGTTAATCCGCTGCTGCTGGGCTTTCCGACCGGAAGGTTGGGAGTTCAAGACTGCGCGATGGAGTGAGCTCCCGTTGCTTGTCCCAGCTCCTGCCAACCTAGCAGTTCGAAAGCCCCCCCAAAATGCAAATAGATAAATAGGGACCACTTCGGTAGGAAGGTAACGGCGTTCCGTGCGCTACGGCGTAGAGTCATGCCGGCCACATGACCACGGAAGCTTGTCCTCGGACAAAACGCCGGCTCTACAGGCTTAGAAACGGAGATGAGCACCGCTCCCTACAGTCGGCCACGACTAGACCATTTGGTCGTGGGGAACCCTTTACCTTTTAGGGACCTACAAGATCATCTAGCCCAACCCCTGCCTGTAGCAGGAAATCCTCCTAGAGCAGCTCCACGAGGTGCCTGTCGGGCCTCTGCTAGAAGGTCTCCAGTGAGGGAGAATCCGCCACCTCCCTCGGCAATCCATTCCACTTAACCTCATGAGTAGTCTGGCACTTAAATATCTTCAGAGTAGCTGTCCTAGCCACACCCAGGGTTAAGAAAGGAGCATCTCCCAAACTGGATGTTGCCCAAGGGCAGCTTTGAAGATGTGCTTTTGTGGAGGATAAAATACACATGTTAAAAGTAAGTCCTTCCCTTCATTGGCTGCCTTTCCTTTACAGCCAAATCCCCAAAGACGGGCCAACCCTTTAAACATGATTGCTAGTTTTATGTCTCCATGTTATGTGGATTTCGGATCACAAGCGACGACTTAATTCTTCTGAGGCAGCCGGCCTTAATTTCAGACGAGCCTTTGAGGGAAATATTCAACCTTCCAGCTTTCTAATCTTTTTTAAAGTTTAGTTTTAATTCCTCCTGCTGAAGACAAGCCAGTTCTGTTCTAATTCTCGAGTCAAGTTAATCCAGTGAAGAAGTAATAAATATCTCCAAGCGCACATTTTGCAGCCTGAGGAAAGCTGGTGAAAAAAAAGAAGAAAAGCAACCTGCTTATTGTTCCAGCCTTTCCTATTAACAAAGGAGAAGAAAGAAAACAGACGTGTGTATTATCTGAGAGGGAGAGTCATGCCATGAACAGGGGGAAGGCTTGTTTTGAACTGGGCAGCATCACAGTGTGGTGCACCGAGCAGTTGCAATGCAGCAGCACATTTTGACTGGGGTGCCATGACACATTGGTGTGCAATGGGAGTTTGCAGCGACACAGTTACAGCTACACAGTAACTGTATTACAGCTACACATCCCTGTATTTCCCAGCAGTCCAGAAAAACCTCATTCACAGCCCAATCCTATGCTATGCTGCATTCTGCAGGGGCATTTGGGCTGCTGAAGGTCACCTTGGGGAAGGGGACATTTGTCCTCTTGCCCTGGGATAAGCCCCAGAAGCCAGTATGGGTCAACCCCTGCAAGGGGGAAGAAGCCACATTGGGTCAACCTACACACTATTTATTTATTTATTTATTATTAGATTTTTACCCCGCCTTATTGTGCCCGAAGACACTATGGGTGTACCCAGTGATGTCATTCAGGGGGAACGGACCAGAACGGGCGTTCCGGATCCTAACGGGCTCCGTGGCTGGTTCCGGGTTCCCGACAAGTGCCCATCAAAAGTGAGTTCCTGTTCCTAAATCATTTGAATGACACCACTGGGTGTACCCCTGCTAATTGGGCAAGAGGCACTTTTCCAAGTGGCGTTCCTCTTATATTTATCAGGGGGAGAGTAATTGTCCCCCTTCCCCCCAGCACGGTGGCTGTTGCTGGTGGGGTTCTGCATTGTTTTTTTAGATTATGAGCCCTTTTGAGCCAGGAGCCATTGAACTTTATTTTTTGGCCTGTAAACTGCTTTGTGAACTTCTTGTTGAAAAGCAGTATATAAATGCTGCTTGACTGCGGGTGCAATCCTAACCAACTTTCCAGCACCGGGGTAAGGACAATGCAGCTCTGAGGTCAGGGAGCAAACATTTTCCAAGACTGCTGCCCCACAGCAAGATGCAGCACATGCCCCATTGGCACAGCTATGTCAGTGCTGGGAAGTTGGTTAGGACTACGCCCTGATTGATTGGACTCAGACCTGTGCCAATGATATCGCTGGTGCAAATGGTGCAAATTTTAAATTTTATTGTTGTGTTTTTAATTTTGTTTGAATATGTTGTTTTAATGTTCTTTTATAGTGTTTTTTTAATGTTAAATTTTATAGTTTTATGTAATGCCGCCTTGAGTGCCTGCGGGCATAAAGGCGGGGTAAAAATCTTTTAAATAATAAATAAATAAATAAATAAATAAAATGCAAGTTGGACTGGGCAAGTGGATCAGGCCTGGGAAGGGGGTTGGATATGGCTTGCGCTGGTACTGCCAATTCCACCCCCTCTGGGGCATGATCTGCCCATCCCTCTCCCATTTCTCCCCCATTCCACCCCTCCCTTCCCTCTCCCAATCTCCCCCCATACCTGTGCAAGGTATATCTGGTCCTGCAGACATCCCAACAACCACTGGTGAACTACCGGTGCCCTGAACCATTTTGTAGTGCCAATGGACAATGCAGCATTAGGATTAGATCATCAAATTCATGTTAGATAATCTCCTTATTTATACAGTAACCACTGAATGTTCCAACGTGTTCAGGGAATGTTTAACCACATCACCACCACATCCTCTCTCCTTGTTGACAAAATTTTCCTGAAGAGATGCTCATTGTGCATTGTCTGACTGCCTTTGGAGAATAAAGCTTGTTAAAGAGACAGGCCCATTTTCAGTCCTCCAAGGCAATTTTCCTGCATGGTTTTACTGGGCTACTGAATTTGAAAGAAATGAGAAAAAAACCCACTTTAAACAGGGGAACACACACACACACACACACACACACACACACACACCCCTAACGTCAAGAAACAGAGTGAAAAAGACTGAAAAATCAATGCCAGTTTTGAAATGAGCTTCTGCGGCCCAGCTACCCTAATCACACAGTTTGTCTCTGACAAATGCAGCAGAGAAGAGTTTTTTCTCTTCATTCTTCACCCACCAGCCATTCTGACTTGGTCAATAATGGATAAGCAAGGATGAGCTGCTAAGGCATTATGCAATTATTCTATTGAACGAGCTTGCTGATGTGCTCAATAAATAATGAGATTGTTAATTGTGTATCAGTGTTTGCCTTTCCACTGTGGTCATCAACATACTGAAAATGTGTGACTCTTCCTCCCCCTTTTCTCGTTGTTTTATTTCAAGTTAGAGGAGCGAACTTTGCATTAGAAATAGGAAGAACTGAACAAAATGATCATTGCGGGAGTCACACACAGGGTTTTCAAGGGGACTGAACCACCCCCCTTCCCGGTAATGCCTCATAGTAAAGGCCATCTTGGGCCACAGCCACCTCTTAACTGGGGCTGGTGCATCTCCAAAAGGACATAGTGGAGCTGGAAAAGGTGCAGAAGAGAGCGACTAAAATTATGGTTACAGGGCTGGGGCACCTCCCTTATGAAGAAAGACTGCAGCGTTTGGGGCTTTTCAGCCTAGAAAAAAGGCACCTGAGGGGGGACATGATTGAGACATACAAAATTATGCACGGGAGGGATAAAGAGTCGATAGAGGGATGTTCTTTTCCCTCTCTCAAAACACCAGAAGCAGGGGGCATCCACTAAAACTGAGTGTTGGGAGAGTTAAAACAGATAAAAGGAAATACTTTTTTACCCAGCAGGTAGTTAATCTGTGGAACTCCTTGCCACAGGAGGTGGTGGCGGCATCTGACCCAGGTGCCTTTAAAAGGGGATTGGACAGATTTCTGGAGGAAAAGTTCATCATGGGCTATAGGCCATGATGGGTTGTGCAACCTCCTTGTGCTACAAGCAGGCTACTTCAGAACATTAACAGTAAGCTACCTCAGAATGCCAGGTGCAAGGGAGTGGCAACGGGATGCAAGCATCTTGTTGTCTCGTGTGCTCCCTGGGGCACCTGGTGGGGCACTGTGAGATACAGGAAGCTGGACTAGATGGGCCTTTGGCCTGATCCAGCGGGGCGCTTCTTATGCTCTTAGAAGCAAGCTTTGCCGGCTTAACCAAGAAGGTGGCAACCCCATTTCTGTTCCAAATCACTCTACAGTTTATCCCCAGGGGGATTAGTATCAAGTTTTTTTCTCATTTCATCAGATTATATTTGGTTCCCCTCTACCTAATACACAAGAAACTGAATGTCATAGAGGCCTGTCCCAGGATAAATATTGTTCCAGAGATTAGACATCTGTTCCATGATTTACACACTATAACGTTTTTCCTCTGTATCCTCGATTTGTTTTAAGTGAAAACAACTTTAATGTCCTTATCTTAGAACAAACTGAAACCATGGACTTTGTTGGGGTCCTGAAATTCAGGGTGAGGGATAGTGTGATGCAGTGGTGTCACCCTACCGGTTCGCTGGGCGGAGTTTCTTCGCTCGCTGGGAGGGTTTCCGTGGTGATCGGCAGCGTGCTCGCTGCCTCCCGTTGCGTAATGGCGAAAGCCCGCACGCTGCCGATCACCACGGAAACCCTCCCAGCGAGCGAAGAAACTCCGCCCAGCGAACCGGTAGGGTGACACCACTGGTGTGATGGTGTTAGTGGCACATTAGATTAGGGCACGTGGCCTCCACACACTCAATAACAACATCGATCTGCATCCCCATGGCTCACAAGGTTAGAGCCAGCGGTGTTATGCTGCCGGAACACTGGGCAGGACATCCGGGTGATCGACAGCGTTACGCCATTTGCTTAACCAATTACGCCGCTTGCATATGTCACGCAAATGGCGGAACGCTGCGGAACGCGACGGGCGGGCTGTCAATCACCCGGATGCCCCGCCCAGCGTTCCGGCAGCATAACACCGCTGGTTAGAGCACACTCCTAACCTGGCGTTGCGTCAGCGCAGCGTTCTTGCGCTGGACCAGTGCTGTTGCAAACATGCTGTCAGGCTCGTCTGTGCTGCCAAAACAGTTGCTGGGCTGGCGTCGGTTGAATGCCAGCATTGCTCCGCCAGTGCAGGACTGCGCCAAGCGTGTGCCAGAGGCTTGCCAGAGGCATAGGGGTGGTGCTGTGGGAGGAGATGGGGGTGGAGATGGGACATGGCCATTGGGCCATATCCTAACCCACAGTCCCGGGCTAGGCAGCCCCAATTTGGACCACCCCTGGCCATGTGGACCTGCTCTTGCAATTCTGCAGGCACAGAGCCAAGCAGCCCTATAGGGCTGACTGGGGCTTACCATCAGGGCAAGAGGAAAACATCCAGGAGGTTTAGATGGCAGGAGGTTTAGTTGAGAGGGTTAAAGCCTCCATTTGCCTGAAGATAAGATCCGAAGGTCGCCAGTTCGAGAACACCGGAAGCTTCCGTGAGCAGCAGACCTTGAGAACTGCAACTGATAAGAGCTGAGCTGCCTCCAGCTGCCTGTGAGAGAGGAGTTGTGCTGGGCCAGCTGTTTCTTTGGTGGGAGCAGAGAAGCCGTCTATCAGCCAGCAGGAAGGCAACCGTGTGGCCAGAAAGAGAGACTAAACCATGAAAGTTCCATCTGTATGTTGTTGTAGTTCTTGAAAGATAGAACTTCTTTGTAATTTGTAAAAAAAACCCTTGCGGGTTTAGAGAAATAAAGCCTGCCTATGTAAACCGCCTTGAATTAAAGTCAGAGGAGCAATCTAATGACCAAAGTTATATAAATACTGTTATTATTATTATTTTTTATTTATCCCCTTGCCCCACGCTGAACTGCTGCCGCCTCCTAACATACTTAGGATGCAGCTCAGCTGAACCGGCCTGGCTATTCAAGCACAGGCTAGGTTTGGGCGGTCCCTGAAATATCTCAAGATCTGCAATGGCTTCTAACTTACCCTAAACTCAACCCCACTTGCAGTGGGGAGAAGCAACTCCCATGAGGTGATTCATCCTTGGGCACAAAAGCTTCTTGGCAAAGAAAACATTGAGGTTAGATTGTCTTGCCCACCGCTTTCTCCCCAGGTAGCAAGCAATTGGCCCAGTGCAAGCCAGAATCTGCAACTTCTGTTGGGTGAAAGCTGTAGATTTTAACAGAGCAAAGAATGTTATAATGAAACACTTATAAGAAATGGTATTACATGCAGTGGTGTCATCTACTGTCACGGAGACGGAACGCTGGGCGGGACGTACGTTTGATTGGCAGCCCGGTCCGTGCGGTTTCGCCACCTTCCCCCGCCACGCGGGCTGCCCTTGGTTGCCGTGCCCCACCGCTGCTTGCCCAGCTCCGTGATGGACACGGGGGGACAGGGGGGTGCTGGGTGCCTGGGCGAGCAGGAAGGACAGCGGAAGTGAACGGGCAGGCAGCCAATCAAACGTAAGTCCCGCCCAGCGTTCCGTCTCCGCGAGAGTAGATGACACCACTGATTACATGATATATTCCTACTAAGCAAGAGGTGACTGAAGCCTGTGTATCTGCTTTCCTAGAGCAGGCCACAGCTGGAACAGAGAGCTGACCGCATGATTCTCAGTAGGGAAAGATTTGGAAAAAAAAATCACCCTGACTTTGATGTGCCTTTAATTCAAAGCTGCTCAAACAACTGAATTGCAGGGCAATATTGTACTAGAGATGCGTGGAATATGTGATGTCACTAATTGCAGCACTGCTGGCTAATTAGAATTCCCATAATGAGAGCATGCAGGTCTCACACATTGCCTTGTTAAATATTGTATGACAACACAACGATGAAACGGCCCTTTCTCCCCACTGCTGCAGCTTCGACGAGGGAAAGCGTCTTCGATAAAACCTGCATGGGGGAGGTGCATGTTGCATTGCTTTGGGGAATACACTACATGCACGCTGCAGAAATCCAAACTGGAAAAATCAGATTTGTATTTCTACGTCTGCCATTTAACCAACTCCCACAGAGTGTTTGGGTCTGACTGGCAGAATTCAGCTGTTTGGAATGCTCAAATATTAGGTAGAAACGTAAGTCAGAAGACGTCTGAAGCACCACTGGACCCAGGAGCAAGGGGAGGATTTCATACTGGTCTAATGAAGCTGTGCAATACAAAGGGAATGGGCTTCCTTTGACCCAGGCCAACATCAAAGGTGGCACAAGTTGGGGGTGGGGGACCCTGCCAATTCCCTTCCATGCCTGCAGATGGACAGATTGTGCCCCCTTTTCTCCATGACATGACTCCGAGCGCAATTCTAACCTGGAGTTAAGCCGGAACTGTTAGGCTGGCAAAGGTTGGCTGGCACAAGGGACACCGTAAAGTGCATTTGGACCACTCTCTGAGTCAGTGAGGATGGCATACGTTTGTGTGCTGGCCTCTCTGACTCCGAGAGTGGTCCAAACATACTTTACGGTGTAAACTTTGCTGGCCCACTGTGCCAGCCTAAATCCAGGTTAGGATTGCACACACACACACACACACACACACACACACACAGAGAGAGAGAGAGAGAGAGAGAGAGAGAGAGAGAGAGAGAGAGAGA
>JAJKFI010000063.1:1217856-1235841 GCA_029204185.1 Lerista edwardsae
TAATAATAATAATAATAATAATAATAATAATAATAATAATAATAATACATGTATTCATATATCGCCTTTCTTAAGATCACTAGATTTCTCAAGGCGGTTTACATAGGCAGACTTTTATTCACAAACCCAAAGGTTTTTACAATTTACAGAAACGTTCTATCTTTCAAGAACAACACTCATACAGATCTTTCTTTCTGGATTTAGCCTTCTTTCTTAGCCACCTGTCTGTCTTCTGCTGGCTGATAAGAGGCTTCCCTGCTCCCACCAGAGACGCAGCTTACTTCAGCACACTCCTCCTCCCATGAGGCAGCTGGAACTCAGCTTTTAATCAGCCGCAGTTTGCAAGGTCTGCCCTCACAGAGACTTCCGGTAGTCTCGAGCTCACGACCTTCAGATCTTCAGCTGTTATCTTCGGGCGAACGGAGGCATTAACCCTCTCGGCTAAATAGGAAGAGTGTGGATGGTGCAGAGATGGCAAGTGGGGGGGGCTGGTGGAGGTGGTGCAGGGATGCAAGGGTAAGGTACCTCCACCCATTTGTTACTTCCAAGCCCAGCTCTCAAAGCAGCTGTTTCATCCTACCTTGTGGGTACCGCCTCCCCTACCAGGTAGATGAAGACAAGAGCAAAATATGGAAGCCAAAGAAAACACAGCAACATGTTCAGAGAAAAAAATAAGAACGAGAAATGACATAGCATGATGGAGAATATATTTTCCCTGTGAAATCCGTCTCCCTTGAGATGAAGAACAAGGTGGAAGTAGTTAGATTGCAAATGGAGGCCTGCGACAAAAGCTTCAAGTTGGGGTGCTCACAATTTGCTACTACTTCTGTGCTGATCAAATATTGTCTGTTGCACCAAAAAGGCAGTCAATTTGTAAATATTACTTCCTTCTTCATATAATATTTTATTCCAATTTTTCATCCCCAGTGGAGGCCCTCGAGGCAGAGAACAACCGTAAGAAAATTATCACTAATAGCAGCATTCAAAGGCTGAATGAACAGATGTGGCAAGGGGATGTGGATATTCTTGCACAGTTAAGCTAACTGCATGCAATAATGTGCATTCTAAAAGGTGTATTGTTATTAGAATTATTCCTAAGAATTTAGAGGTTTTTCAATAAAGAAAAAAAGTTACCTAGGAACTTTACCTAGCAGAGAGAGAGAGAGAGAGAGAGAGAGAGAGAGAGAGTTGAATTCCAAATGGGCTCATAATGAGTCCAAAGTTGTTCCAAATGGGCTCATAATCTAAAACGCAAACAAGGATGTTATGGTGACATCATCAACAGCCATAAGGAAAGACACTATATTGGAAGAAATGAGGGGGGCAGTGGCTCATTCCCTGCTCAACATAAGCTGACAAAAGCATATGATCAGTAATGGCATCTAAATGATTTAGCAACAGGTACTCACTTTTGATTGGCACTTGTGTCGGGGTCCGCCCCCCGGAAGTGAGGCCATAGCCGGAAGTGATGTTGTGGCAGGAAGTGGGGTCATAGCTGGAAGTATAGTATTCCACAGCACCCCCAGAGAATGTTAAGAAGGCCTGGCATCATGTTAAACTGACCCAACAGTTGCAACAGTATTCCACAGCACCCCCGCGTGGGCTACCGATCCCCCCCAGGAACTGCCGTGCCTCCTCGGTAGGCCGCGCAGCAGCCCCAGAGAAGGCCTGGGAGTCCCGGGCCTTCTCCGGGGATGCCGCATGGGCTACCAATCCCCCCCCAGGACCACCGCGCCTCCTTGGTAGGCTGCGCGGCATCCCAGGCCTTCTCCGGGGCCACCGCATGGGCTACCGATTCCCCCCCAGTAACTGCCGCGCCTCCTTGGGAGGGAGCCCCAGGCAACCTACCTGCTCACGCTGCTGTTGCCGTTGGTCTCCCTCGCTCCGCTGCCTGCCTGCCTGGCTCTGAGAAAGTGCAGACAACTCAAACGTGCAGGCAATTCAAATGTTGCAGGGGGCGGAGCAGAGCGCTGACGGAGTCGGTGAGTGGGCAGGCAAGTGGGCAGAGCCAACCCTAATCCTAGGAATGGGTACTCGCGTACCCCGCGTACCTGCTACATGACGTGTCTGCATATGATGCCCCACAATGTTTTGGATTTGCATTGCAAAAATTACAAATCTAATCTTGCAGAGAAACACCACAAACCTACAAACATGCAGCCTTAAACCCCTGTTGAAGGAGGGAGGCAAGGCTCCACCGACTAAAAGATGGATTTGAAAGTAAAACAGTTGAAGGTGCACCTCCCAGCAAACAGGATGCTATAACAGGATGCCACAACGTAAGGAAGGAATTATCTAGGGCCCTCTCTGATATTTAATTTAGATTGTAGAACAGTTAAATAAGTGAGCACACCCCAACTGACTGTAATAATAATGCTGCAGTCTGGACTATGGCATTTGTCAACCTGGTAGAGGTGGAATTTGCCCCTTCCCCAGAGGAGGATGCAGATTTTACAAGGTCTCAGAGGCCTCTCGCTGGTCATTTTATTTTATTTTATGAAATAGCCTATATCAACATATTTCACAACCCCAATAAAAAATTAAGGATGAGACTGGAGAATGTGCTTCGTTAGGCTCATTCATCATTGTGGGGACATCACTGAGTGGAGCTGGGTAGTGCCACAGAATACTTTGCGGCATCTGGGTGGCACCAGAAAATACCTTGCAGCACCACAGCAAGCGCCAGCTGTGACCCACCAAAAATCTGGTCATGATCCACAGTTTGGGAACTGTAGGAACCACCTTCATATATGTAGTCCGTCATTGAGTGAAAGGTTGTTATGCGGCGCATAGATGGGATGGAGGTTCTGGATCTCACCTGCAACAGTGCTGCCGAGATCCACCCTGTTCCACGCTTGGCCTGCCCTTATAGCCTGCCCCAATCCATTTTATTCTGCCCCCACAGATCTGTATACTGTGGAATGAGTTGGAGGCAGCATCTGGGGCATGATGGATGATTGCCTTCCTCCCCCTTTCTTGGGTGAGTAACCTAGGCTTTGAAATAAAGGAAGGACTGACAGATTGTTCCCACCTCCTTCTTGCAACAGATCTAGTTGTGCTTGAAGAGCTTTGCCTGAGTCGCCTTCCCAATCCCTAAGGCTCTGAAAAGGGGCGGGGAATGGAAAATCCATGGCAATCCCCTTTCATTAGCCAGTCCCTTTGGTTCTCATCAATGATTTTCTATGGCAATTTGCTTATCCTCATTGCCATGCCATTGTGACTGGGGCTACAAGCATTCAAGGAATCACCAATGCATACTGTGGCGAGATTCCAATTCTATTTGTCTGCAAATTTAGACACTGCCTCTTCCCAGGTGACAAAACCTGGTACCCAAGGTTATAAACAACCCCAGATGTGTGGCTCCAACTTTCCACTTCTTGCTATAGAAGGTGGTGATGACATCTGGCCTAGGTGCCTTTAAAAGGAGATTGGACAGATTTCTGGAAAAAGGTCCACCTTGAACTAAAGACCATGATGGGTGGTGCAACCCCCTTATGTTAGAAGTAGGCTACTTCAGAATGCCAGGTGCAGGGGAGTGGCAACAGGATTCAGGCATCTTGTTGCCTTGTGTGCTCCCTGAGGTATCTGGTGGGCCACTGTGAGGTACAGGAAGCTGGACTAGATGGGCCTTGGCCTGATCCAGCAGGGTTCTTCATTTGTTCTTGAGGCCCAGCCTGAGTTGCAAGTTATTATAGCTCCTTCCCCACAGACAGGATAGCCAATTTCATTAACCTCATATTTACCTCAGAATTTTGCCTCAGAAATTTACCTCAGAATGCCAGATACAAGGGAGTGACCACAAGATGTAGGCATCTTGTTGCCTTGTGTGCTCCCTGAGGCATATGGTGGGCCACTGTGAGACACAGGAAGCTGGACTAGATGGGCCTTTGGCCTGATCCAGCAGAGCTCGGCTTATGTTCTTGTTCTGATGATGCAGCGATGCCAATGGGGCATGTGCTGCATTCTGAAATATGGGGGCAGTCACAGAGGCCTCCTCCATGTCAGGGAATGCTTGTTCCTTTTCCTTGGGGCTGCATTGTAGTTACATCGATGTTGGAAGGTTGGATAGGATTGTGCTCTAAAGGACAATACAGAATAAAGTAACAAGCCACCAGAAATGAAGAGTAGCCATTTCGTCCATCTTTGCCTGGGCTCTCTTGAGAAAACTACAGGCAAGTAGGTTGAAGGCAAGGAATTGTCAGATTACTTCATGATTCTTCATCAAGAAATGCAGAGAGTTGATCAGAAATACGGCATCAACTTTCCACGCTTCCCCCTCTTCCATGCTGCTCTGAACTTCACACTGCCTGGGAAAGCAAGACTGAAGGATTCTACTGAAGGGACATAAAAAGTCTTTTTTTGCGGATTTAATTTGTGTGTGCGCGCTTGATGCAGGATTCGGCACCCCAGTTAATTAAGTTCATTAAAGCAGATGACTATGAGATGAATCAGAGAATAGAAGAATGTAAATGGAGAACAAGTTGCACACAAGGGGATTATTTTCATTCCAGATGATCAATTTTAAGGTCGTTTGGATGTGTATTATGTTGAACAAAGGAAGCATTTGGAGTGCAAAGCCTTGCAGGAACGGTTTCCAGACTGCGATGTGGATGTCAGCCCTTTCCTGTGACGTTTCAGAGATTCCTGCGTTCATAGGAGGGACCTTGCGTTTGGGGGCTGGGACAAGTGAGCCAGCAGGGATTACTCAGGTTCTTGGGATTCCTTTCATCAGGCTACAAAAACAGGGGGGGGGCAAGACTGACACATTTGGGTTGCTTTCCATCCTACCATAGGGGTATAGAGTCTATAATTTATTTATTTATTTAGTTATTAAATTTATACCCCGCCTTTCTGCCCGAAGGCACCCAAGGCGGCATTACAACAATTAAAATATAATAAAATCATTATGTAATAGTTAAAAAAACAATAGTTAAAACAATAGTTAAAAAAACAGTAGTTAAAACAATATTACAACAATTAAAATTTGAAACAGCCAACCCCGTGGATCATAAAGTATACAAGAGTGTAAAAAGAGGATGCAAAAACCAGCCAGCCTGTCAACAACTAAAGGCCTGCTGAAACAAAAAGGTCTTCAGCCCCCGCCAAAATACCGCCAAAGAGGGAGCAGTTCTTAACCCTAAGGGGAGGGTAATCCAAAGTTGGGGTGCCATCGCCGAGAAGGCTCTCTTATTGGTCGCAATCCCTCTCACCTCTCCTGGTGGCGGCACAGTCAAAAGCCCCCCCCCCAATGATCTGAGAGCATGGGCAGGATTATATGGGAGGAGGCAGTCCCTCAGATACCCTGGGCCCGAGCCGTAAAGGGCTTTAAAGGTCAAAACCAGCACTTTGATTTGGGCCCGGAAAAGAACCAGGAGCCAGTGTAGTCGCCGAAGCAGCGGCTCGACAGAGTCAAACCGATGTGCCCCAGCAACCATGTTAAATAAATGTTATTTATAGCTCTAAGATTCTACAGACCTTGATCATGATCTTGGGCCCCCCAAAAATGTTTCTAATTGGGACCCAGAGCTCCTACAGCCAGTCCTGGATCTCAGGGTTCCTGCTCTGGAGAACACGTCATGCTGCCTAGATTCAGTTTCTTGCAAGACTGGCCTGGCATACTGTAAATAACACCTTCATTTTTCTCATATCCTTCATCTGGCAAACGACACATGGAATTAGCCACGTTCCCCAGAGACCCAGGTGTGACCTGCCTGGCTTCCCATGTGTCATATTCGCATACAAATCTCAGCGGCAGAGGACACACAGCTACAAATCACACATCAAAACAATTTTCTTCTCTCATTACGGGCAGCGGAAACACTTTTTCTTTGGGACAACTAGGATGTAATTAAAGCCACAAAGAAAAAGTCGCCCACAGTGGCTGACACATTTGAGAGGTGCACAGTCGTTCCAAAAGACAGATTTGCGGAGTGTTAAAAGCAGCAAGGCTACAAAACCTTCCTTTGCTTGAAAACAAAACTCTCTGTCTCAGCATCATGGATTGAGAAGGAAGATTCTGTTCCATGAGAATTACAGGAATTTGTTTTCTGTCTTTTTTTTGATGGTGGGGAGTGGAAAGAGATACACCCCCCCATAATTCACTGTAATTTGACATTTTATCTGAGACTGAGCCCAAAGAGAAAGGTGCTATTTGTAAGCCAGTTTTAGAATGATAGCAATCCTGGTTTATTGGCAGTGATCTGCCATATAACATTATTGCGATGTCAGCCTCTTCACTACATGATAGCTGACTGCTTGGGACTCACCTGTATTTCCCATCCAGGAAGGCTTGCCATCACTCTGACAGTGCAATCCTAACCTGTGCTGGAATAGGCAGACCGGCTCACCTGCACTGCATCCTAACACAGGGACGAACGGAGGCCTGAGCGCGCCCATGGCAGGTGATGAAACCACGCCCCCAGGATGTTGCCCCGCCACGCCTCCCTGAGCCCGGAATAGCTCCATTTTGGAGCTCCATTTTTACGTGGGGCTGCCTTTGAAGACGGTCCGGAAACTACAACTAGTACAGAACGCGGCAGCTCGGGTGGTTGCTGGGGCACATCGGTTTGACTCTGTCGAGCCGTTGCTTCGGCGACTACACTGGCTGCCGGTTCTGTTCCGGGCCCAATTCAAGGTGCTAGTTTTGAATTTTAAAGCCCTTTACGGCTCAGGTCCGGGGTATTTGAGGGACCGCCTTCTTCCATATAATCCTACCCGTACTCTCAGATCATCTGGGGGGGGCCCTTTTGACTGTGCCGCCACCAGGAAAGGTGAGAGGGGTGGCGGCCAGGAAGAGGGCCATCTCGGTGGTGCCCCCCCAACTTTGGAATACCCTCCCCTTCGAACTGAGAACTGCCCCCTCTTTGTTAACATTTCGGCGGGGGCTGAAGACCTTTTTATTTCAAAAAGCTTTTAACTGTTGACAGGCTATATCTTTCTATCTTTTTAACTTTATTAATCTTATGATCCACGGGGTTTGTTGCTTGCTGTTTTTAAATTTTTAATTGTATTTTAACATTGTTTTTAATTGCTTTTTAATGTAAACTTTGTTTTTATTGCTTTTTTATTGTAATGCCGCCTTGAGTGCCTTCGGGCAAAAAGGCGGGATATAAATTCAATAAATAAAATAAATAAATAAAAAGCACACGGTTTCCTGTGTGGACTCCGCACAATGGCGCCCCGCCACTGCCCGGCGCCCATGGCTCGCGCCACCCCAGGCTACAGGGTAAATATGTCTCTGTCCTAACAACATGAGGCTCAGCATGAGGAAAGGCAGGGAATGTTTTCCCCTTGCCCTGGAGTAAGCCCCAGCTGGCCCTATTGGGCTGCTCGTATCTGCACCCTCAAAGGAGCATGCACAAGTCCATGTGGCCAGGAGCTGCTTTGATCAGGGCCGCCCAGCCTGGAGACAGGGGCTTAGATACAGCCCAATGGCTGTGCCCCATCTCTGCCTCCATTTCCACCCACAGTGCTGCCCCATTATGCCCCCTGCTCCCCTCTGTCACGCTCTCGGCCCGGCACTGAGCCAGCAGAGCTAAGCCAAAGCTCGACTGGTGCAACTGACTGGCATGGTGGCGCCAGTGCGCCGGTGCTGCTGCTTGCACCGGCCCAGCAACCAAATCTGCAGTGCAGATGCGCCTTATGGCACATTTAACAGTGCTAGTGCAGCACAAGAGCGCTGTGCTGGCCGGTGCAACGCCAGGTTAGAATTGCGCCCTGAATTAGCTGCATTAGCCATAGTGATGTCAGCATCTTGATTTGTTCACTTGGTGACATAGCCAACGTTGTGGTGCCAATGCAGCTGCGATGCAGCCCCAAGATAAGCGAACAAATATTCCCTTACATTGAGGAGGGCTCCATGACTGTCCCCCCACCACAGGATGCAGGGCACACCCCACTGGGATAGCTACACCAGGGTTGGAAAATGGTATCGATGTGGTCCACAGTCTTACGTTGCTAGCCCCTGTAATCTCTGATCAGCTGGGATCACAAGTGCAACTCATCAAAGACAATGCAAGAAGAAGAAGGAATGCAATAATTCAAATAAAAGGAAACAGGGAGACCCCAGCAGCTGATCTGGAAAGCCATAGTGGTGAACAAGATTATTAAATAAAGTGCATGTTCTTGAAATTAAGGGGTATTACAGGATTTATTTCGGATTTTTTCCCACCAATTGCAATTTGGTGCTTGCAATTTCCTGGGCAGAAGGCCAAAAAAAGAAGAAGTCCTGCTATTGGTGTCATGGCCAGCCATGCAAAAGGTGGATGCCAACGCCATATCCAGTGCAGTATAGGAGAGAGATACTCCAGCCTCCCCACAACAAGGGAGCATGCGCTATGTGCTCCTCGGATCTGCACCTGCTAAATAGTGGGTGCAGCTCCGAGGAGACTGTGTGGCCCTTATGGCCACCTCCCAAGCCCACCCATGTCCCGCCCCCAACCTCCCTCCCCCCCCACTAATCTTGGTCCCCGAATGGGACGGTTCCTCTAGGCATGAGGAAGGCTCCCTGTCAGCTCTCTGAAGCCGACGCAATCGTAGCATAATGTCGTCACCCCCGGCTGCTTCCAGGAGGCCCATTTTGGGCTGTTTGGAGGCAGGCCGGGTGAGAGGGCTCAAGGTGAAGCTGCTCTGCTCACCCCATGGACTTACAGCCCATAATGATCTTGCGTGTGCCGCTCCTGTCTCCCAGTTCAGCTTTTAACCATCCAAGTCTCTCTTTGGGACTCATCAACTGAACATTCTAAAGGCGACTGAATTGTACTTATTCCAGCAAAGTCTTTGCGAACAAAAGTTCTTGACTCGACGTAATTGGAATGTATTTTTTTTAATGGAAAATAATATTATTACGAAGTCACTATTTCATCTAATTGCATTTCACATGCATTGCAGTCGTCTCCATTTTGTCGAGGAGTGAAATTGGCAAGGTCTTTTTTAATCAGTTCAAGTTGGGAATTGATGTCATGATGTACCAGGTTCATCCATCCATTATTGAGCAAATTGCACAATTATTAATTTCATCTCCATTTGGTTTTATTCTCCAGGCACCTGAAATTGCAGCAGCAATATTTGTCATTCTGCAAAAAAAAAAAGAAAAAAAAAAAAGGTCTTTGGAGTCTGAAGGAGGAAGCTTCACATGCTATATCATCCTGATATACTATCCATGCGATCTTTATTTCCTGTGACAGAATACTCAGCACAATAGGAACATTTCAGTTCTAAAACTGGGTAGGTAGAATGCTGCTAACAAACTATAGGCAATTGGCTAATACTGAAAACACAAAAGGTGAATGCACACTTAACCTGGAGTTAGGCTGGCACAGTTAGGCCAGCAAAGTTTGGCCAGCACAAGGGCCACCGTAAAGTGCGTTTAAATCACTCTTGGAGACGGGGGATGGTGTATGTCTATGTTCTGGCCTCTCTGACTCCGAGAGTAGTCCAAAAATACTTTACAGAGTCCCTTGTGCTGGCCAAATTGTGCTGGCCGAACTGTGCTGGCTGAACTCCAGGTTAGGATTGCGCCCACAGGGTAACCTACATGTTTCAGAAAACATGATCTGGGTTAGTCAGCCTGAATGCAAGAGCATAAGAAGAGCAGACCAAAGGTCCATCCAGTTGAAGATCTTGTTTCCATCATTGGCTAACAAAGTGCTTGAAGTAATCAAGTAATTGAAGCTATGATAATGGCTGTGCTTCCAACTTCTTCCTCCATTTGATGGGCTCTACAAAAAGGATGAGAACATTTGCAGGATCCACTTTCTTTTTCACCAGAGTCCATGAAACAGTGCAACATGGAAATGAGTGGCTGGGGCCGAGCTAGATGCACATTAGGTGCAGGGAGCTACTATGAGCTACTCTACTAGCATGAGCTATACAGTCAAGTCTGCTCCCATTATCAGTCTTTATAATCAATCATTTAGCATCCAGAGAAGTTGGAGGGTCGGATGCGGGAGAGTGGCTGTGAGATACAAGTATCTGGTTGTCTTGCATGCTCCCTGAGGCATCTGGTGGGCCAATGTGAGATACAAGACGCTGGACTAGAAATGTTCTTAAGGCCCTGATTGGGCTGCAAGTTATTATTTGCCTCAGAATTTTACCTCAGAAATTTACCTCAGAATGCGAGATACAAGGGAGTGGCAGTGAGATGCAGGCATCTTGTTGTCTTGTGTGCTCCTTGAGGCATCTGGTGGGCCACAGTCAGATACAGGAAGCTGGACTAGATGGGCCTTTGGCTTGATCCAGCAGGGCTTTTCTTATGTTCTTATGTTCATTTTTAATAACAAGAGCCCTTTCAGTGACACACTGTAAAATGTATGTTTCATTCACTTTTTTTCACATTTCCACCACTGCAGGCTGCAGGTGAGACAGCCCAGTACTGGCAGAGACGAACGAGGCTCCGAGCGCTCCTGGGGTTAGGGTTAGCGCCCAGCCACACCTCCCTGCGCCTGGAAGAGCTCCATTTCAAAGCGAAACGGAAGCAAGGGAGGGTGGGCGGGCCAAAAAGCGAGCAGGTGTTTTCCGTGCTGTGGCGCCTCTCCGTTGCCGGTGCCCATGGCTCGTGTCACCCCCCACTCCACCCTAGAAATGCCTCTGACTACTGGTCAGTTATGTCTTCATTGAGTGTGGAAAAGCAAAATCCAGTTCAATTTAAAAAAAATTAAAAGATGTTACTGCTTTTTCCTGCTAACCTCTGAAAAAAGCACTCCGGAGGTTTAAGAGGATGTGAGCTAAATTGATTTAAAAAAAAAAAACTCTCAGCAGAAGAGATTCAGATTCCTTCAGGTCTAAGTTGTGAGCTAAATGGATCATTCTTTTAGCGTGCACTTCAGGGAGAATTTGTGAGAGGAATTATTTTCTTAATCTAGTAATAATACCAGGTATAAAAACCCGGAATCAATATGGTGCTTATTAGATTAGCCTTCATTTGTGTTCATTCTGCTTTCTGGAGGATTTTAATCAGGGCTGTACAAAAGCTGCTGCTCTGCCAGAGAACAGAATGCCAGACACAAAGGAGTGGCCACAGGATGCAGGCAGCCTGTTGTCTCGTGTGTTCTCTGAGGCACCTGGTGGGCCACTGTGAGATGCAGGAAGCTGGACTAGATGGGCCTTTGGCCTGATCCAGTGGGGCTCTTCTGACGTTCTTAAGGCCCAGATTGGGCTGCAAGTTATCTTTTACCTCAGAATTTTACCTCAGAATGCCAGATACAAGGGAGTGGCCACAGGATGCAGGCAGCCTGTTGTCTTGTGTGTTCTCTGAGGCACCTGGTGGGCCACTGTGAGATGCAGGAAGCTGGACTAGATGGGCCTTTGGCTTGATCCAGTGGGGCTCTTCTGATGTTCTTAAGGCCCAGATTGGGCTGCAAGTTATTTTTTACCTCAGAATTTTACCTCAGAATGCCAGGTACAAGGGAGTGGCAGCAGGATGCAGGCATCGTGGTGTCTCGTGTGCTCCTTGAGGCAAACCTAAACAGCAGGTGCAGATCCGAGGAGATTTGCAGATCCAAGCTGAATTGGGGCTGCGTGGCCTCCCGAAAGGGGCTAGGATTCGGCCTTAGGGTTAGGATTAGGGTTAGGGTTAAGGTTAGGCCCACCACCCCATTTCAAGATGGTACCTCTCTTGTGCTGGCCAATGCAAAAGAGGCACAAGGCGGGTGCAGTGGGAATGGCGCTACCTGCAGCACCAGTTCTGTTGCCTTACTGCCAATGTGGAGGTGCCCCGCGGTACCTCCAGGTTGGTGCTAAGTGCACAGCGCCCACGCAACCCTGTTGCGGCAATGCTGTGCAATTTGTAGGATTGCGCTGTTAGGCAGGGCCAGCTCTAGCAGCAGCAAGGCCCAATGCAGGGTATTCTTTCAGGGGGCCCTCCTCCCCCACCACTCACCAAGAAAAGCGCTTGTGGCGCCAGGCAGGACCCCTGAAAATAGTTGGTGGTGACCTGATGACATCACTGGCAACTGCTTCTAGCAGGCTTATTCAGGGCCAGTTAGGAGGCAGGGGCAGCTGCTCTGCTTGCCCCATTGACTTCCAGTCCATAGAGATCCCAGGTGCTGCAGCAGGTAATATTCTCACTGCGCTGGTGCAGGGGCTCCCAAAGTGCGGGGCCCAATGTGATGACGTTGGTCACATTGGTTTAAAGCCAGTTCTAGACTTAGGACTCATCGTATGCTACTCATACGCTACTAGGTAACTGGAAGAGTCCATGGGAACAATGGCACAATTCCTCCTTTTCTAAAGTGTGCTGCATTATGATGGGTTTCTAGGCATTTGAGAAAAGTTGCCCAGCCCAAGTCATGTTTTGGTGGTGCTCAGACCTGAGCAACAAATCTTTTACAGCACCCAGAAAAACTTGCAGGTGGCCCTGATCAAAGGTGCCATTCTTCCATTTGTCCTGAAGCCTGCTACTTCCTTGCTATTACTCACTGTGTGGACCCAACTCCTCCACTTCCAGCATGGTGCCAGAATCAATGGCGAGAGGGATCAATATCTTGCAGCTGGCCATATTAACAGAATTACACTGTTTTTTATGGGAGCAGATTTGACATGCCGGAAAAGGCTCAAATGACATTTTTCTGAATCACAAGAAAAGCTGCTGAGAGACGAACTATCAGCCACGAATTTGACCCCAAAATGTTCTAATCTGCTAGCACGAGTGTGCAGAGCATTTTGTAACGTTTAAGCATTTGAGTAATTAGGCATATGTGTAAAAAGGGTATTATAACCTCTGTGGCTTTAACAGTATTAAGGCTAAAAACGGCAATTCTTCACACACTAAGAACCAAACGTGTTATGAGTCAGTGACCTATTCAATTAAAAAAAGCAATTTACGGTGGAAGCGTGCAATCCTTTCACTTCATATTTATTTAAACACATCATTTAAATTTCTCATCCGGTTCAAGCTGAGCTGCTCACACATTGGCTTTGAGGGAGTAGATGTCATAGGCAGATATGTGCAAACATTTCCCTATGCAACTGGCAATTTTTTTTCCCACATTGTCAAAAATGGCCTTGCAGCTCAGGATATTTATGGCCCAATCTTATACTGGCTCCGTTGTCAGAACTAGCAGAACAGAGTGCACCTTACGGCGTTGTACAGGCTGCTATGAAAGTGCATGTAGGCGCACGCTTTAGCACCACTGCCACCGATGCTAAGGATTACCCAGTGTGCACCAGTGGCTGGGAGAGGTCTACCAACACTGGTAAGTTGATGGGCAGAACAGGGCAGGGGTGGGAGGATTGGGAAAGATCGGGGTGCGAGGGGGCCTTCCAAAGGTGGGAGAGAGTTATTCTAGCACAAATGACTTGCCTCAGGATGCAATCCCGCTACCACCTTAGCCTAACTATCTCACAGGGCTGTTGGGAGGGAAAAGTGGGGAAGGAAAGCCCCTTATGGCACTTTTTAGAATAGCACTTGTGTTGGGACCCACCAGAAGTGATGTCATTAACCTGAAAGTGATGTTGTGGCAGGAAGTGACATCATCAAGCATGAAGTGCTGTCATTGCAACATAATGCAGTTATCCCGGCTAACTGGGCAAGAGGCACTTTTTCAAGAGGCGTTCCTCTGATATTTAGCAGGGGGAGAGCAATTGTTCCTCTTCACCCCAGCGCAGGGTCTTTTCTAGTGGCTGTTGCCTAGAAAAGATGATCTGCATTTTTTTTAGATAGTGAGCCCTTTAGGGACAGGGAGCCGTTTGTTGTCATTATTGGCCTGTAAACCGCTTTGTGAAATTTGTGTTGAAAAGCGGTATATAAATACTATTGATACTATTGATGATAAAATGACACTCCTGAAATGCAAATTGGCATCCTTGGACTGCAGCAATTGTACCACTATAAATCATCCCTGACAGAAAGCAAGATTAGGACAAAATATTATGTAAAAGGACTGAACACCATTAAAAAAAACAAAAAACCCTCACTTGAACATTCAAACTGTTAACACTCACAAAGGGAATATAACAAGAGTAAAGTCTGCAGTTTCCAAGATGGCTGATCCCAGCTTTCACAATCTTCCTAACATCAGGTCTCAGCCCACCAAGTAATCCCAACCCACAGTTTGAATAATGCCAGTGTCATGGTTCTGCTGTTGGACTGAGACCTAGAAGTTCCAGGTTCAAATCCCCGCTCAGACGCAAAGCTTCCTAGGTGACCTTTGGCCAGGTTCACCAACCTGCTGCCTGAGGCAACCAATTCAATTGGCCTCGTGGAGAGGCCGGCCTCAGCCTTCCCTACCGTACCCACTGTGGGGGGACCCATGCAGTACTTTGCCAAACACGGTCTTAGCTGGAGGAAGTGACCATACAACAAGGTCTACCTTATTGACACAGACTTGCCCCAGTCTGTTAGTTCAGACTTCCTATCATCAAAGGCCAGCATGGTGTGTGTGGTGTATGTGGAGAGTGAAAGTAGGTCTCAACATTCCTACTCAATGAAGGGAGGGAACCAGGTCTGGAGAACCACAGCAGATAATTGAAAGCTAGTGGAGCAACTCTCTTGAGCTCCATTGTGAGCTGCGGTAAGAATTGCACAGTGTTCAGGAGAGTTTGATGTTCTATGCTTCAGGCTCCTGGGGCCTCATTTTAGACAGTTTGCAGCAGGAAATATTACAGGAGGCAAGCTGGAAGTCAGACAAGGAGAAAGAAACCGCTCTGCCCCAGCCATCTCCAAATAAACTGCTCTCAGTCTGGACAGCAACAGCAACAATCCTCTCCAACAACCCTGTCCTAAGCAGCCTTATCAGCAAAGGTAATTGTTCCCAGACAGCTGCCTGTGAATTGAGAGTGATGTCCACTAGCCTTTTCCAAGATCTTGCAAACTGCCTATAGTAAGCAGGAGGGAGCCCCATTCCTTAGCTCAGTTGTCCCCAAACATACCGGGGTCATGGTGCCCTTCTTTTGTGGTGACCTCTTCCAGACTCTTCCAGGTGGCAGCATCTTGGATTATGTGAGACGTTATTTCTACAAAAGCTCACAGGAATTGCAGGAGATCTCGTGCAATCCGGTACCCATCTTCTCAGCTCTGCCAGGTGCCTCCATCTTGGATCATGCAAGATCTCAAGCAATTCTTGGGAGAGGGTGAAAAACTAGCATGGGAACTCACACAATCCAAGATGGAGGCACCTGGGAGAGCCAGAAGAAGAGGCCACTGGGGACATCCTATGCCGCTCTCATAAATTCAGCAGAACACCCTCAGGTGCCACAGCACATAGTTTGGGAACCGTGGCCTTAGCTTCCTGGCTCATATCATAACATAAGAAGAATATAAGAAGAACGTAAGAGAAGAAGAGCCCTGCTGGATCAGGCCAAGGCCCGCCTAGTCCAGCTTCTTGATTCTCACAGTGGCCAACCAGATACCTCAGGGAACACGCAAGACAACAAGATACCTGTATCCTTTTGCCACTCCCTAGCATCTGACTTAGAAATATGTTACCTCTAAAAATGGGAGGTTGGATATAGTCAGCGGCGTCATGCAGCCGGAACGCTGGGCGGGAGGAACGGGTGAGCGGCAGCCCGCCCGTTGCGTTCCGGTCCGTTTCGCCATCTTCCCTGCCCCGGGATTGTGCCCTGAACTTCTTATCTTCCCCCATCAGCCTCCCTCTCACTGCAGTATCTCCTGTCCATTGACAATGTCACTATCCTGCCCAGAGAACAGACATGAGGTCTCAACTTAATCTTTGTCTTCTGTCCCTTGTTTTCTCCTCACATCCAGTCTGTCACCAAGTCATGTCATTTCTCACTTCACAACATTTCAAGGATTTGCCCTCCTCACTGCCCTCTCAGCAAAACTCTACTTCATGCCTTGATTGTCTGTCACCTTGACTACTTCTAGCTCCTCCTTGCTTGTTGTCCACTGGCTCATCTTAGTCATAAGAACATAAGAAGAGCCCCGCTGGATCAGCCCAAAAGCCCTTCTAGTCCAGCTTCCTGAATCTCACAGTGGCCCAGATGCCCCAGGGAGCACATGAGACAACAAGATGCCTGCATCCTGTGGCCACTCCCTTGCACCTGACATTCTGGGGTAAATTCTGAGGTAAACACACTGGTGGCTAATCAGGACAGCCACCAGAACCAGATGCTGCTCTTCAGACATGTACTCATAAGAACAGCCCCACTGGATCAGGCCAATCTAGTCCAGCTTCCTGTATCTCACAGTAGCCCACCAGGTGCCTCAAGGAGCACATGAGACAACAAGATGCCTGCATCCTGTTGCCACTATCTTGCACCTGGCCTAGTCCCCTGAGGCTCATCTGCTGAAGAAATCTGTCCTCCCATCTTTAAATCCTTCCATTGCCCATTGATGATACCAAACCTGAGGGAAAATGGCAGACTTAGATTGGCTCTCTGGGATCACCTCAAGTTCCCAGGAGGATTCTGGGAATGCTTCAGAAGCAGCCAAGGGTCCATCCTGGGAAACAACTGGGAAAGAACTCATTCAGAAACTGGGAACGACTGGGTCAACGACTGGGAAAGACCCCATTCAGAAACTCTGGAAAACAGTCCAATCAGCTAAGACAATGCTGAGCAGAGGGACCAATTATCCATCTCCATACTAATTAGATACCTTCCTATATGGAACAAAGCCCACCAGACTGGGAACTGAATAGAAGACGACTTCCCAAACATAATCTTATTTGAAAGAATTTCCCTGTGATTACCACCCATTCTTTTTTTTCTATCCAAGACAAGCCATGATAATTCTTGACACTTGACTAATACCTGGATGTGGAAAGTGCGCTTTCTTTAAGTTAATGGAATCTTTTACTTGATATACACTTTTTTCTTTCTTGAACATGACCCTAGAAAGAATGAGTACTCCAATGCATTTCTTATGGCTCATTCTTTTTGTCCTCAAATCAACACAGTCACTTTTTCTCGCACGTGCTCAAGTGCTGTCCCTAATGCCAAAAATTAAAAGGACACTATAATATCACCGCAAACAGGAATGAAAGCTAATGACTGCACTCTGTTATCTCCACTGAATTATATAATCCCTTTCTGCAGAACCCTCCCGGCCGTTTTTGAAAAGACGGCCTTGCCCTGGTTGTTGGAAGAGATTTAGATTTGACGTGGAGTGACATTCCTGCCCAAACCTTCCTCATATTTTGAACTCTTTGCCATCTGATAGGCCTAGACCATGATAGATCATTTGATGCTGGTTGTTTGGAAATGTATTGATTAGCATGAATTTCTGCCAGGCACACACATCAGGAGCACATAATTATTTATTTGATTTGTTTAGAAGTGAATACCGTGAATTTCTATTCGCAATCAGGAGGCACAGCTCAAATACAGATCCCCCCCCAAGAAGTATCTAAGCCATATTGTTATAAACTCTTCAGGTTGTTTGTTGTTATAAACTCTTCAGGTGGACCCCCTGGGGTGCTGTGAGCTGATTTTCAGGAGGTTGCAGGGCTCATTTTCTACCGTAGATGCCTTTTGCAACATTTCCAGGAAACCTCCCAACAGAAATGTGTTTTTGAACAAACGTCAAGTTATGTCCACATACCTGAAGGCAACTGTTGCATTCGGTAACCTATGGTAGTCTACATACATGTTTTTTACAGATACTCTCCTGGATGCTGAGTATCATTTCCTATGGAAACCATGCAAAAAATGCTAAACTCACCCCAGGAAAGTTAACGGGGGGAAAAAAATCCACATGGTTTTACCAATCAGGAAAAGTTCATCGCAGGCTGCAGGCCATGATGGTTAGCGAAACCTCCTTATTTTAGAAGTAAGCTACTTCAGAATGTCAGATGCAGGTGAGTAGCAACAAGATGCAGGTGTCTAGTTGTCTCGGGTGCTTCCTGAGGCATCTGGTGGGCCACTGTGAGGTACAGGAAGCTGGACTGGATGGGGCTTTGCCTGATCCAGCTGGGCTCTTCTTTTGTTCTTATGTTCTTAAACACACAGCTTAGCTATTGCAGGATGCAGCATAGCAAGATTAGATGTTTTGCAGGCACTGTGTGTGTGTGTGTGTGTGTGTGTGTG
>JAJKFI010000063.1:1235851-1260062 GCA_029204185.1 Lerista edwardsae
GGAGCCCAGGTCTACCCACACAATGTTGCAGGGGCCACTGGCGCCCCCCTAGACGGCCCCAAAATGGCACCCAGGGCTGTTGCCCCCCCTGCCCCCTAGATCCGCCACTGCCTATGACCCAATCTTATGAAATAATGCTCTTGATTTTTGGAGGTGAAAAGATGTTCTCTGGGTTTCCAGAGGTGGAGAGGCCTCACTCATGTTTATTCTGACTTCAGCTGAGGAGGCAGGCAGGAGGAGGCATCCTTCACACAGCACAATGCAGCATCCCCGCCTGCTTCCTTCTCCCAGTGCAGACATCAAACTCAGCGTGATACAGGGTCATTTTCAGAGGCCGAAACGTTTCTTCCGCCCCAACTGATGAGGAAGCCATGAGAGTGCTGGCTGATCACTGCTGTGATTCAGGGAAGCATTAGCGCACTCTCTGAACGATGGAGCAAGTTGCAGATTTCATGCAAAATGGTCGATTTGACTAAGCTTAGCAGAGCCTTCTCTCGGAGGTGTCTGAAATTTTGCGACATGGGTCCATTTAGTCCTGTGTCCCCTCCCCCGTCTGCATTCTGCAAAGGCCCATTTCCCTGAAGCTTCTACCGTGCGCTCCCCTGCACCATTATAAATACAGCAGGATGAAATCAATACGATTTTTCTCCAAGATGCTGTTGTCATAAATATACATTTGTGATTTGGATGTCTTGATTCGCGCTGAATTTGTTCTCCTCTGCAGTCAGTAATAATGCAGTCACTGCATTATTACCCCTGGTGACTTCGTTAGAAACCAAGTCCTTCAGTGAGGAACTGAGAAGAACATCACTAGGTCTCCGAGGAGAGGGTGTCTACGTTGCCAGAATCCAAAGAAGCAGCCTCCAATCAGCATGGCAGGAAGAATACACTCCATTGCGGTCCAGGGGAAAAAGGAAACAACCAACACACACATGCAAGATCCATCCTTGCATTGAATAGCAATGCATGGAAGGGATAGGGCTGCAGCCGTACCTGAGCTGTGCGGACCTGGCCACTGTGACCCATGCCCTAGTGACATCTAGATTAGACTATTGCAATGCGCTCTACGTGGGGCTGCCTTTGAAGACGGTCCGGAAACTACAACTAGTACAGAACGCGGCGGCTCGGGTGGTTGCTGGGGCACGTCGGTTTGACTCTGTCGAGCCGTTGCTTCGGCGACTACACTGGCTGCCGGTTCTGTTCCGAGCCCAATTCAAAGTGCTAGTTTTGACTTTTAAAGCCCTTTACGGCTCGGGTCCGGGGTATTTGAGGGACCGCCTTCTTCCATATAATCCAACCCGTACTCTTAGATCATCTGGGGGGCCCCTTTTGACTGTGCCGCCACCAGGAGAAGTGAGAGGGGCGGCGGCCAGGAAGAGGGCCTTTTCGGTGGTGGCCCCCCAACTCTGGAACACCCTCCCCTTAGAATTGAGAACTGCTCCCTCCTTGTTTACGTTTCAGCGGGGGCTGAAGACCTTTTTATTCCAAAAAGCTTTTAACTGTTGACAGGCTGGCTGGTTATTATGATCCACGGGGCTTGTTGTTTTAAACTGTTTTTAAATTTGTTTTTAATTGTGTTCTTAATTTTTTGATTATATTGTTTAATACTGTTTTTAATTGTTTTTAATGTGAATTGTTATATTGTTTTTATATATATATTGTAATGCCGCCTTGGATGCCTTCGGGCACAATAAGGCGGGGAAAAATTCAATAATAAATAAATAAATAAATAATAGAGAGAACAAAGGCCTGGGTAGTATTTTCTATTCCATTCACTACTCTCAGGGACTCTGGATTGTGTACAGTGAGTCACCCATAAGAACAAGAAAAGAGCTCTACTTAAACAGGCCACAGTCCTATCTAGCCCAGCGTCCTGTATCCCACAATGGTCAGTGAAATGCCTCCAGACCACTGGCATATGAAAAGGGTGACTCTTCAGTCAGAGTTTGGGGCTCTTCAGTCTAGAAAAAAGGCACCTGAGGGGGGACATGATTGAGACATACAAAACTATGCATGGAAGGGATAGAGTCGATAAAGGGATGTTCTTTTCCCTCTCTCAAAACACCAGAACCAGGGGGCATCTGCTAAAACTGAGGGTTGGGAGAGTTAAAACAGATAAAAGGAAGTACTTTTTTACCCAGCGGGTAGTTAATCTGTGGAACTCCTTGCCACAGGAGGTGGTGATGGCATCTGGTCTTGATGCCTTTAAGAGGGGATTGGATGGATTTCTGGAGGAAAGGTCCATTGTGGGCTATAGGCAATGATGGATTGTGCAACCTCCTTACATTGGTGGTGGGCTACTTCAGAGTACCAGGTGCAAGGGAGTGGCCACAGGATGCAGGCATCTTGTTGTCTCGTGCCTCCCTGGGGCACCTGGTGGGCCGCTGTGAGATACAGGAAGCTGGACTAGATGGGCCTTTGGCCTGATCCAGCAGGGCTCTTCTTATGTTCTTATGTGACCCTGGGGGTCAGGCTGTGGGGGGTGGGTCTAAGAGGCTGCCCAAGATGGTGGTGGCTGTGGATGTGACCCTGATTATTTGGCTAGCACTGGCTGCAGCCACCCTCAAGGGAAGCATGTTTGTGAATACATAGTTACAAAGTTATTCATACAAATATAAATACACAAAAGCTTACAAAATTTGCATGCTGTATATATTATACTGTGTGTATGTGCTATGTGCTACACACACATACAGCTCAGTAGAAGTTCTTCTTCCCTGGCCATCATTATTAGTCATTTCATGTCATGACTATTACTGAAAATAATTTTATTATGGGGGGGGGGGTGCCAAAAAATTATGAGCCCCAGATGCCAAATAACATTGGTACGCCACTGCTCCAGAGAAAAAGGACTTGAAAGCAAATCCTACAGCTGAACCTGGAAGTCTTACTCCAGGGCTTGAAAGCAAAATAAATAAATATCTCACTCAGAGCACAGTCCTGACCTGGAATCAAGCCAGCACAGTTTGGCTGGCACAATACAAGGGACGCCGTAAAGTAAGTTTGGACTACCCTTGGAGTCAGAGAGGCCAGCACACAGACATGTGCCATCCTCCCTGACTGTGAGAGTGGTCCAGATATGCTTTACAGCCAAGTTTTGCTGGCTTGTGCCAGCCTAACTCTAGGTTAGGATTGCGCTCTTATTTACTCAGTCTTGAGACCACTTGTCCAAGAATTCCAAGTGGTTTTGTTGGGATATTGAATTAGGTCCCTGGGAATTTACAGGCCTGAATGGTAAGGCCTATTACTAAGGCCTAGCAGACTAGCAATAAAGGGCTAGGTCATTCTGACCTTGCACCTAGCCTGGGAACGATGGAATCATGCTCTCAGATGGAATGTTGGAGACTATTTAGTCAAGCCCAGGAACAATTGCTACATTCATCCTGCTCTTTTGCTTTCATTCTCCACATACTCTCTCTCTCTGTGTGTGTGTGTTGCTGCTGCTGAACTTGCAGAAGCTGTTTACAGGACTGCTGGAGCTACTGGAACTGCTATTTGAGAAACTTTACTGTATGTGTTATCTGTTTGCTATTCTTTGTTGCAAGAAGACCATTTCTGGAAGTATAAAGGTTCTTGCTAATCCAAGTCTCTGAGTGATTCCTTACTTGAGCTCTGCAACCTTGGGACTTTCCTAAGCCTCACAGCTTTACTTCGCTTTGCGCTTTTCTTCAGGTTTCCACCCCTTCCTTTTAAAGAATGTGGCACGCAGCCTCCCTCTTTCATGCTGTTCCCTGGGTGAAATGGCGTGTTCCGTTTATCCACAGAGAGCAACTTGGAAGAAGATCAGAGCCCCCAGTGGATCCACAGGCTGGGACAGCAAAGCCTCCAAGCCAGCTCTCCAAGCCATGAACGGCTCAGAGGCGAGGAGAGGGGACATTTTACACAGGAGCTTCTGCTCCTGCAGCACGTAGGGCGCAATCCTAACTGGTGTTGTAGTGGGCAGGCTGGTGTGCCTGTACCGTATCCAGTGCAAGTTAGTTGGTGGCTGGAGCCTCCTTGAGGCAAGGGCATGTTCGCATGATGGGCTTGCTCAGATCTGTGCTTCCTGTTTAGCAGGCGCAGCCAGCAGCGTCATGCAGCCGGAATGCTGGGCAGGAGGAACGGGTGAGCAGCAGCCCGCCCATTGCGTACCGCTCCGTTTCGCCATCTTCCCCGCCCCCGCAAAACGGAGCGATACGCAACGGGCGGGCTGCCGCTCACCCGTTCCTCCCGCCCAGCATTCCGGCTGCATGACGCCACTGGGCGCAGCTACGAGAAAGCCGCGCAGCCCGGGGATGGGGGTTTGTTCCCCTGACGGCCACATCCCAGCTCCTCCCCCCTCCCCAGGCTGGCCTGCCTCCTGGCCCACCCACCTCACCCAGAAACGCTCCTGCGCCAGCTGAATTCGGCTGGTGCAGGAGCATCATGCTACCATGCTCCTTACATTAGTAACCTCCTTACATTAGTAGTAGGCTACTTCAGAGTACTGGGTGCAAGGGAGTGGAAACAGGATGCAGGCATCTTGTGGTCTCGTGTGCTCCCTGAGGCATCTGGTGGGCCACTGTGAGAAACAGGAAGCTGGACTAGATGGGCCTTTGGCCTGATCCAACGGGGCTCTTCTTATGTTCTTATGTTCTTACCAGCAATGGTAGCATTGGCCACTCGCTGCTAGCATTGGCCCAGTGGCAACAGTACTGGCGCAAGGGTGCCCCAGCTAGCAACTAGCACCAGCCCAGCATGGGGATTTGGATGGTGCTTGTTAGTGTTCTACCCGCCCTGTAGGAATGCCACTGTTATCAATATTAAGAAATGCTATTAATATGTATATAGCACTTTTCAACAGGAGTGGGTGACAAAGTGGTTTACACAGTGAAATGAACCAATAAACAATTCCCATCCCCAAGGGCCCTCCCATCTCAAACAGGAGTGATTCTAACCAGTGGTGTCATCTAAATGATTTAAGAACAGGTACTCACTTTTGATTGGCACGTGTCGGGACCCGCCCACCGGAAGTGACGTCATAAGCCGGAAGTGATGTCGTGGCAGGAAGGGACATGAACAAAGCCCTTTTTGAGGCCTCACATGATTTTAAACTGACCCAACAGTTGCAACAGTATTCCACAGCACCCCCAGAACGTGTTAAGGAGGCCTGGCATCGTGTTAAAACCCCAGAGCAACTCATTTTTCAGTGGCAAGGAAAGGAAAGGCTCCGCTCGCTGCCTGCCTGCCTGCCTGGCTCTGAGAACATGCAGGCAACTCAAACATGCAGGAAATTCAAACGTTGCAGAGGGCGGAGTCGACGAGTGGGCGGGCGAATGGGCGGGGCCAGCTGTAATCCTAGAAACCGGTACTCACGTACACCCGCGTACCCCCTGCATGACATCACTGATTCTAACCAGGTTCAGCTAGGAAGGCTGCTGTGAGGGGTGGAGACATGCTGGACGTCAGAGGACAAGATTGCCCCCTTCCTTTTTGCTGCTTCAGTTGGTCACCTGCAGGGGGCAGCAGTGTCCACACCAAAAGGGGCTAGAGGGGGTCCCAGCTGATTCTTATAAGGTGCAGTGAAAGGAGAAAAAAGCTATATGAGGACATACGACTGATGATCAGGAGAGGAGGGTGGAAGAAGCCAAAGAGGGTGATGCAATTGCAGGTGGGAGAGGAGGGTGAAGTACCTGTTGACATGCCTGTGGTGTCATGCAAAGGAAATGTGCTTGTTGCTTGTCTACCTCCCGATCTGTGAGTTCCAGCCCAGGCACTTCCAACCAGGCAAAGATAACAGATGGGCTCCGTCTTCCTCGGGTTGGTATTTCTTCATCGTCTTTGCATCAATCCTGCGTGAGTCACAGCCGAAGCCGCTGAACATGAGCAAACGGCCTGTGCTTCGATGCAAGGCACACAGGCAATTTCCCTGCAGGGATCAGACGAAGCGCGTTTTGATGAAGAGGAGGAAGGAATTGGAAGAGGGAATTAGTGGCCAAGTTCATAGCCGATTCACGAGGGATTGTTAGTTTGGTGATAAGTGGATTCTTAGGAAGGGATAATATGAAACTGCCTCTCTGGGACCTTGTGAAAATTCCAGAATCCTGCAAGGGTTATGAATTTGCTGTGGACTGACAAATATGCCAATTTCTTCCGAATGGAAATCAGATATCCCGCATGAGTGCATTGCATTCCCAGGTCTTATTTGCTTCTTTCCTGCACACACGCACACCCGGAGACTCTCTGCTGTAGGACCCCTGTGGTCAAGGCAATCGGGCCAATGCCATTGCCAAGAGCCTGTACATTTCCCTTATATTTTTTTTGCTCTCAGACACTATTCCAGGACGGGCAAGGACATGTTTCTTATTTTGCCTCTCTGAAAACTCTCTGTCCAGGATCACAGCACACCCTGGAGAAGGGGCAGTGCCAGACCAATGGCAGCCCGGAAGACAATTTTCTTGTGCCCAAGAGATTAGCCAAAATGCCACAGTGGGTACCAAGGATAGAGTGGAAGACTCTGGCTGATGGGGCAGTAACACGAAGATGTAGCTCCACTGCCTTGGGGACATGGTGTTCCCAGAGGGGGGCAGAAGTTGTCCAGGCACCTGAAACACTAGGCAAAGCAGCCCCTTGTCTTCAGAGCCATTCGTGGCTGCAAGAGCAAAGCGAAGGAGAACCTTCTGCTTTGCTCTCGTCGCCCCGAATGGCTCTGAAGGAGAGGGAGAGGGGCCACTTGACACAGTGCACTTGACACAGGCGCCTGAAAAAGTTAGTGCCTTGCTGCCCCTGTGCAAACACCACCGCTTGGGGATAGGGGTGTGGCTAGCTGTGACAAGATCCAGGTGTCCTAGAACAGGGGTTCTCAAACCTTTTAGCACCAGGGCCCACTTTTTAGAATGACAGTCTGTCTGGGACCCACCAGAAGTGATGTCACGAAGTGCTGTCACTGTGATGCCAGAGCCTGATGCCTGCCATGCGAGAGCACCGACGGGTAGCAGGTCAACCAGCTAAGTTCGGCTGGTGCAAGAGTAGTTCTAGGTGGGGAGAGGCTGAGAGGAACTGGGTGGGGGGGGGCAGGCCAGGAGGCGTGCCCGCCCCAGGAAGGGGGTGGAGCTGGGGTGCAGTTGTGAGGTTGCATCCAAGCCTCCGCCCCCAGGCTGCGTGGCCCCGACTTGGGCCGCACAGCTTCCTTGGAGCTGTGCCAGAGCCAAGCAAGCCCATTGGGGCAGCTGGCACCTACCCGAGGGCAAGGAAACAAATGTGGCCTTGCCTCAGGGAGGCTCCAGCCACCTCCTAACTTGCACTGGATACAGCCCAAGCCAGCCGGCCTCGCCATTCCAGCCCAAGTTAGGATTGTGCCCTAATGCAGGTCTAAGGAGAGACTGTTGGGATACTGAAATAAGTCCCTGGAAATTTACAGGCCTGAATGGGGAAAGGCCTAACACTAGGCCCACTCAGGGGGTAAAGTGCTGAGTCATTCAGGCCTAGCAGACCAGCAGTAAAGTGCTGAGTCATTCAGACTCAGCCTCAGCCTGGGGATGAGATCATCTGATCCCTGATTGGATGCTGGGGACTATTTAATCCAGACCAGAAGCACCTGTGGTTAGTTGCGGGAGATGTAAGTGTTGCTGTCGGAGGAGCTTTGCTGTACCGGTTACCTGTTTGCTGTTCTTTGCCGCAAGAAGCCTTCTTCTGAGAATATAGAAGTTCTTGCTACCCTAATCTCTGTTGTCTGAGTGATTCCTTGCCGGAGTTCTGTGACCTTGAAGCCTTTCCAAGCCTCACCGCTGTAAGCTGCTTCTGCGCTATCATCAGCGACTCCTTGGGTGTCAGGGGGCCGGGAGGCTGCTTTGCTTTTCCATGGACAACGAAGGGTGGATTCTGCCTCACCTGTCACCCCTGTACCTCACATCCCTGATATTGATCCAGATGGACCAATGGTCTGATTTCATGTCCCCTTTGGGGCTCCTGCCTTACGCTTTTTCCAGGAGTCCACCATTGCACACTCAGTCTCGCTTGCTTTCCTTTTCCTTCTTTGAACACTCCTCGCCTCGACTGCGCGATGGTATGTGCAGCCGCGACTCTCTGAAGCTGAAGGCTTCATAATGACTTCCAAAGGCCCGTCTTTCCCCCTTCATCACCTGGGCTCCCACTTTGAGTTCCTCCATCAAAGTCGGCAGCCAGGGCCCCCCCAACTCATCTTGCGAAACCTGCAGCCCAAGGAGACAGGCCTGCAGGCGACGCAGCACAGCAACGCTGAGAAGTGCGATGCTAACAAGCCACACACCGTAATCCCGCCTTTCATGCTGGTGCTACGGCAGGTGCTGATTAAAGCTTGACTAGGGTTAGAGATCCTTGGGCGGGCTAAATAAAAAATAAAGCTACGACTTTGCAGAGGAATATATCCATAAATAATAGCTTGCCTTTCATTCTGGCAAAAGCTCCAGAGGAAAAACAAAGCATGTTATTTGGTTTTGGGACTCTTTTCGGCCGGCCTAGACTGGCCCCTGAACTTTGGGCAGAGCATGAATTCAGGGATAAATATGATGGCTTTTTTCTGCCCAAATCCTGACTCTAAAAATCCTGGTGACCACATGGACATCTGCTTTCGACAAATCCAGTGTCTCCATGAATAAGTATGTATTCTCACAGCTTCAGAGTCCCTACAATGTTTTCATACCAGACGACGGAAAAATACTGTAACTGTTGGACAGCGGGGCTGGTTCTGGAAAGCAGAGCCATCAAGATCCTTTTTCTGAGAGTTAATTCCACCAACTATCTAGTTTGCTGCTATCAGTAAACACACAGGAGCAGAGGCAGGTTATATTACAAAAAAAATATTTCCCTTACAATCGTTTCTGAAACATACACGTCTTCTGCAATATCAGAGGCTTCCACAGCTTAAGGAACAAAGAACCCTGTAGTTCAGTGGTTCTCAAATGTTTTAGCACCAGGACCCACTTTTTAGAATGACAATCTGCCAGGGACCCACCAGAAATGATGTCATTAACCTGGAAGTGATGTCATGGCCGGAAGTGCCTTCCTTGTGACGCCAGAGCCTGCTGCTCTCCTGAGAAGGCAGCCATCAGTTGGGTGATTTTTCAGCCATTTTCCAATTGCAAAGTGAATTAGGGCACAATCCAGGCCCTTATGTAGCTCCGTCACAACATGGTTGCATTGGCACTACGTCATTAGCACTGCTGTGGGGGCGCCAACCGACACCCCCACTTCCGTGCTATGGCTCCCAGGCCGGCACTAGAGTCGCCCTTTTGCCAGTCGAACTCGGCTGGTGCAGGGGTGGTTCTGGGGGGGGGGGGAAACTGGGCAGGGAGTGGGTGGCAGCTCCCTCTGCGGGCCTCCCCAAAGCTGAGAACTTCATTACTTCAGAGTGCCAGGTGCAAGGGAATGGCAAGAGGATGCAGATATCTTATTGTCTTGTGTGCTCCCTGAGGCATCTGGTGGGCCACTGTGAGATACAGGAAGCTGGACTAGATGGGCCTTTGGCCTGATCCAGCAGGGCTCTTCTTATGTTCTTAAGGCCCAGATTGGGTTGCAAGATTACAGCTCCCTCTCCACAGGCAGGATAGCAAATTCTCTTTTATTTACCTCATATTTTCCTCAGAATTTTACCTCAGAAATTTACCTCAGAATGCCAGATACAAGGGAGTGGCCACAGGAAGCAGGCACCTTGTTGTTTCATGTGCTCCCTTAGGCACCTGGTGGGCCACTGTGAGATACAGGAAGCTGGAGTAGATGGGACTTTGGCCTGATCCAATGGGGCTCTTCTTATGCTCTTATGTTCTTAAAAGCACCCTGATTTGTGATCAGAGCACACTTCCAGTTTTCTTGCAAAAATAAATCACAGGCTATTGTGTTTTTTTTTTATTTGATTTTTCTCTTCTGCTGCTCTCCTCCCCCCCGGAGCTCCTGCATGCAGATAAAACTTAGTAAAGCCAAACATCCCTTGCTTGTAGACACTTGCCCTTGCTTTCGAACACGCATGCGAACGCTATCAAGCAGGATCAACGACTGCCATAGCAAGCAGGCCTTGACTCTTCCGAAACAGTATCGTTACCTCTGGGGGGATCACGGTAATAGGGAGAAAAAATATTACAAATATTATTCATTTCTCAGGTGGAGGAGAAAATAAACCAATTGCACAGAAGAGTCTGAAATAGTATTGCATTTGGTGCTGTGCATGGAAATCAGGCTGAGAGAGTTCTTTTCATTATGGATCTTGGGTTTTCTTTTTTTTTTTCCCCCAAAATTAAATCGCTCACTTTGCTCAGAGACAACTCGCCACCTCCCAGTGATGGGACTGGAGGCAACATTTGTGGGAAAGTAATAAGCAAGGTTCCTGCTGACTTTTGTTTCCTGGGCTTTTTTCAGTGATGGCTTCATACTAAGCGAGCGGGGTTGATCGACAGTCAGCTGCTCCTTTCAGCCGTCATACCAGCTTCACGGCAAAGCCACGGGAGACCACTTCACGATAGTCCACGGATGCCATGCATGTTTCCCCCCCCCCAGTGGCACCATCTCTATTAAATGCAGCTTGAGGTTAGGACAGTTTCACAAAAAGGAACTAAAACATGACCTCTCAACCCTTGAGCAGGCAGTGGAGGGCATCAGTGGCATTCCTCAAAAGGGGCAAAACACTAAGTGTTGCAGGAGCCAGAGCTCCTGTGTAATGCGGCCCTTCCCCCTTGTCTCCAGAACCATTCGTGGCTCGGGAAGCAATAACTCTGAGTCAGCAGTCTGAGCACTCTGAGGGGGCGGGGCTGCTTTACACAGGAGCTCAAGCGCCTTCAACACTTAGCATTTTGCCATCCCTTTGAAAACATCATTAATGCTATTCCTTTCCTCATGAACTTTTCATAGAATTTCAGCCTGCTTAAAAATAACCACAGTAGATCCCAAATTTGCCATCTGCAAATGGAGTGGTGAATTTGGGAGGGATATTTTGGTATTTGAGAGGGGTATTTATGAGGAGTAAATAGGCTAATAGGCAAGGGTAAATAGGCTATCTCAGAATGCCAAATGGAAGGGAATGGCAACAGGATTCAGACATCTTGTGGTCTCGTGTGCTCCCTGAGGCATCTGGTGGGCCACTGTGAAATACAGGAAACTGGACTAGATGGGCCTTTGACCTGATCCAGCAGGACTCTTCTTATTTTCCCTTGGCTTTAGTTATTAAGTATATAGAGGAATATGCACTCTCCCCTTGAGAAATTTGGAAGCTCTTGTAGCCTAAAATTCATATCGCATTTTGAAAAAATAGACCCCAAATTCACCATCTGCAGATGGGGTGGTTAATTTGAGGGAAAGGACCTCTAATTCAGATCACATTTTGAGAAAAAAAAATATGTTGACAAGCTAAAGATTGTGGAATTTCCACTGCTCTTTTCAAATCTGTTTGGGGCTTTTCTCAACATCCTTTGGATCTGTGACTCTTCTCCTTGGGTCAAGGAGAAGCCCCTGAATTCTTTCCACATTGGGTCTTCAGTTGCAAGATGACTGACAATCCTTCATCATTTGAATAGAACCTCAGAATTTGGGACATCTGTTCGCACAGACTTCAGACTCCAGGGAGCAAGCTGTTGTCTTTATCTTCTCTCCCGCATGTTCCTCTGCGTCCAGCTCTCCTCCTTCCTGGCTCCTCGGTTTCTGATGTGCCGTTTTATGCAAAGTGCTCACAGCAAGGAGTCATCTGATATTCAGACTTCACATGGATTAATATACAAATTACGAGAGAGAAAATGGAGCAAAAATAGGTCTGGCTGAAAAACCAGATGCATAAACACCTTTGGGGATGTGCACTGATGAGACTCACTGAAGCAAAGGCTGTGCACAAATTACAGGGGAGACATTAATAACCAAATATATCTGTATCCTCCCCACCACCACCACTTCCATGAATAAACATCATGGCCGAGATCCAAAGCACTCCATGTGTGATCGAAAGGCCCTTCTGAGATTTCCCAACTTTGACTTCCAGCTGCAGCCCCTCAAGCTACATCAAATGTCACTCCAGATTGTCCCTTGATCCTGAGGGGTTGCCTGTGAGGGCATGGGGGTTGTTGAGGAGGAAGGGGAGCCCAAACATTGCCTGTGCGTGTGCAGAAACCACATCACAGCTCAGGACCCCAATCCGTCCCTTTCAGAAATAAAATCCACAGTCCTTGATAAACAGCTCCCATATACGGTATATTCTGGAGACTTGCAGTGCAATCTGATGCATGTCTACTCAGAACTAAATCCCATTATGCTCAGTGAAGCTTACTCCTGGGAAAGTGTGCATAGGATTGCAGCCTCACGCTTTCATTTCGCCCTTCCCCACCGATGGTCACTTTTTATATAAACTGTATTGTTTACGCCCAAAGGCAATTGATTGTGCTGCATATATTTCGATCCGCATTGCAATAAATTCAAAGACACCACTGTGGCCTCCATGATGCCATGTGGATCTTCTTCTCCATTCCTTCCTGCTTCACGTTATTTACCAAGGGCTCAGGAATTGCAGAGCACCAAAGGCCACGACTGTGGTCCTGAGCATGGCTACTTCCATGCAGTGTGTGTCAGGGAGCTTCGGGCTGCATAACCTTGATATCCTGGAACTGAATTGCCAGCCTTGATCTTGTGGATCCTGTTTACTGCAATAGAAAACTACAGGTTTTCTGGGATCTTTAATCTTTCACTAGGGCAAATTTGTTGTGATTTCCAACAAGAGGTTTCCCTGCAATTGCCTGGCCTAGACGATTCTCGGAATGTTGTTTCTTTTGCTTGGTCTTTTCTACAAGTCTTCAGTTTGCTGCTTTTCCTAAATCCCTGTGCTTTGTCCAGCCTGTTTGCCTGCCTCCTAAGCAGCGGTGTCACGCTACCAGTACGCTAGGCAGGAGGAACGGGTGAGCAGCAGCCCGCCCGTTGCGTCACGCTCCGTTTCGCCGTCTTCCCCGGGGATAAATAGCAGGCGCAAGTCCAAGCAGCCTGGATTGGGGCACACATCCTGGGGATGGGGGTTAGGATCTGGCTGAATGGCCAGCTCCCGATTACCCCCACGTCTGCAGGCATGCCCTCCTCCTGCTCTCCCCCACCTCAATCCGCCTCCTCCACCTCCCACCCACCCTCCAAAGCCCCTGTGCTGGCTGAACTCAGCCAACATGGGGGAGACTTACCTCCCGGTCTCCACAGCATTGCTGGCTCGATGCAGCTCCTTGCACAGACCCAGCGCATCCTGGGCTGACGCAAATGTGCCTGACGGCATGTTTGCAACCGCCTTAGGCAAGCACCAACAGCCTGCGCCGACCCAGGCTGCAGTCGGGATTGCGCCCTCAACCTCCAAAGGGCTTTTGAAAGTCTCTCTTAATAAGCATACAAAAGACATTATTCCAAAAGCAAAGGTAACAAAAGTGACCATGGAAACAAGATGTTTTCATTTCTAAAGAAGAAATTAAGCAACCCATCTATATGTACCTTTAAACCCAATAAAGACAGTTGGAGAGATGCACTTTAATCCTCGGTGCTGGGGAAAGTGTCTCCCACGAAGCAATTCTACTCAATAAATCTCTCCAGCTGACAAGCGATCTCAAGTCAATTTGGAGCTGTTTGCATGATCTATGGAACAGAAAGTGCTTTAAAGTTTTGTCTATGCACTGCAGTCGAATGAATGATTTGCGGCCAATCATTTTATCTGATGAATTTTCGCCATCTTCGTAGGGACGCTTGTGAATATTTGTTTGCAATTTGAAATGGGTCACTGTTGCTTTCAGTGAATCATTCTTCCGTGGCAAGAGGGAGATCGTGGCAGGCGGGTTGTCGTGCTTGATGTCAGGTGGGTTTCTTATGGGGATGATAGCATCAAGCAATTCATCAGAACAGAACAGAACCCTGTGAAAGTGAGAGCATGGGCTCTGCATTGCACATGACAGGCGGGATCAGGCCACAGAGGGGCTGGGATCACTGGCCGCGATGCTCGCTGTATCCTATCCCCCTTCCAGGGGCAGATCCCCAGGGTAAGGCTGACTTCCATGAGCGATTTAGCAGGTGCAAGTTTATGCTGCCCCACTGCAGAAGCTTGGACTTATCTTTGGGTAAGGTGATGAATGCCCCCTTCCTTGAGGAGCCCACCAGCATTCCCACTACCCCCATAGGATGGACTGGAGCCTGCACTGGTACTGCTACATTGGTGTGGGGGAGGTTGCAGAGAAGTGAGCTGTTTCTCATTTAAGGTGAGTCAGGAGTCATTCTACTGCCAGATACAAGGGATTGGCCACAGGATGCTGGCATCTTGTTGTCTCATGTGCTTCCTGAGGCACCTCGTGGGCCCCTGTGAGACACAGGAAGCTGGACTAGATGGGCCCCCTTTGGCCTGATCCAGCAGGGCTCTTCTTACGTTCTTGGTAAGGTTGGCGAGATGTACTTCCACAACTTGTCTGTGCTGTGGGAGAACATTTACACAAACGGCCACCTTGCTCACCTGGGGCAGCACCCCATGGGCTCTTCAGCATCTCAACCATCAGTCCAGCTGTTTATCTCAAGGCTTTGTCTAACATTCCCTGAGTACTATAGAGACTGCTGCAAAATGGATTCCTTCCCAACCCCTCCATGAGCCAGCAATGCAAACGTATTTTCACAGCGGCACGGCTGCAATTCCTGGGAGAGGGTTGACTTTCCAGAAGCCACAGTAGAGGGGTATGAGCTGTGGTGGTGGTTGCTTGGATAAAACCAGAAGGGGCACTGAGAGAGCAATCCTGACCTGGTGTTAGGGCGGCAAAGTTTGGCCGGCCCAAGGGCCACCATAAAGCGCATTTGGACCACTCTCGGAATCAGGGAGGATGGTGCATGTCTGGATGGTGCATGTCTCAAAGAGTGGTCCAAACATACTTTACAGTGTCCCTTATGCCAGCCAATTTTGCTGGCCCAACTATGCCGGCCCAACTATGCCAGCTCCAGGCTAGGATTGTCCTCTGAATTCACCATCAAACTCTTCCACTGGGATGACAGAGTTTAAGCAAAAGGTGAGGGACCCGGAATCAGCTGCAGGATGCTGAAAGCCCTCAATCTTGACAGTAGGCTCCTTAGTCTGGGGTGTGTGTGTTGTGTACAGCTCAAGGATTCTGTTACACTATCTCTGACTTTCTGGAATGTTCCGCAAAGAAAGAATGGTTTAGGCAGTGGGCCTATTGCCATGCTTGAGAACCTAGGGAAGGTCAAAATGTCTGCAGCCAGCCCTAGAAGAGTTGGATACAGTTTTGGGCATGACATTGGGATGCCTGACACTAGTTGGCTGATTTGCCACAGCTTGAGATGTGGGAGGAACATTCTCCTTTCCTTGGCCTTGGCCGCCTCCATTTGCAAAGACCCAATGAAGCACTTTCTGTGCAGGTCGGAAATGTGGCACTTGAAAGCCAATGTTTGTTACCAGTAATAAGAAGTGACAAGACAGTGTAAAGATTTAGATTTCCCCCAACCTTATTAGCTAAATGTAATAAATTGGATGGGAGGTTTTTTGGTCGCCTAAGGAATGTCCAAGTCTTGTTTACATTCCCGAGGCTTTAAGTGGAAATTTTAATTAAAATGCAGAGATGTCATATCCTGTTTAAGTGATGCTAGAATGTTTTCCCCTGTTGGAAATGTTGGAAGCCTCCAGCCAGAGATCAGTAATTAAGTACATTCAACGGAGAGTTGTCTGCGCTTATCGAGGACTGACAAGGGAGCGTCATTGGTTCACCTGATATATTGTTGCGAGAAGTTTGCTTCCCCAACTTATCAGTGCATGAAACGTCCAACCGGGCAGCCACACATCAACCAGATCTCGTAGTGTTTTGATGCGGCCTTTGAGAGAATGCGCTTAAGAGCACAATCCTAAATTGCTCAGGAATGGCGAGGCCAGCAGACCTGCGCCATATCCAGCACACCTGAGGCATGTACGGGCCCTTGCCCCAGGGGAGGGTCCAGCCTCCCCATGGGGTTCCTCAGATCTAAAGAGCAGCCTCATAGCCAAGGAAGCCATGCAGTCCGAACTGGTGTCACATCGCCTGGGGGTGGAGCCTTGCATCCTGGCCCCAGCCCCGCCCCCTTCCTTGAGCCGGCACGCCTACCGATCGATGGATCAGTGAAACCGTGGATATGGGATCCATGGATCCACCTCTACTTGCACCACATTGGAGCTGCTTCACCTGATCCCAATCCATTTTGGTAATGCTTGAGAGATGGAATTGGATCACGCACCATGTGTGAGGACCACTCCCGATATCTCCCCAATTGCCCTGCTGCTGAAGCCGCTCCACCCCTTCCTGGACCCAATCCGCCCGTCCCTGCTCCGCCACTGCCCTGTTCTGCTCTCCTCCGCCCCTCCCGCCACCTTGTTTCACTTTCCCCCACCTCCATTTCACCCTCCTGCAGTGGCAGGTGTCTTTGGGTCTCCTTTGGGCTCCAACCTTCCCACCAGTATCCCCAGCAGTGCAATGAGTAATGTGTTGCCCAAGCACTTTTTAATGCGTGGCTCTGACTGCTTTGGGGCTCTCCGTGCTGGTAGAAGAGCAGCACTGCCTGGGACCAGTAAGTACAGGATTGGCCCATAGAGCTGGGTTCATCCAGAGGTCTTAAGCTCTGTCACAAGAAGTTGCTTCTTCAACTTTCTGAAATGCCCACTTCTCTGCATGAATCCTCACTAGATAAAAGAGAAGGCAACAGCATAGGAAAGAATTTAAGCCCCAGAGCTAATTTTGCTGCCGAAATTAATTTGGCTCCAGAAATCAATGACACATTAACCAATTAACACTCAACCTGAAAAAAAAAAGAATGCTAAATTTTCATGTAGTACAATCTTATCTTTGATTTCCTCTCTAACAAGCTGCGGCTGTCCTTAAATGATCTTTTTATCTGTACGACACACTTAGGGCCCAATCCTATCAAGGATTGTGGAATGCACACGACCCCTGGAGCCAGCAGAGTCACAGAGACTGACCATAGCAAGTACGTCCAGCAGAGGGGCAGGGGAGGGCCAGGAGGGGGTTGCACCTGGGTGGAGAAGGGCAGAACAGGGAGGAGGTGGAGTAGCTGGATCTGGCCTGAGATGTGGCCGGATCAGCAATACTGGCACACACCAAACCCGGAGGCACTTCCTACACTCTGCCAACCCAGTAGGAGTATGTGTGACCCGATAGCCCAGTAGTACCCATTAACTACCCAGCGGGTAGTTAATCAGTGGAACTCTTTGCCGCAGGAGGTGGTGATGACATCTGGCCTAGATGCCTTTAAGAGGGGAGGATTGGACGGATTTAATGGACGGATTTCTGGAAGAAAAGTCCATTGTGGGCTATAGGCCATGATGGGTTGTGCAACCTCCTAACATTAGTAGTAGGCTACTTCAGAGTACCGGGTGCAAGGGAGTGGCAACAGGATGCAAGTATCTTGTTGTCTCATGCCTCCCTGGGGCATCTGGTGGGCTGCTGTGAGATACAGGAAGCTGGACTAGATGGGCCTTTGGCCTGATCCAGCCAATGATCTTCTTATGTTCTTAGTAATTAAAAATATTTTTTTTACTTACCTCCTTGTAGGCTGCCTGGCCACCTTAGACCGATGTAGGCTACCTAACTAGGATAAGTCAGAGGAGCTTCAGGGTGTGTGTTGGTTGGAAAAAGGGCCAACCACCCGCCACCAAGATCCACACCCCTGCCACCAAGATCCACACCCCGCCACCAAGATCCACACCCCTGTCCTTGAGCTTTTCCTTCCCTACGGGGCCCCCCAATAACCAAGAACAGCGCTTGTGGTGCTAAGCGCAGCACTTGGACACAGTTGGTGGTGACCTGATGGCATGCATCACTGCCAACTGCTTCCAAGACACCACTTTTGGGAAGTTTGGAGGCAGGGGCAGGTCGGAGGGCCAGAGGCGGATCTAAGGGGGGGGCAAATCTGTAAGTTTTGCAAGAAGCCTTACCTTGCAGTGGAAAACACTCCTCTCCTGCACCGTTCTAGCCAATCCTCACAGGGAACAGCAACATCTTGGCGTTGCTTACTGGCTACAGCAGCAAGGGAGAGGAGGGATTTACATGACAGGGTAAGGCTTCTTGCAACACTTACAGATTCCCCCCCCCCTTAGATCCACCTCTAGGGAGGGCCCAAGATAAAGCTGTTCTGCTCGCCCCACTGATTTACAGCCCATAGAGATCCTGGCTGCAGAAGCAGGCGATATGCTCGCTGCTCTGGTATGGGCCCCCCAAAATGCGGGGCCCATTGGCGGCCCATTGATCACATTGGCTTAAGGCTGATCCTGCCCCCAAAGAACGTGACAGTGGTGTAGTTTTCACAGTGCTGGATGGGGGCTTACAGCTGTAGATTGTGGGATCTGCTGCCATAAGCCCAGGATAAAATTGGGGCAGAAGAAAGTTCCATTTTTTTAAAAAAAGGACATTTAAAAAAACCCTGATAAGAACTTATGCTGGATCAGGCCAAAGGCCCATCTAGTCCAGCTTCCTGTATCTCACAGTGGCCCATCAGGTGCTTTAGGGAGCACACAACTAGATGCGTGCATCTTGTTGCCATTCCCCTGTATCCGGCACTCTGAGGTAGCCTACCTCTAAAATAAGGAGGTTGCACTAACCATCATAACCTGTAGCCTGCGATGGACTTTTCCTCCAGAAATCAGCCCAGTTCCCTTTTAAAGGCATCTAGGCCAGATGCCATCACTACCTCCTGTGGCAAGGAGTTCCACAGATTAATAACCCACTGGGTAAAAAAGTTTTTGATCTGTTTTCACTCTCAATTTTCACTCTCAACTCTTACTCTCAATCATTCTATATTAGTGGATGTCACTGGTGTTGGGAGAGAAGGAAAAGAACCTCCCGCTATCCACTTTATCCATCCCATGCATAATTCTGTACGTCCCAATCAAGTCCCACCCCCCAGGTGCCTTTTTTCTAGGCTGAAAAGCCCCAAACGCTGTAGCATGATACGATGTTGACACTGTTTTGTAACATGAATCCTCATCATGCAGCTGTGACAAACGGATGCTTGGACAAATAGGCATGACCGCATGTGATGTGGTCTTCAGTGGCCACAGGGAAGCCAAACCTACGGTTCGATTCTGCAATGTACAAAACTCCCCGGGGAAGGCGCCCGCCCACTTACTCTTCGGATTGTTAAGAGATGCACTTTAGTACTTTTGATGGCTTTTAAGCTCCTTATTCTTAACATGCTGGGAGCAATAGAAGGATGAGCCATATCCCTATGATATAATAACAATAACCGGCACTTCTGATTGCTTTCAGATTATCCAGTATGGCACTTATTAGAGTCACTCTCTTTATGCACCGCTTCCCCCCCATTTAGCTTTGAGAAAGAAAATCAATCTCCTTTCTCTCCCTGTAACAAAAGATACTTTTGTAAGGAGGCAGAGCTCATACCAAATACTGAAAGTGCATAAAATGAGGATGACAAATAGCCTACCGAGTCCCCCTTTTTTCCTCCATGTTATTTTCTCAGTCTCAGAAGGTGTCAGCTTGGAGCTTGAACACCCACTGGACTTAGTGCCACTTCCATTTACATTGATTTTTTTGCTGTACGTGCCAAAGAAAAAGACGGTGGCCCTTCTGCAGTGTTACCACACTGTACTGCCCTGTAGCCTTGCTGATGGTGAGAGGATGGCTCCTTGGAGAAGAACACACCACATTTCCTGAAAGTAGGTTTTAACACAATGCACTATTTAAAAAGTAGTAGGGGAAGGCAATCGGATCTACAATGTGATTCTGCATCAGTGAAGAAACATTTACACATTAACTTTTATTCATAATTCAAGCAATATTTACCTTTGCATGTGGTGTGTGTTGTTGCTTACCTACCCAAGTCCTTCTGCTCGATGTTCTTACCTGGTACCTGGTTTTCATAATATTTTCCTGGAATCACATGGTATCTTTCAAGGGTTCCTCAATTACATCATTCATGATCAAGAACTTACATGAATGGTGGCTGGCCCATCTCAACCACTCTGCAACTCAGAATCTGCAACCATGTGTTAGGTATACTCAGTGGTGTCATTCAAATGATTTAGGAACTCACTTTTGAGTTCAAATTCAAATGCTGAGGGGAAAAAAAAACCGGAAGCAGCCATGGAGCCCATTAGGATCCGGAACGCCCGTTCTGGTCCATTCCGCCTGAATGACATCACTGGGTATACTCTAAGGTCTATCTCAGGTCACGTGGTTTAACAGCCTGGTCAGCATGCCACATGAACTAACTGGATCTGGCAGGAGGTGTGGACTGATGGTTGAGCTGCTGGTACTGCCTGAAGCTAAGCAGGAGAATCTGTGGTCTATTTTTGGATGGGAGACAGAATGCCAGGCTGGGACAAGCTGTAGTACCTGTGGTGGCAGAACGGAGTTGCTGTGGAGCTGATTAGCCAGTGTGGGAATGTTGTGAGAAGGTGTGATGTCCATCCGGGCGACCCTGCCATCGTCGCTCATTGGGGGGGGCGGTGTAAGGAGAGAGCGCACAGCTCGTGGATGGCTGCCTGGCAAAGAAGGACCCGAGACACTGGTTGGCCATCTCTGCAAACCCGGTTTATTCGGGGAAAGGCACTTCACGTTCATCAGGGTCGGCCTCGTTCCCTCACGGGCCCCCTGCATCCCCTTCTCCTGCTTCCATTTCAGCAGGAGTGGTGTCAGTGGCGAGGGGACTCCTGTGCCAGCGGGCACCTCTCAGGTGGCAGGGGGGCAGCCCTGCACTGGGGTGCACTCAGGACTTCCCCAGTTGCGGGGTGGGGCGGGGCCCCCAGGTGCTTGGGGTATCCCAAGTGGGGGCAAGCCGGGGAGGGAGGTCTCCCAGCCGGGGTTGAGCTCTGTGGCTCTCCACCGCGCTCCCCCCTCTCTTGAAGGGGGATCCGGGCTGCACGGTGGTCCCCCCGGGGGTGCGCTGTCCCTCCCTCCAGGTAGCTGGGCAGGAGGGCTGTGAGCCCCCGCAGTCCTCTCTCGCTGGTGTTGTGGCCTTTTCAAGCAGGGCAGGACGGCGTTCCTGAGCTGAGGAGGGCGAAGCAGGGGGAGAGGCAAGTAGACCCATTGCCCACCTGTGCCCTCAGTGCAGGGGAAGGAAACGAGTGCCTCCTTCGCCCACGGAGCCTCCTGTGGCTGGGCAGCTCGGGATGAGGCTACCCCTTGTAATCAACAGGACACCTTTGGCCAAATCTGGCATTTTGAGATGTCATACCTGGCCCCATAAAGTAGCAGGCTAAATCCAACATTGGCACTAGGAGAATGGTGTCTGTGGAACAGGCAAACAAACCACTGTCAGCAGAGCACTGCCCTCAGTCCATTCTTGGAATGGACTGCCAGGAAAACAAATAGCTAATTTGGGTCTTCCACATCCCCTATTCCATGCTGCTCCCTTGGGTCTAGCTCCCATGTTGGTAGCAGACCTAGATCCACTTCAGACTTCAGGTGAAGCTCCCAGGATTCTATACCTGGGGGCAAAAAATGTTTTATGTAGAGGACTGTTTAGTCATACAAACCAGTTCCACCTGCCATTCAAAATGGTACAGTCCAGACACTATGTTATCAACCCAGTTCAAACAGGACCTAAATGCAGTGCCTGATATCTGCTGGTGAGGGGAGGGCAGTCTTCGGACCGGGCTGTTGGTGCATTCTTTATCCACCGTTCAGGAAACAGCTGATGAGACATTCTCATTCCAGCCTGCCAAGATGCCTCAACCCTTTCCTGGCGCATGAAAAGGACAGCTTCTCCTCGGCGAGTCGTTCCTTCTTTGGCGTCTCCACCAAGGCTGTCAACAGAAGCGCGAGGAAGTGCCAAGTGCAATGCAGGTATTATATCTGTTCACCAGCCCCTGAACCGAGCACTTTTTCACACAGACTGCTCAACAACCATCTGCCGGTAATGATTTCTCAGTTACTGCAGACAGGGGCTGAGCATTCCTGCTGTTCTCATTATGGGTTCCATCTTTCACAGCCTTAAAGAAGTGGCTTCAGCTTAGGTCAGGCCGGCGCACCATATGAAAGAGCAAGCCATAGAGTAGACAGTCAACCTGCCACTTACAGCACCCTGCCAGGCAAATCTTGATAAATCCCCTGGTTTATTGGCTGTTCTAGGCCCATCCAGGCACAAGACGTGGTTTATGGGGTGAAGTTGCTTGGCGGGTCACATGTTTTACAGGGTCATCCACAGAACGTCCCTCCAAGTGCTGTTTTCAAAATATCATCACTGAGGAAACCATGAAAAACTTGCGTGTTCCTCCTCAGAGAAATGTCAAGGGAACAGAAAACAGTTTCAGTTAAACTACGGAACATTATAGTGTGTTCTCTCCACCTCCTTCACCATCACCCCCGTATTAGATTATTATAACGTGCAAACCTAATTTGCAGGTCAATCTCAGGAAGACCTGGGATATATTCAAGGAAAGTCAAAAGAGTTGATTTGACTGGAAACATAACTTGAAGGTTGGGGCAGTCGCACAACCAAGGCTATTTCCCCATTAATCAATGAAATCTGCATAGATCTCCATGTACGGGCACACTCCTAACCTGGAGTTAGTTTTGGCACAAGTCCCCTGTGCTAGCCCAGGAGTGTCGCAAATGCACCATAAAGTGTGTTTGGATCACTCTTGGAGACAGGGAGGCCGGCACATGGATGTGCGCCGGCCTCCCTGATTCCAAGAGTGGTACAAATGCGCTCTATGGTGTGCTTGTGATACTCCTGGGCTGGCACAAGGGACTTGTGCTGGCCTAAGTGCAGGTTAGGCTTGTGCCCTAAGTAAACCAATCAATCAATCACTAGTATTTATATACCGCTTTTCAACACAAAGCGGTTTACAGGCAAATAATAACATTGAAGTTAAGTGGCTCCCTGTCCCAAAAGGGCTCACAATCTAAAAGAATGGAGAACACCACCAGCAATAGCTACGAGAAAGACACTGTGCTGGGGTGAAGAGGGACAATTGCTCTCCCCCTGCTAAATATAAGACACCACTTGAAAAAGTGCCTCTTGCCCAGTTAGCAGGGGCTAAATCATTTTGCAGGAGAGGCCAAGCATCATCATCACCATCATCGAAAAATGCATTCCTCCTTACATGTGACAGATGAGAAATGCCTCTTCTGAGAAGATGCTGCCCTGTTCTGATTCTATGTACATGTGCATTAAAAATAACTCATTTTTTGAACGGGAGTGTTGCTCCATGAATTGAGGTGCCTGGCACGGCCCAATCCTAACCGGGCTGGGCACTGGCACAATGCGCGACTGTTGTAGTTGCAAAGCAGCCTCCACTGGGGTGTGCCGCTGAGCTGCTGGTGGGGAGGCTGGAGCAGCCTCTATGTGCCAGTAGATGACCAAACAGCCCCCGGAGCAGGTAAGGCCACCCGGGGGGTGGGGGGGTGCGGGGTGGAATGAGGGGCAGAAAGGGGTAGAATGGGGCAGTGTTTGGCGGCAGTGCAGAACAAATCTGTACATCTTTTCCTGGCCTGATCCACTTTTGTGGATTAACTTGGACTTGCACCAGCTACCAAGCTAACACAGGTCTGAGTTGACCCACTGGGCCTGCAGGGGCTTTTCCCAGCGCAAGGACATTAATGTTCCTTTCCCCCATGGAGACCTCTGGAGGCTGAAACCCAGAGACGGCATGCAGGGGAGGCTGCGCTGGCCCCACCCCATGGCCGCCTGGGGCGTTATGGAGGATTGGGCTGCCTGTTAATAAGTAGATGTTGACTGTTTTACGACATTGATTAAAGGCTGGAGCCCTAAACACATCTCAAAGCTGATGTCTTTGCCGTTTCTTTTTCACCAGGAATCTTTCCTTCTCTAAGCCACGATCGCGCTTTGTCGCCCAAATCCAGACATGTGCAGTCGAAGAGGCCGTGCCCCTCCCGTGAGTGATAAGGGCCTACACAGCAATCATCACTGCCGCTGGAAGTGAATTCTGCAAGGGACAAGGCTGCACACAGGTTATGCATCAACTTTATATACTCTCCATTAACGCTTGGAGATGGTTGCTGTGATAAGTTCAAATAGCTGCCATTCATTCCCAAGGATGTGACAGCAGCCCTCTCCAGCCCCGCAAAGATCTGTCCTTTGTCAATGCGCCAACATGCGAGGACATTCTTTTCCCCCTTTGTGCTAGCGTTGCCAAGCACGTCTACAAATACCCCATCCCCAGTACCGTAGGGCACAAAGTCCCAATGGCTTAGCAGATAAACCTAAAAAGTCAAAATAATAATAATAATAATAATAATAATAATAATAATAATAATAATAA
>JAJKFI010000063.1:1263061-1276501 GCA_029204185.1 Lerista edwardsae
TCCTTCCTTCCTTCCTTCCTTCCTTCCTTCCTTCCTTCCTTCCTTCCATCCATCCATCCAATCCATCCCAATCCATCCATCCCAATCCATCCATCCATCCCAATCCATCCAATCCACCCATCCATCCCAATCCAATCCATCCATCCCAATCCATCCAAGAATGTTCACTCAGCTTTTCCAATTCCAAAATGAAGCACTCAAGTGTCTTATGTAGCTAAAACCAAATTCAAACTGATAAGGCTCACAAAAGGAACATAGCAAGGGTCAGGTCTGCAGCTTCCACGATGGCTGCTCCCACCTTTCCGCAACCCACCTGACAACATCAGGTCACGACCCACCAAGTGGGTTCTGGCCCACAGTTTGAGAAATGCTCTTCTAGAGGGAATAAATGACAGCTACAAGGGCCCTTCCAACCTGCAAAACTTGCAGACTCAATGATTTGAGACTCCGAGATTCCCTTTAAAAAGAAGATGCCATTAATCAGTGCCAGACTATCTTTAAAGCCCTCACTAGCCCTTCAGGGAAGTGAATGCCTCCGTGTAGCAAAAGGGCACAGGATAACGTGCTTTTTGGCTGTATCAATTGCTTTGTAAGTTGCAGGCTGACGTGGTTTGCCTCGAATTGCTATTAACCCTCCCTCCCCCTCCCCACAACGCCAGTTAAAATGATTCACATGGTTGACATGCTGGAGCAGTTAAGTGCAGTATATATGCAGCCCAATTAAGCTCGGGGCAATGATTGGAATTCCAAGATAGCCGAGGCCAAGAAACAAAGCCGTGCAGGGGAGGATCAATGTGAAGAGCCGAGTGACTTAATGAATTCGTCTCAGCAACCTGGTTATTGCCTGTGCGGGAGCTATGGTAGGAAGGGGGGGGTGGCCAGGCCCAAAGGGGAATCCCCCCCCCCCCCCCGGGGGGGGGGGCTGGGGCAGAGGCGCTGGGCTTCAGTTGGAGACAGAAGTCAGGGATAGACAAAAGCAACGAGACCCTGCAATGGAGAATAGATGGGGCGGGTCAAGTCGTTTGGGGACTTGTTTGGTGGCCGTAGTGGTTGGTGAATCCTAACCCCCTTTCCAGACCCAATCCTGTGGCATGGTCCCTGAGGACATGCACCAGTTATTTACAACATATTGCAACATGTCTGAGTAGGACCCCCCCCCCGCCCCCAGCCCCAGCATTGAGGATGCTTACCTCCAAGTAAGGGAACAATTGTTCCTTTACCCAGAGGAAAACTCCGCATCTGCTCTCCACATTTTGGCACCACTGCATTGGAGAGGAGGAAGAATCGGGTCGGGCTCTTAGGACAAAACCCTAATCTGGAGTTAGGCCAGCACAGTTAGGCCAGCAAAGTTTGGCCAGCACAAGGGACACCATAAAGCATGTTTGGACCACTCTCGGAGTCAGGGAGGATGGCACACGTCTGCCTACTGGCCTCTTTGACTCCAAGAATGGTCCAAACATACTTTATGGTGTCTCTTGTGCTGGCCAAACTGTGCTGGCCTAACTCCAGGTTAGGACTGTGCCCTCAGTAACATTGTCCTTCATTGCCATTCAGCTCTTTCCCCAGGGTCTTGAGAAGTTCATGCTCTGAATTGAGTGGGTGGCTGCGCCCAGCCCTTAACGTAGACAAATTCATCTCTACGAACAGTTAGGCTCCATCTTGAGCACAGCCTGCCCTTTCCCAAATTCTTGCTGCCAGGCTCCATGTGGAACAGTTGTCACATATTTTGAAACAATGATGTTTTCCTCGTGTATCGCAAAGCAAAAGAACAGTCACCCTCCTGGCTTCATCTTCAGTCAGTGGAAGTATTGGCCGCGGAGATGACTGCCGCATACGGCAGATAGTGAAGAGACTTCAGGGATGTGCCGCACTTTGATTGACAGGGTGGCGTTCTATTCAGAAATGGATACTTGGTTCGAGAACAAAGATGCTACAGGCAGTCTCTGGTTTTCTTTTCCTGTTTTAAGAGGATGCGTCTTCATTGCCTTTTTAGACTAAATAAATAGAAATTACAACAAACATTAAAAAATCATAGAGCCATAGATTATTCATTCATTCATTTAAAAGATTTATGTCCTGCCTTTCTCCTATCAGATCCAATGTGGACTTTTAACGAAAATTTAAAACACAGAGTGATATAGAAATATTTTTTTTAAAAAATAGCAGCTAAACCAACTATTAACCACAACTCTGAGAGGGCAAGAGAAAGATATCAATGTAACAGTAAATGGGAGTTAGGGAAGTCTTGAAAACACATCAAGGTCTTCAACATTCCCCAAAATGTTGGGGGGAGGGAGGAAGCCAAGAAGTCACTGTGGGGACCCTCTCACAATCCCCACAAGCTGCACCTCAATGATGGGACCCACATTAGAATCTCCCCAGAAGATCTTGGGGAATAGGTAAATTCCTGAGGAGGAAATTCTTCAGGTACGTTGGACACAATTGCACTGGGCGTAAAAAGTCCTTGGGAGAAGACATGAGCCATCCTAGGGCCCAATCATATCCAATTTTCCAGCACTGATGTAGCAGTCCCAATTGGGGGGAGGGGGCATTCTGTGACAGTGGGGAAATCATAGAGGCCTCCTCAAGGTAAGGGAACATTTGGTCACTTACCTTGGGGCTGGACTGCAGCTGCATCAGCACCAGAAAGTTGAGTAGGATTGGACCCTTCGTATTTGACAAAACATATAGCAATTGGTTTGGGTATAGTTTACAATTAATCAATGTGAGATGAAAACCCAGTTTATATTATGGCCAAGTCCAATCAAACCACACCAAATGGTAGTACCCACATAGATGCCATGCTTTTCATGACAAAGCCCTCTGTGTGTGTGAGTGTGAGTGTGATATTGTATGGGGATATGTGTGGATGAAAGAGGGAGAGAAGTGAAGCAGTGAGGCCTCAATCCTAACCTGGAGTGAGGCTGGCACAGTTAGGCCAGCAAAGTTTGGCTAGCACAAGGGACACCGAAAAGCACGTTTGGACCACTCTCGGAGTCAGGAAGGATGGCGCACGTCTCTGTGCTGGCCTCTCTGACTCCTAGAGTGGTGGGTGTCGGTGTCCCTTGTGCTAGCCAAACTTTGCCAGCCTAACTGTGCCGGCCTAACTCCGGTTTAGGATTGCACCCTGAATCAAGACATGACTGTGGAGGGGAGCAGGGCAAGGAAGCAAAGCCACCAACTGCCTCTGTGTGGCCTGCTGGAAATGAGGCACAGAGATGCCTGCGACATTTTGCTCTGGGCGAGATAGGGCGGCACTAATCAGAGGAGCAAATGGAGAGTCACACAGCAGACGCTTGACTAGAGAGCCTTTTCCACGCTGCTGAGAGAAATATCATGGACATTAGAGATAAAAAGAGGCCGATGGCAGTGGGTCACCCCATCTCTCTTCCGAGCGGTGTGTTTTTTGTTCCCGACATATCATCACGGCCCAGTGTTAGGTTAACTATCTCCAGCAGCAGGGCCTCGTCTCTTCCCTGAGGTCAATGTTGTGCAGCTTAGCGTGGTGCCCCGACCGCGGTGCACTGCTCCAATATACAGCAGCAGGGACTCTTTCTGGGAAATGCATGTATTTCAACCTGACTCGGCCTGATTTCTCCCCCTAGCCATCGCTAACATCGCCACCAGCACTGCAAAAACAGGCTCAGAGCAAAGCGGGCCTCGCCCAGCTCAGAGGATGGGGAGGCACCCTTGCGTGCCTGTCTTGCCAAAGCCCCTGCTCCAAACTTTCCTCCCAAATGCTATGCCCGCTTAGGCTACTTAGTCACCCAGATACAGACAGCCCTGGCAATACCTACAAACTACCGGACGCCAGCACCAGCAGGGAGCTCGCCCCACCCAGTGGCTTGCCTGTAGGCCGCAGGTCTCCTCCTGGAGCTTCAGAGCAGGTGTCCTTCAATAATGGCCAGTCTTCCGTCCAATAGTCCTTCGTCATTTGTCAATCAGTCAAGCCAGTAAGTCAGTCCATGTATCAGTTCACCACGCCAGTCCGTTAGCCAGGCCAGTAGTTCAGTCCGATATGTCAGCAAAACCTCCACTCCTTCCACCACTCTCTCCACAACTACAACCCACAGCTTCGCCTTCCTCCAGGGGCTCCTTATTTCCCTGCCACAAGCTCCTAAGTGGCTGCAGCTGTGCAGCCCAGCCTCCGCTACCTCCCTGGTGTTAATCCTGCATTTCTTGAACCAAGGGCAGTGATGTCATGCAGGGGGTACGTGGGGGTACGCGAGTACCGGTTTCTAGGATTACAGCTGGCCCCGCCCATTCGCCTGCCCACTCGTCGACTCCGCCCTCTGCAACGTTTGAATTTCCTGCATGTTTGAGTTGCCTGCATGTTCTCAGAGCCAGGCAGGCAGGCAGGCAGCGAGCGGAGCCTTGCCTTTCCTTGCCACTGAAAAATGAGCTGCTCTGGGGTTTTAACATGATGCCAGGCCTCCTTAACATGTTCTGGGGGTGCTGTGGAATACTGTTGCAACTGTTGGGTCAGTTTAAAATCATCTGAGGCCTCAAAAAGGGCTTTTTTCATGTCACTTCCTGCCACGACCTCACTTCTGGCTTATGACGTCATTTCCGGTGGGCAGGTCCCGACACGTGCCAATCAAAAGTGAGTACCTGTTCTTAAATCATTTAGATGACACCACTGACCAAGGGCCACTGTCGGCACCATTCGCTGCCTCCTCGGGGTGATCTTCCGCGTTTTCCACTACAGTGCCACTTCAAGTGTCAGTTGATCGGAGATGTGGGCAGCCAGGCTTGTGCTGTATCCAGCACTGCAACTGAGGACTCCTGAGGATAAGGGAACCCGTGCTCCGTTGCTCCAAGGAAATCTGGCGTAGAATCAGTAGCTCCATGTAATGCTGGCAGGCCCAGGTCAGTGGTGAAGAAGTGGCGGATGCCGTCTCCGCTATCCCAGCCTCCCAGCCTGATCAGTCCCCAGTTCTGCCCTCCTGCACCCAGAGGCACACCCTCCCCCTCTCCGGACCACCACCCCTCCATCCCCCAGTGCAAACCTCTGCGGTCAGCTGTCAACGACACTGTCGTGGATCTAAAGTTTGGGTCAAACAGTGTCAAAAATAAGCAAAAGCGGTGTCACCAGTAGTGGGATCTGCAAATGAAGAAGTGGAATGCTGGGCGGGACTTAGGCGGGACTACTGTTTGATTGGCTGCCTGTCCGCTCCATTCTGACACCTGGCCTGGGAGGGGGCGCCCCACGCGGCGAGTGGGGGGGGCGTCAGAATGGAGCAGATGGGCAGCCAATCGCGCGTAAGTCCCGCGCAAGTCCCGCCCAGCGTTCCACGTCTTCATTTGCAGATCCCACTACTGGGTGTCACTTCACGGTTTGATTCAAATTTCATCTTATGTTGCATTTTGAGTAGAAATTCTCATTGTTTAGCATTCTGTGTTGATCACCGGGGGGAAAAAACAAACAAAACATCCCGACTCAAAAGGAGTCACCTGTCAAGACCTCATTCCGTTGCATGGCAATTGCTTCACAGCCCAATCCACCACAGCTCCCTCCTTGGCAATGCAGTGGCGTCCACACAGTGTCTGCTGAACCCTGTGGGGGAGTTTCTGCCATGGGACCCCCTCCTCAGTCTAAGGTAGTCTTTCTCAAAGTGGGCGATAACGCCCCCTTGTGGGCGCTGGAGGCCTTCAGGGGGGCGGTAGAAGGCCCAGAGAAAAGCAATAGAATTTGCAAGCTTGATTGTTAGCAATTAGCTTTTGCACAGGGGTCAGATCATGTGACATGATGTCCGAGTAAATGTTGCAATCTGCACGTTTAAAAATAATAATTGCAATAGCTGTTTTTAAGATGTGCAACAGATGGTAAATTTAAAAAATTGGGGGGGGGCTCTAGAAAATTTTTGATTCTCAAAGTGGGCGGTGGGCGAAATAAGTTTGAGAACCTATGGTCCAAGGGGACCTTTGTTCCCTTGTCCCAGGGTAAGCCCCTGTGGGCTGAATGGTTCAACTCGGACCTGAGCCGGTCTGCAGTGACCCGTGAAAGTGGATCAGGATCGGGACGGGGGTCATAATTAGGTGGGTGTCGGTGACATTGAGCCCTCTCCCTTTGTAGGCCTGATGCCCCTCCTCCCTGCCCTGCCACCCCTCCACAGACGCACCTGAGGCAGCTGGCCTCTGGCATCCGTCACTGTCGAACCTGCTGCTCGCTGCTTCCAGCAGCAGCCAGACCCCTTTCTCAGCAGGACTGCGTTTGCAAAGGGTGCCAAGCTGGTGGGTGGCGGGTGCCAGCGGCACAGCACAAGGCTCGGACTGGCCGCCTGAACTACTTAGTATCATTGCGTGTCAACTGTCAAATAGAGTTGCATCAGTTATGACTCACATTGTATCTTGCTCCTTTTCTAAAAAAGACCCAGAGCCCGTTGATAGGGTTTATTTGATTGGTCCCATGAGAGCCCAGTGAGGTAGCTTAGACTGACAGTGCAATCCTAACCTGGAGTTAGGCCGGCACAGGTAGGCCAGCAAAGTTTGGCCGGCACAAGGGACACCATAAAGCATGTTTGGACCACTCTCGGAGTCAGGGAGGATGGCGCACGTCTGTGTGCTGGCCTCTGACTCCAAGAGTGCTCCAAACATACTTTATGGCCTCCCTTGTGCCCACCAAACTTTGCTGGCCTAACTGTGCCGGCCTAACTCCGGGTTAGGATTGCGCTTGGAGAGTCTAAACACTGAATTACAGTGTTTTAACACTTAAAACAAGTCACACACTGAATTCCACACCTAAGCAGGATTTGACCCCCAATCCACCTCATATAAGTTCACCACTCCATCTCACCCTCCCATTTTGGATTTGAAATCTCATACGATCGGCTCTTCAACATTCAGCAAATATTACAGTGTTCAGAATATATTTGAAGATTTTTCAGCGCGAGCCTTCCCAGAGGAGAGCAATGGCAATTTCTGGGAGCCAGTTCAGAGCTGGGACCCATTGTGGATTAGTGCAGCTATTCCCTGATGAAGCAAGGGATGATTTAAGATGTGGATAAGTAGCATATATTTGTATATATTACATTATCCCTCCCAGCTATGGAGTTAAGGATAAATGATCATGCCACTGATTGAATGATGGCCGACTTGGTTTTGAAGCATCATCACCTGCATCCCAAACAGACCTTTGCTGCATTCCTAAAAAGTAAAAAAAAAAAAAAAACTCTTTTAAAAAATAATATCAATCAGGAAGGAGAGAGTGCAAGCATGTCTTGAGGCTGGGAGGAGAAGGAGCCAGTCAGATGCCCAGGCACACATGGCTGGAACCCAGCTTCTGTTGGGAGTCCCTGTCAGCAACGCTGAAAGGTGAGTTGACAGTGGCCATCACTCTGGTCACACATCGCGGAGTTTGGGGGTGATGGATGAGCACACTTGCAAGGAAGGTCAGGGAGAATTTCAGTAGCTGCGGGGAGGGAGGCAAAATCAGAACACAAATACAACTGCAAATGGCTTTTAATTGAAACATCAGGGAGCAAATATAATACGCTGGGAGCATTAAGGTATGTTCACCAACGAAGTAGAACCTTCTAGCGAGTGGGTCACGAGCAGCGAGTGCTGTCCTGCAACGAAGTGCCTCGTCCGCGACCAAGTGCCAGGTAACAAGCACGTTACGCATCTGCACGAGGAGAAGGCGAGAAGGGGGATCCTTGGAAAGAAGGCAGCAATCAACCTCTATTGTCCAGGTGAGGCCAGCCCCTTTTCAGGCAGGCAGAAAGGAGGAGCTTTCTAGCAGAGGAGGAGGAGCTTTCTAGTAGAGGAAGGAAGGAAGAACTTCCTGTATATAGTAGAACCTTCTAGCGAGTGGGTCACGAGCAGCGAGTGCTGTCCTGCGACGAAGTGCATCGTCCGCAACCAACTGCCAGGTAACAAGCACATTACACATCTGCGCAAGGAGAAGGTGGGAAGGGGCATCCTTGGAAAGATGGTAAGTGTTCTTCTCACCTGTAAATCTACTCTAAGTTTAGGTTTAAGGTTGAGTTTAGTTTAAGGAAAGGTTAAATTTAAGTCTGAGTAAAGTTCAGTTTAAAGGAGCTGATTCTGTAGAGAATTACATCTCAAGCCTACACAGGTCTACTCTGAGTAAGACCAGAGTCTACTTGAGAGTAGGAACCCAAATAAAACATAGGGAAGGGTAGAAACTGAAATAAGACAGAGGTGAAGTCTCAGCACAGGACGGACAGCATCTTAGTGTTTGGAACACTTTGGTGTTTAGTCTTAGTGTTTAAACTAAACACTAAACTAAGCTAAATTAAACCACTTAACTAATTTGAAACTACTTACACTAAATTAAACTAAAGCTTTAGTGTTTTAAACTATTTGGGGTCTAAAATACAGTGTGCCACAAAGCTCAGGCATATACTAAGACATGTATTAATACTAAGTAGCATGGGAACTAAGCTACCCATGGAGTGACCCTTTCAGAGGGAAATTGAGCTACCTTAGGAGGTTAATTGGGTTACCTTCTGAGGGCAATTGTGTTATCTGGTTTCCTAGGCAGCAATCAACCTCTATTGTCCAGGTGAGGCCAGTCCCTTTTCAGGCAGGCAGAAAGGAGGAGCTTTCTAGCAGAGGAGGAGGAGCTTTCTCGCAGAGGAAGGAAGGAAGGAAGAACTTCCTGTATATAGTAGAACCTTCTAGCGAGTGGGTCACGAGCAGCGAGTGCTGTCCTGTGATGAAGTGCCTTGTCCACGACCAAGTGCCAGGTAACAAGCGTGTTACGCATCTGCGCGAGTGAAGCAGCAGGGCGAGGAAGCCAGGGCCCCAGACTCTGCCCTCTCTCTGAGAAGCAGGGCAGCTCATCCCTAAATAAACACAGAGATGGAGCCAGACAGCCAGCAGTTGGGCGGGGGCTATCCAGTGTTTTGCACAGAATGCCACATGTATGACTATATGCCTCAGGGGCATAAGTCATGGGTGTGTCCTCGGTGCAAGGAGCTCCAGGGACTTAGGGAACACATCTGCTCTCTAGAGGCCTTGGTTGCGGACCTGCAGAAGCAGAGGCAGGCAATGAGGGTCCATGGTGAGACATCTGGGGACTTGTCCCACCCTCAGACGGGCAGCTCCTCAGCTGCTGGGGAAAGGAGTCTCAGGACTGGAGGACGTCAGCCTGGAATAGAGGGAATCAATCCCCCAGCGGGGGCCCCTTCTTCCAGTGACGAGCCTGCATCCAGTCGCACTAAGGATGCTCCTCGGCAGGAGGGGGGTCATGGTCTCCTTGTCGTGGGTGATTCTATAGTTAGGAATATAGAGAGGGGGGTCTGTGACGGATGTAAGGACCGCACGGTGACTTGCCTGCCTGGTGCGAAGGTTGCGGACATCACGTCTCGTCTAGATAGGCTGGTAAGGAGTGCGGGGGAGGAGGTAGCGGTAGTGGTGCATGTTGGCACCAACGATGTGGGGAAATGTAGCCAGGAGGTCCTGGAAGCCAAATTTAGGTTGCTAGGCAGGACAATGAAAGCCAGGACCCCCAAGGTAGCGTTCTCAGAAGTGCTACCTGTTCCACGTGCAGGGTCAGCTAGGAAGGCGGAGCTCAGGGGTCTCAATGCGTGGATGAGACGGTGGTGTCGGGACGAAGGGTTTAGATTCATTAGGCACTGGAGGACATTCTGGGACAAGCCAGGCCTGTACAAGAGGGACGGTCTTCACTTGAACCAAAATGGAACCAGGTTGCTGGCGCTTAATATTAAAAAGGTGGCAGAGCAGCTTTTAAACTGATCCCTGGGGGAAAGCCGACAAGAGCCGAGTGGCGTCCGGTTCGGAACTCCTCATCCCTACGGGAAGAGGAGGGTGGAGGAGTACCAAAGAGTAATGGAGTAGTAGGAAATAGAACTTCAAACCTGAGTGTAAGTGACAGTTTGTCCAGTAAAAAGAGAGGCGGGGAAAAGGGATCAAAAAACAGTCCCTCCTTAGAGAACCCCCATATATAGGTGTTTTTTATGCAAATGCCCGAAGTCTCCGAGCAAAGATGGGGAAACTGGAATGTTTGGTGGCTAGGGAAAACATTGATATAGTAGGCATAATGGAAACCAGGTGGAATGCAGAGAACCAGTGGAATACTGCAATCCCAGGCTATAAACCCTATAGGAGGGACAGAGAAGGGCATGTTGGCGGAGGGGTGGCCATCTATATCAAAGAAGGGATAGAATCCAGCAGAGTAGAAACTGAAGGTGGGCCGGACTCCACCATGGAGTCACTGTGGGTTAAACTACCAGGCCGTAAGAGCAATGTAATAGTGGGGGGGTGCTATCATCCTCCCGATCAAAAACTTGAAGGTGACCTTGAAATGAGGAAACAGATCAGGGCGTTGACCAAGAGAGGCAGGATTGTAATCATGGGGGACTTCAATTATCCTCATATTGACTGGGTCAACTGCTGCTCTGGTCAAGAAAGAGAGACCGGATTCCTTGACGTGCTGAATGACTGTGCCTTAGAGCAGCTAGTCATGGAGCCGACCAGAGGACAGGCGACTCTGGATTTAATATCGTGTGGTACTCGGGACCTAGTTAGGGATGTAAGTGTTACTGAGCCATTGGGGAACAGTGACCATGCTGCGATTGGTTTTGCCATGCATGTCCAGGAAAGAGTGCAGAGCAAATCTGACACAAGAACCCTTGACTTTCGAAGGGCAGATTTCCCTCAGATGAGGAGGCTAGTTACGAAGAAATTGAAAGGGAAGGTAAAAAGAGTCCAATCCCTCCAGGCTGCGTGGAGGCTGTTTAAAAAAACAGTAGTAGAGGCCTAGCGGAAGTGTATACCGGAAAGAAAGAAGGGTTCGACAAGGTCCAGGAGGGTGCCCGCATGGTTGAAAAACAAAGTTAGAGAAGCTGTAAAGAGCAAGGAAGCTTCTTTCCATAAATGGAAGTCTTGCTCCAGTGAGGAGAATAAAAAAGAACATAAACTCTGGCAAAAGACAAATAAGAAGGTGATACGGGAGGCCAAGAAAGCGTTTGAGGAACGCATGGCTAGCAACATAAAGGGGAATAATAAAAGCTTCTTCAAATATGTTAGAAGCAGGAAACCTGCCAGAGAGGCGGTTGGCCCTCTGGATGGGCCTTTGGCCTGATCCAGCAGGGCTCTTCTTATATTCTTATGTTCTTATGATGATGATGATTTAGACTGTGAAACTGGCCAGAAAGAAACAGATATCCATCACCTCTCGTAAGCAGTGGTCTTGGTCCGTGTGTGGACTGTACCAATTTACTATAGATCAGGGCTTCCCAAACTCCTAAATGGGAGTTGGGAGCAATGTCAGTGCATGCAGGGGACGGTTTATGGCAGCAACGCAATCCCCAGGATCGCACCACTGTAAGTGGGGAGGGTTTTTTTTTTCCTATTTGCCGAAGGGGATGCTGTCCTCCAGGGGGTGTGGGGAGCCCCAAAGATGCCTCTGCCGGGCTTCCCAAGCTTCCAAGGCATGCCGGCCCAGGAGGGGGGCAGTTGTGATGCAGCCGTTAGCCACATCCAAGCTCCCACCCCCAGGCTGCAGGGCCCTGAGTCAGGCTGCGCTGCTTTCTCGGATCTGTGCCTGCTAAATAGCAGGCACAGACCTGAGTAGCCCATTGGGGCAGCTGGCACCTACCCCGGGGTAAAGGCCCGATGTGTCCTTGCCCCTTGGAGGCTCCAGGCAGCTCCCAACTTCTACTGGATGTGGCGCAGGCACATTGGCCTGCCCGCTCCAGCGCAAGTTAGGATTGCACTTGGAGTGGCGTCCCTGCCATTCACCCAGGGGAGGAGCAGCAAGCCTGTGGGGCTATTGGGTGCAGCCACCCACCCTTCAGAGACCTCCCAAGGATCGGACAGGCTGCATGCAGTGTCCTCAAGCCCTCTGGAGGTGTTCTGCAGCCTCTGAAAGGCCACTGAACAGTACTTCTGGTTTTCTGATGAAAACTGGAAGTAATGTCTAAAGGCCTCCTTAAGGCTACAGAATGCTTTTCGAGGGCTCAAGGATGTCGTGCGAGGCTCCAGAGGTTCTAGGTGAGTGGGGAGTAGCTGCAGGGGGGCAGCAGTCTGTGGTTGTGGCCCCAGGCAGCACATGGGCCAGGGATACAACTTGTCAGATTCATGGGCCTAGCGATGGGATCTACAAACGACCTGGGGGAATGCTGGGCGGGACTTCCGCGGGGCTTCTGCGTGATTGGCTGCCTGTCCGCAGCGTTCTGCAGCTGTCCTGGCCTCGGGGGGGGGGGGCTGCCCCTGGTTAGCGCGCCCCCTGCTGCTCGCCCAGGCACCCAGCGCGACCCTCACCCGTCCTCTGCAGCGAGCAGGAGCCCCCCCCCGAGGCCAGGGCAGCTGCGGATTGCCGTGGACGGGCTGCCAATCACCTGGATGACCCGCCTAAGTCCCACCCAGTGTTCCCTCAGGTTGTTTGTAGATCCCATCGCTGCATGGGCCCATGCCTTACTCTTACTCTGGGGTGGGGGAAATTGAGTATTCAGTTTACTGACATCAGATAATAGGTGGGTTATTATCGTCATGTGGTATAAATTACTTTGTAATTACTGTAACCGCTATATGCGAATCCACATTTCTTAAGGTTATCTTTCAAGGAACTGAGACACCCAACCAGAGCAGAGCTCTTTAGTTTGTTTTCTTGGGAATATTCCCATCTTTGTGAACATTGCTTCTGCACATCTGGGGCACTTTCTAGGGATATGTGATTTTCAGGAGTGGCAATCCTTCTCCACCAAAGTACCAATCAGCTATATTGTGGAACACACCTACTTTCCAAGCGGTTATTTCTCCCATCCTGAATCACTTCGTTGGTGAGCCCAGCCAATCAGGGATCACAAAGCAAATGAGATAATGTCACAATACTATACTATGTAGCCAATTAGGGCTGGTTGCATAATAATGTGACTGAGAGCAAGTGAGGGCCCTCAAGTTTAAAGGCAAGGGAAGGTACTATAGGTGGATGTTTTTGCAAGGGAGGGGTAAAAATGCAAATATTGTTCAGGTAACCATTTGTAAGATTGGTGTGAAATACCAGTTTCAAAAATTTCCTCTGGCAATTTCAGCAGGGATATGCCATCCTTCTCTCGCAGCCTGAGTTAAGCTGGGCAAGGAACGACACCATGAACTCAGCAGAGAGGCTGCAGGAAATACCTGCAGCAATGAACAAATAAGCCAGATTTCTCTGGAACAAGCAAGTCGAGGATACCTCATCCATCATCCCCTCTGTGAGAGCCAGAGGAATGACCTGACTCCTGCTGTCAGCTTCCTAAAGGATTTGTGTCTGCCTGACGTTGGACAATATGTCAACAAGTCCAGCAGATAGCAATCACAAAGAGATGGGGGAATAAATGTGTCTGTGGGGGAGAAAAAGGACACGGGGGAGAAACCCTTCCAGCTAGAGTTGTGGAAGAACATATTTGGTAAGAAAGGAGTAGTGTGTGTGTGTGTGTGTGTGTGTGTGTGTGTGTGTGTGTGTGTGTG
>JAJKFI010000063.1:1283523-1294408 GCA_029204185.1 Lerista edwardsae
TTATTATTATTATTATTATTATTATTATTATTATTATTATTATTATTTATTTGATTTTTACCCCGCCTTTTCGCCCAGAGGCGCTCAAGGCGGCATTACAGTATAAAAAAGATAAAATATAAAATTAACATTACAAAGCAGTTAAAAACAATGTTAAAAAATGATACAAACAACAAAATTAAAACAGATTCCACAGATTAATTACCCGCTGGGTATTCTGTGGCAACAGAATGCAGACAGTCTGTTGTCTTGTGTGCTCCCTGAGGCATCTGGTGGGCCACTGTGAGATACAGGAAGTTGGACTAGATGGCCTTTGGCCTGATCCAACAGGGCTCCTCTTATGTTCTTAAAGCCCAGATTGGGTTGTTTGGTTGTATATTTATGGGAGTTCCTTACTTAATTCATAGAATATTTGTGATTAAGAGTGATTAACTATCCTAAATAAAATCCCTCCTGCCAATATAGCCGTTCCAATGGGTATCATGCTGCACCCTGTGTGTGTGTGTGTGTGGGGGGCATTTTATGAATATGGTAAAATCCCTAGCTAGGCCTGACTCCATTTTGTAGACCAAGAACCATCTTGAAGCTGCTGGGGAAGCTGTGCTGTTTTGGACAGTGTGAGAGACCTTCTCAGCAACTGTTGAGCTCTGAAACTGATAAGCTGACCTTCACACGGGCACCAAGAAGCTCCAATTAAGAATAAGAAGGTGCAGCTGTGATTCTCCAGTTGGGAATGGGTGAGCATAATTGCACGGCATTGCATCAACCAATGAGGTCATTTTCCAGAAGCTTTGGCAGGCCTGAGCCTCTGGTTGGTTCAAAGTTACCTTCAAGGTATATAAGCCTATTGCTAGGATGGGATTTGGTTGCTCTCCATTCCATCAGGGACATCTATCCATATTACTGCTGGTATGACAGGTGGAAAACCTACCACCCGCTTACGCTCAGTAGTTCAAAGAACCAAATAAGCATTAAGTATAAGTTATTATTTTCCTCAGAGTTTTACCTCAGAAATTAACCTCAGAATGCCAGATGCACGGGAGTGGCAACAGGATGCAGGCATCTTGTTGTCTTATGTCCTCCCTGAGGCATCTGGTGGACTAGATGCAGGAAGATACAGGAAGCTGGACCAGTTGGGCCTTGGCCTGATCCAACAGGGCTCTTCTTATGCTCTTACGTCACCCTGTATTTGCTGGAGACCCTGGGACAAAAACCTGCACTAGGCCACCTGTAGTACTCGCTGATAATGCATTGGATACTATGTTTTCAGGGGTCAGCCTGACAGCCATGGCCCCATGAGCAGTGTCTGACCTGGCTGCCCCCCCCCGATGCCACCCCATTATATGCGAGCTGCTTCCTTGCACTCCTGGGCTTCCACTTCTAGAAAATCACTGGCTTCTTCTTCTTCTTTTTTTAAGAAGTTATAGTTGGAAGTTGGACCATTCCTCACGGACATGCCTTGGCTTTGATTAAGAAAAGATCCATGTACGCTGCCAGAAAACAGAATAAATTGCTTACGGATCGGCGATTGGTGACAGTGATCACACATAAGTATCATTCTGGATGCTTTGCGGTACATACTAAACGCAGCAAAATAATACATCCCCCCTCCCACAAGGGTTTAACACTGTTGACAAGTATTAAAGCATCTGGATTCCTTCTCAATGCTGAGTCATTCTTCACCCAGCCCTCAGGGAAGGAACTTTTTAACGTTTCATGGTCTAAAGCAAATTGAAACTGTGCCTGGCAGTGCAAGCTGAGCATGTGGCTGCACCTCAAAGCCAGGGAAGGCTTCCGCATAACATAAGAAGAGCCCTGCTGGATCAGGCCAAAGGCCCATCTAGTCCAGCTTCCTGTATCTCACAGTGGCCCATCAGGTGCCTCAGGGAGCACACAAGACAACAAGATGCCTGCATCCTGTTGCCACTCCCATGCACCTGGCATTCTGAGGCAAATTTCTGAGGTAAAATTCTGAGGTAAATAAAATAGAATTTGCTATCCTGTCTGGGGAGGGAGCTATAATAACACAATCTGGGCCTTAAGAAGAGCCCTGCTGGATCAGGCCAAGGGTCCATCTAGTCCAGCGTCCTGCATCTCACAGTGGCCCATCAGATGCCTCACGGAGCACACAAGACAAAAAGATGCCTGCATCCTGTTGCTACTCCCTTGCACCTGGCATTCTGAGGCAAATTTCTGAGGTAAATAAAAGAGAATTTGCTATCCTGTCTGGGGAGGGAGCTATAACAACACAATCTGGGCCTTAAGAACACAAGAGCCCTGCTGGATCAGGCCAAAGGCCCATCTAGTCCATCTTCATATATCCCACAGTGGCCCACCAGATGCCTCAGGAGCACCCAATACAACCAGATACTTATATTTTGCTGCCACTCCCATGCATCTGGCATTCTAAGGTAGCCTATTACCCTTGCACCACCCCCAAGGAGGACACCTTCCTCGTAGTCTGCAGCACCACTGCTGTGGCCAGCAAGGAGGCAGCTTACACCTCCCAGGACAGGGCCAGCCTTAGGAGCCAGGTTAAAGAGGTGCAGGGGGTGTGAGTTTGTCATCAGTGGCCAAAATTGTGAAAACTTTAGCATGTATGAATAATATCATCATGTTATATATCATTGGAAAGGTAATTGAATGCAGAATGCAATGAAGCAAACCAGGGCGTACTGTCTTTGCTCTGTCAAAGGTTATGGCCATGAAACCAGAGAAAGCCACAATACAACAGTGATGTCACTTCCTGTTGTGACTTCACAGCCTTTTTCCCTCTGCACTGGGCTACACTTCCTTAGCTACGCCCCAGAGTGAGGTGTCGGCTGCAGCTGCAGGTTGCTCCACTCACGGCCACAGTGTGGGGCACCTCCACGTGTGGGGCCCAATATGGCCAAATGTCCCCAAGGCCAGCCCTATCCCAGATTTGGGGCAGGGAGACAAGCACAGATGGGAAACTGGAGGCTGCGTCTACCCGAACCAACGTCAGGAGTTTGGGGTTGCCATCCTATCCACAGTTTCCTGGGAGTAAGCTCCATTGACTATAATGGGACTTACGTCTGAGTAGACAGGCATAGGATTAGGCTCTGAATCAGGAGCACCCATATCATGCCAAATCCAAATCCATAACCAGTGGAACTGGGCTGGCTTGGCGAACAAACAGGATCTGAACTGTATCAATCCTCACAGGACCTTTTCTGTCATTTCTTTTCTTTCTGTCCCCTTTGCTTCTCCTCCCAGCTCTTCTCTCATGGCCTCTCCTCTCATCACATCAATGCCCCCATCCCTCACCTGTCTAGAAACCATCCCCAGACATGGAAATCCACTTTTTATTATTGATATACTAGTTTCCAACAACAACAACAACAACAACAACAACAAGTTCTCCAAATGGCATTCATCGCAAAGGAATAAAACCCTGTGTTATGTAATATTTTTATTTTTTATTTTGAAGAATTTCTACCCCACCTTTCCCATGCCAAAGCAAATGCCCAAGGCGGCTTACATGGGCAGGCTAGTCTAATGTAGCCTTCACAGTGTGGTTCTCTCCTCTGGGAGTGTGACATGGAGCTTCAGCAGGTGATCCTAAGTCCAGCCTGGACAGGTCCTCAAGGTCATACTCCATTCTTGTGCCGACTGGCCTTCTCACAACATTCCCGTTCTGGCTAATCAGCTAATCAGCTCCACAGTTCTGCCACAACAGGTCCTGCAGCTTGTCACAGCCTGGTGTTCCATCTCCAATCTAAAAATAGACCACAGATTCCCCTGCTCAGCTTCAGGCAGTACCAGCTGCTCAACCATCACTCCACATCTCCTGCCCTAATACAGAAGTAAAATCTTTTGCATATCCTTCCCCCCAGTACCTGCCATTCTGCTCCATGGAATAAACAATTATATGCTGTACTTGCAAAACACAAGAAATAAGAAACCACAAAAAAAAATTTTTTTAAAAAGAAAATGGGGAAGAAAAGAGAAAGGAGGAGGAGACAAAAGTTAAAAGGTGGCGGCTTAAAGGAACCATCACTGGAGGAAGTAGCACCTGGGTGGTGACATCAGAATGTCATGATGTCACTTCTGGGATCCGCTTCTGAGGAGGAGGCGCTGGTAGTGACCCTGTGATCTGGCCCTCTTGTTTGGAAGCACAAGAGCCTTCAAAGGAGAAAGAACATGGGAAGAGGAGTCTCCACCATCTAGCCATCCTCTTCCTTCTAGTATCTTCTGTGGTACCCCTTCAAATGATGCCCAAGGCTCATAGCCTTTGCATATGCCTAGATACACCTCTACTCACGTCTGTGGCCGTAACAATGAGATCTGAGTTATCAGATCCCATGGGCAACTTAAACGCCTCAAGTGATTGGAAGGATGTAATAAATACATACATCTATAAGACACCAAAGTCTCTGATAATTGCTCCGTTACGATAATTCAGTGGTTGCATTTGATCAGTGAGGTTGCCTCGTTACTATAGAAACCACATTTTTAAAAACCCCAGCCATTACTAGTTGGAGCATGTAAATTGGATGAACTTATAAAAGGAAGTTCACTATTAATTTCCCCTCCCTCTTAGTTCAGAATATTATTCAAAGGAGAGGCATAAATATTTATAACGTCTCAGCTTAATCAGCAATGCATAAGGAACTAATTATTCTATTAGTGGCAATCGTCAGGTACTGAGGATAAAGGAAACACCTCTGTGTTTTCTTATGATTTTTTTTCCCCTCGTATGAAAATTTTTGGGTACTACATATATTTACATGCAGAGTTGTGAATTTTACAGCACCAGGAATCATGTACAGTAATATGGTGGTATCCACCCCAGAGTAGCTTTCTTAGACCATTACAGCAGCAAAAACTGAAGGGGAAAAGAGATTAGTTTATTATTATTTAAAATGTTCAAATCCTGCCCTTCTTGTTTCTTGTCTGCCCAGTGTTAAAAGGCAGGTTACAACCAGTGGTGTCATTCAAATGATTTAGGAACAGGAACTCACTTTTGATTGGCACTTGTCGGGAACCCGGAACCAGCCATGGAGCCCGTTAGGATCCGGAACACCCGTTCTGGTCCGTTCCCCCTGAATGACATCACTGGTTACAACATTTAAAACAATAATTAACAATGTGAACAGCAAAATCAGATCATCATCATCAGCTGACATGTTACAACAGCCCTATGTATGGCACATTAGTAATCTGGTTTCAGTGTAAACAGAGAGTGGTTTATTGATCCCCAAAATGGTGTTGGTGTACTAGGGCGCAATCCTACCTAGTGCCGGAACAGGCAGACTGGTGGGCCTGTGCTATATCCAGCACAAGGAAGGAGCGGGCTGGAAATTCTCCCATGCAAGGGCACGTTAGTTGGGTGGGGCTGGGGGAGCTGGGGGGCGTCCCGGCTCATGGAGGGGTGGGTGGGGCTAGGATGAGGCCAGTAGGTCACATCCAAGACTCCGTCCCTAAGGGCCGCGTGGCTTCCTTGGAACAGCGGGCGCAGATCTGAGGAACTCTATGCAGAGGCTAGAGCCTGCCCAGGGCAAGAGCGCAAAGGGAGGCATCGCACTCTGCCTAGGCACATACTCTCACACAACTCTATTACTCACAGTAGGCAAGGCAAGGATGCCACGCCATCCAATTTGAAATTAAAAAAAAAGAATTTCCACTCCAAAGGGCTTTCCTAATACAGAAGCTTCTTAGACAGCAGAGCTCACCGAAGCCTGTTTGTTTAAAGTGCATTGTTTGGCTCAGATTTTAAAGATTGTGTTGAAGCGCCGCGCTTGCAAGCATGTGTCTAAAACTGATGGGCTACTTGAAGAGATTCTCTTTGGGCAGAAAAGGAAGCTTGATAAAGGACTTGATAAATACCATTTTGCAGCCACAATACACTGACCACTTATCAACGTGTAAGCTTGCCTCTTCTCAAATCTCTCTCTCTCTCTCAATCTCCCCCTCCCAATGTGCTACTCATGAAATGAATTATTGTCACGGCACTGGTTTTCAGTCAAAGGTGGAATACAGAACATAAGAGGAGTCATGCTGAATCAGCGCAAAGGTCTATTGAGATAAGAACATCAGAAGAGCCCTGCTGGATCAGGCCAAGGGCCCATCTAATTCAGCTTCCCATATTTCACAGTGGTTCACCAGATGTCTCAGGGAGCACACCGGACAATGCCACTCCCTTGCGCTTGGCATCCTGCTTCTAAAACCAGGAGGTTGCACACACCACTCACGGCCTGTAACCTGTGATGGAGTTTCCCTCCACAAATCTATCCAATCCCCTTTTAAAGGCATCAGGGCCAGATGCCATCACCCAATGGCGGATCTAGGGGGGGCACGGGGGGCACGAGCCCTGGGCGGAACCTTGGGAGGGGGGCGCCGTAACTATGGCGCACCCCACCCCCAAAATGGCGCCCGCGGCCCACCCAGCCTCTGCGCCGCGTTCTCCTCACTCCGGCTGGCCTTAAAGAGCCAGCTGGAGCGAGGAGAACCCACTGCCGCCTGGCGCACCCTCCTGCCTCTTAGAGTGGGGGACGGGGCGCCGCCCGGCGTTCTCCGTGCTCCGGCTGGCTCTTTAAGGCCAGCCGGAGCACGGAGAACATGCTGCCGCCCGGCACCCCCTCCCGCTTCTCAAGGGGGGGCAGGGCGCTGGGCGGTGCCGCATTCTGTTGGCTGGTGGGAGCCAACAGAACACGGCGCCCCGGCCGCGTTCTGTTTGCTCCCGGTGGCCTTAAAGGGCCAGCGAAAGCGAACAGAACGTGCTCCTTAGAGGGGGTGGGGCGCGACGTCATGACGTCATCGTGACGTCATGACGTGCGTGCCCCTGGGGCGCCTTTTCATTGGGCGCCATGGGCGCCATTTCAAGAAGATCCGGCCCTGCCATCACCACAACCTGTGGCAAGGCAGTTCCTCAGAATAATTACACGCTGAGTAAAGAAACGTGTCCTTTTAATTGTTCTCACTCCCCCAACACGCATGGTTAGTGGCTTTCCGCTAGTTCTGGTGTTGTGTGCAATGGAAGAGAACATCCCTCTACCCATTCCCTGAATAGTTGTGTACATCTCAGGGTGCAGTCCAAGGGCCTGCATTGGGCCGATGCTCGCTGCTGGCATTAGCCCAACCATGCCGGTTGAAGCCTGCGCAGTGCTGCTTCTGCACCAGCCAATCTTGGCTGCTGCCAGAGCAGTTCTGTGCAGGGGGAAGGCAGGAGGGAGGGTGTTTCTGGGCAGAGAATGGGCGTGCCGGGAGGTGTGCCAGCCTGGGGAGGGGGGGTATAGTTGCGATGTTAGGCCGCATCCGAGCGCCCATCCCCATGCCACGTGGCTCCGGTTTGGGCCCTATGGTCTCCTTGGCAGGCACAGATTCGAGGAGCCCATCGGGGTGGCTGGCTGGTATGCCTCAGGGAGGCTCCTGCCTGCCCTCAAGCTGCGCTGGACATAGCACGGCTTCGGACTGCACCCTCAGTCATGTTCCCCCTCAAGCACCTTTTCCCAGATTGAAGAGCCCCGAACGTGGTAGCCTTTCCTCATGACCCAGGGGAACGGCAGTTCAGGTGAGAAGATCTGTAGGGCTTGGGCCTGACCCCAGGGATGAACGGAGCTCCGAGTGCGCCCATGGCAGGGCGATGAAACCGCGCCCCCAGCACGTCGCCCTGCCCCCATATGTCACCCAGCCACGCCTCCCTATGCCCGGAATAGCTCCATTTTGGAGCGGAACAGACACAAGGGAGGGAGGGCGGGCCAGACAGCACGCGGGTTACTCTGCGGCCTCCACACAATGGCGCCCCACCGCCCCCGGCGCCCATGGCTCATGCCACCCCGGGCTACACCCTTCCTCCGCCTCTGCTTGACCCTCAAAGGGGCTCTTTCAAAGGGGACATTTGGTAGCAGGAACCAGGGTGAAAGGGAACTTGGCACACAAAGGGAGCCTTGTGCACAAACAACCTCCCATTCCTTACAACATGTTAAGACCTCTTATTACAGGGAGTCTACATGCATTCAAAGTGGGTGATTAACGCTGCAATCCTATACACACTTTCCAGGGAGTAAGCCCCATTGGTAGGGGTGTGGGTGTTGTTGTTGTTGTTGTTGTTGAAAATGCATGAAAACCCAAAACACCTTTTGGGTGTTAAAATATCCAAATAAAAACATAAAACAGCACACTTGGACATTTAATGCGTTTGCCAGAAATTCAAATAGATTTTCCAATTAGAAATAATACTTTGACTGCATCTGCTGACATTATATCAGCTAGCTAGCAAGCAGTGTCTGAAATTACCACCAACGAGAACTTGGAATGTAATGAGAGCTTGGAATAAAATCACATAGCACCGCTTTCTGCCTTTCAAATAGCAAAATCTGCGGGGAAAAAACAACACCAGTTCCAAGACCCCTACCCATTGGACACGATGGGCCTTACTCCTGAGTAGACGTGCATAGTCTTGTGCTCTAAGATTGCATTGGGCGCTGTGGCTTTGGAGGGGTGCCTCTTTCTGGGGATGAAAGGGACGTCCCTCATTCATGTTCCTGCAATGCTGTCCTCCTCGGCGACAGCTTCGGTTTCAGCTGGCGATGGAGATGCATGACTTCATTTCCCAATGAGGGAAAACGGCCGTGCCTCATCCAGCCCCTGCCCTGGCCACCTCCGAGAGCATTAATCAATGGGGTCACCTACGCAAGGTGCCCTTCTAACGATGATGCAAAATGTATGGGAAGGCAGTCTATAAAGGCGGAGAGAGAGAGACAGGGGGCGATGCCCACCGGGAATGCTCCTTTGCACAGCAATTGTGGGAGGCAGAGCGAGAGAGCCCGATGCCAGAGAGCTGCGGTGCCCTTCTGAGCAGGAGGCAGATGCTTTATCGAGCTGCCTTGGCGATAAGCTCTGGGAATTTGCAGGTATTCAATTAGTCACCAGGGGGAGCCCCTATTATTCAATAAATGCAGCGGCAGCCTGCTGAGAATTAGAAGGGGAACAAATTGTCCATCATGGGGTGAGATGCTTCCTGGAGCCTGCTGTGTGTGGCACGGAGACACAGACGCAGCGTAATTCGGGATTGCAGTAATTTGCGACAGAGCAACACAAGGGTTGGCATTAGGGTTCATAGGCTCATATTGTTCATACTATTTTCTTCATCACGATCGTCATCGCCGTCACCACCACCACCCATCCAGAGAGCCTCTTTTGCATGCCAAGCCAGGATTCTGTGTGCAGAGCTGCTGTTTTGATGTGTGGCGCATGCAAAAACGTTGTGTAAGAAAAGTTAACTCTCCAATTCTATCTGCTGCTGCATCACAGCATGCGGCTGCTCCAACAGAGGCTGCACTGCATGCTGGGGGCGGGGGAGGGGGGAGATAGAAGCTTGAGTTAAGAAAAAGACTTTGCTTAGCATCACCTAGGCCAGCTGGCTGCCTATGAGTCTCCTCGGACCCATGTCAGCTATGGGGATGGTGTCACTGGAAAGAGAGCCCTCCAAGCAGGGCATTCTGGGGTGGGATTTGGGGAGAGAATCTGGCATGCACAACTACCGCGGGATCCACCCCTCTCTCCCCCAACATGCCCCCAGTTCCTCTTCTGAATTGCCCCATTACTCCCCCTTCCCACCCATGGTCCATCCCTGCCACCAACTTACCAGCACCAGGCAAGTGTCCAGTTGAGTCTGGTCTCTCTACAGAGCTACTGGAAGTTTCTGCCAGTGGCTCTGCCCAACGTGCCCACAAACTGCCCTCCCCACCAGCCTACCTGCCTTGGAGCCATTCAGGGTCTGCCAGGTGATGCCTTGCATCAGCGGCCTTGAATGGCCTGGAAGTGGTGCAGTCTTTGCACCATAGCAGGGTCTTTTACGCCAGTGGGATGCTAGTCCATAGGATTGGGCCATAAGGCTCAGAGCAGACAGGAAATGGCTTGTGGACCAATGTCAATCACTGCAGACAACAGACTCTTCCCAGGCTGCCCTTTTGCCCTCCACTGCCTGGCACACCCCCGAAAGTAAAGATTAATAGAATCATAGAGTTGGAAGAGAGGGACGTGGTGGCACAGTGGGTTAATCCGCTGCTGCTGGGCTTTCCGACCAGAAGGTTGGAAGTTCAAGACTACATGACGGAGTGAGCTCCCGTTGCTTGTCCCAGCTCCTGCCAAACTAGCAGTTCGAAAGCACCTAAATGCAAATAGATAAATAGGGACCACTTCGGTGGGAAGGTAACGGCGTTCCGTGCACTATGGCGTATAGTCATGCCAGCCACATGACCACGGAAGCTAGTCCTTAGACAAAAACACCGGCTCTACAGGCTATGAAACGGAGATGAGCATCGCCCCCTGCAGTCGGTCACGACTAGACCATTTGGTCATGGGGAAACCTTTAACCTTGAGAGTTGGAAGTGACCTACAAGTCATGTAGTCCAACCCCCCACAGGTGCCTGTCAAACGTCTGCTTGAAGGTCTCCAGGGAGGGAGACACTTCCTTTTGGAGATGGGGACTTTCTGGTTGATTGGGGGAGTGGAGGAAGCAACAAGGCTTCACAATGGAGTGGACTGCTGAAGTCAAAACCAGTGCAGTGGCGTTTCTACAGGGATGGCAAAGCTCTACGTTTTGCAAGGAGCCTTACCTTGCAGTGGAAATCACTCCTCTCCTGCACCGTTTTAGCCAATCCTCACAGGGAAAAGCAACACCTTGGCGTTGCTTACTGGCTACAGCAGCAAGGGAGAGGAGGGATTTACATGACAGGGTAAGGCTTCCTGCAACACTTAGAGCTTTGCCCTCCCTGTAGAAACGCCTCTGAACCAGTGAGTGGCCCCATCAATAGTGGGCAGAGCAAATGGGGCTTGCTTATGCCTAATACACATATTCAGCATGATGCCCCATTTATTTATTTATTTATTTATTTATTTATTTATTTATTTATTTATT
>JAJKFI010000063.1:1300250-1310283 GCA_029204185.1 Lerista edwardsae
CTCTCTCTCTCTCTCTCTCTCTCTCTCTCTCTCTCTCTCTCTCTCTCACACACACACACACACACACACACACACACACACACACACAAGCCTTACTCTAACGAAATTGAAAGATGCTCTGATTACCACGTAATGCAAAGGCATTATGTTCAAGACAGCCTCAATGACTATGAGGCCACACTCAGCTTTGGCATTTTATGTCAATGTTCACGATCATGAGAGCTGCGCATGCCTGCTCCGACCGCTGAAAAGGATACGCTACATTTCATTAATACGTCTGAGCAGCAGAGAACAGTGAAAGACCTCACTGTGCGTCATGCGGTTTCTGATTCTTGTTTTCTGTTTGCTGCCACTACCTTCTTCTTGAATTAGCCACACAGATAGTAACAAGGATGCCCTAAAAGTCCTTCTTGCCTGCATTTCTTCCTAGGTTTCAGAATTCTACCATAGCTGATCTTATCTCTAATGCAGGGCTGGTACACACAGAATTCTCCGTTTTTCTGTTTGGCTTTTTATAATTTCTTTCACATTTGCTCACCTGCTTCCAATAAGACAGTTTGCATTCATGTGGAGCACAATTCCACTGCAATATAGTTGCAGAAGTTCTTATATCGCTCCAGAAATCTACCCCCCCCTTTTAATGTCAGCCTTTTTCTGGAGGAGATAGTCAGCTACGGTTGATTCCCGAATTCAAACATTGTCAGCTGTACTCTGAGCAGAAGATAGTCAGTGACAACCTGTGCTTAGTTACAACCACCTCAGGAAAGGGGGTTGAGGAAGTTCTGGGGTACAATGTCTCCCCCCCCCAAAAAAAAAATGTGAGCAGACTTTGAAGTTGGCTTTACAGTCCTTGGCCAAGGGGTTCCGAGCAAATCGTCCCATGGCTCACTTCCACAGATGTGTATGTCACAGATCTTTGACCCTTGGCACTGCCTTCCAACCTGCTACCAGAGAAATGGGCATAACTAAGGGCACTGGAATAAACTGCGCTGGAATAGCAAGGCTGGTGGGCTCGCGCTAAATCCAGAGCAGCTTCAGAGCACTGGGGAGCCTCCCCATTGGTCCCCTCAGAACTGCACCTATTGTACCAGTCTGCCCCCCAGTAAAGAACATAAGAACATAAGAAGAGCCCTGCTGGATCAGGCCAAAGGCCCATCTAGTCCAGCTTCCTGCATCCGACAGCGGCCCACCAGGTGCCCCAGGGAGGCAGGAGACAACAAGATGCCTGCATCCTGTTGCCACTCCCTTGCGCCCGATACCAGTAGCCCACCGCCTAGTAGGCTAGTAGAAGTAGCCTACTACTAATGTAAGGAGGTTGCACAATCCATCATGGCCTATAGCCCACAATGGACTTTTCTTCCAGAAATCCGTCCAAACCCTTCTTAAAGGCGTCTAGACCAGATGCCATCACCACCTCCTGTGGCAAAGAGTTCCACAGACTAACCACCCGCTGGGTAAAAAAGTATTTCCTTTTATCTGTTTTAACTCTCCCAACCCTCAGTTTTAGCGGATGCCCCCTGGTTCTGGTGTTTTGAGAGAGGGAAAAGAACATCCCTTTATCGACTCTATCCCTTCCGTGCATAATTTTGTATGTCTCAATCATGTCCCCCCTCAGGCGCCTTTTTTCTAGACTGAAGAGCCCCAAACGCTGCAGTCTTTCTTCATAAGGGAGGTGCCCCAGCCCCGTAATCATTTTTGTTGCTCTTTTCTGCACCTTTTCCAGCTCCACTATGTCCTTTTTGAAACAATCCCTTCTATTCCAATCCTTTCCAATCTTCACCACCCGGAAAAGTTTTGTGTCATCTGCAAACTTGGCCACCTCGCTGCTTATCCCTGTCTCCAGGTCATTTATGAATAAGTTGAAAAGCACGGGCCCCAAGACAGATCCCTGGGGCACTCCACTTTTCACCTCTCTCCATTGTGAAAATTGCCCATTAATCCCCACTCTCTGTTTCCTGGCCCTCAACCAATTATGGATCCATAAGAGGACCTGCCCTCTTATTCCCTGACTGTGAAGTTTCTTCAGCAGCCTTTGATGGGGGACTGTGTCAAACGCCTTCTGAAAATCCAGGTATATGATATCCACAGGTTCACCCACATCCACAGTTCCTCCCTCCCGCCCACCCTCCCCCTCCCAGAACTGCTATTGCGCAAGCTGAGTTCAGCTGGCACAGGAGTGGCACTGCCGCACCTCAGCCCGCTGCCCTTGGGCCAGCATTGCTATTTGTGTTGCCCCAGTGGCAGTGGCGCTGATGCACACTCAGTTTATCGGGGTGGTGATTTCCTGTTGCAGCTGTTTTTATATAGTGCCTCTTTTCCGCAACAAGGCAGCCCTGAAATTCCCTAGTAAACTGGTGTCTCTTTGGACACTAAAAGAAGGGGGAATGCCACATCTTTAAGAGAAATTAAGTCAGCTGCACATGCTCATGTATTGATTAGTGACCTGCACAGAAGCAGAGTGGATTTCGCAGATCCCAAGGGTAGTGTGGGAAATACCGGCTCTGAATGCTTCTCTTCCTTAGTAATCTTCCCCTCATTCTCCTTTTCTGAACCTCAGCCCTTCCTTTCGCTTGGAAGCTCCTAGATGGCCACCATCCGGGCATTGATTAGCTGCGGAATGAAAATCACGTCCTCAGACCCATCCTATGGGCCCATGCCTTGAAGCCTTGTGCATTTCAGTATCGAAGGAAAGTTGCAAGCAATTTGAAGGCATGAAACACAATGGCAAACTCTGCCGGCTGAGTTTAGAAATCTTTCCGTGGGATCAAAATTCAGGCGGCATGGCGAGCTGGGCAGGGAAATCCATGGGACAATGAAGGAATGGGACTCAGCTCATCCCCGGGACTTAGTGCATTGGACGCACTGTGTGTGTGTATGTCTGTGTGATGGAGACCGTTTTGTGTGGAGAAACTGAGAAAAGGGGAGCGCTCCCACCTGCTGTAGTGTAGCCAGCAAACCATTTCCAAGCTGCCTTTGCATACAGCAGTGTTTCTCAAACTGTGGGTCGGGACCCGCTGGGTGGGGTGAGTCACAGAAGCTGGGATAAGCCATTTTGGAAGCTGCAGACCTTACTCTTGCTGTACTTGTTTTATGAGTGATAACAGTTAGGCTGTTTTTTTTTTTAAAATTGTTTTTAGTTCAGTGCTTTTACATCCTATTTGGTCCTAATCTTGCTTTCTGTCAGGGATGTTTAATAGTTGTGCAATTGCAGCTGCCCAAGAATGCCAATTTGCATTCTAGGAGTGTCCTGTCACAATATCACAATGATGACACTTCCTGATTGACGATGTCACTTCTGGCTATGACATCCCTTCCAGGTTAATGACATCACTTCCGGTGGGTCCTGACACCAGTGCCATTCTAAAAAGTGGGTCCTGGCCTAAAATGTTTGAGAACCGCTGGCATACAGTATTCTCCTCATTTTCTACCACACATTTCTATCACCCGCTTCCATTCCCCTTTATATTCAAGGGGCCTTGTATTGTTTATCTTAATATTCCTAGAGAGTGGTGCTTCATTATTCCCATTTGTACTTTCAATACCCTTTTTATAGGCCCTCTGTTTCCTCTTGTAAAACTCTAATAATGCTGTAGAAATTTTTCTTCCCTATAATTTTAGTAGTATATCTCTGCTTGCCTTTAATTTTAAAGCACTATTATTCACTCAGGCTTGTTCCCAGACTTCATTTTCAGTTTTCCCTCTCCCTGAAAATCTTAAGTTCCTTTCCTAGTGTTGGCAAAAACATTCTGGAAAATGGCAATTATAGTCAAGTTCCACATTCTAGAACTTTCTAGAGCAGTGGTTCTCAAATATTTTGCACTAGAACCCACTTTTTAGAATGGCGCTCATGTTGGGACCCACCAGAAATGATGTCATGGCCAGAAATGATTTCATCATCAGTAAGTAGCGTCATTGTGATGTAATAAAATGACACTCCTGGAATGCAAACAGGGATTCTTGCACTGCAGCAATTGCACAACCATGAAACATGCCTGACAAAAAGCAAGACTAGGACAAAATATTATGTAAAAGCACTGAACTGAAAACAATTTTTTTTAAAAAAATACCTCTGGCTGCTCCCAGCTGTCTATGACCCACCTGACATCAGGTTGCGACCCACCAAATTGGTCCCAAACCACTGTTTGCAAAACACTGTTCTAGAGCCAATGAGGGGTTGTTATGACGCTCCAGGGAACCAATCAGGAGTTAGTATGAATCAGCTCTCATTTCTATGTATCAGAGCTAATACTAGCACTCATATTTAGCTGTGTGTGTGTCATCAAGTTGGCCACTAGTTTTTTGTTGTTGTTGATGATGATGATTACTTCTTTGTTGGGCGACCTATAAACTAGAATATGACCAAACTGTGAACCTATCATACTATGACACTTAATTGAAAGTATCCCCCACTCACCACAGTCTGCTCCCAGAACAGTTTCTTGGAAGCTTTGTATTGTGCTCCATGCTATGGAGGTCAATGCAGAAAGGATTATTTCACTATAGAGAGCTAGAAAACAACTAAATTAGGGGATTTATTTATCTGGCAGGGGAAACTATTCTCACAAAGAAAAGAAAAAGCTTGGTAAACTTTTAGAGTGCAATTCTAACCTGGAGTTAGTCTGGCACAGTTAGGCCAGCAATGTTTGGCTAGCACAGGAAACACTGGAAAGCGAGTTTGGATCACTCTCGGAGTCAGGGAGGAGGGCGCACATCTGTGTGCTGGCCTCTGACTCCGAGAGTGGTCCAAACATACTTTATGGTGTCCTTTATTCCAGCCAAACTTTGCTGGCCTAACTATGCTGGCTATGTTAAAATTGCACCCTTAGTATTTGCACTGGGTCATACATTAGATAAAATAACCACATCCCCCCCCCACACACACACACAGACACACAAACACGTTTAACTAGGAAAGGAGAATGCGTTGATTGAAACTGTGTATCAAAAGCAGCTGACTGCCCTTTCAAACCAGATGTACTTCTCCTCCATGCAAAATGGTGAATAGATTCCAAGATCAAATAAGATTACTGAGTAAAGTCCAGAAGCTCTACTAATAAAGCTTTAAACACCTGAACTTTTCATGCTTAATTGATTGCAGGCTAAAGATTCAGAATATTTTTTGACCTCTATTTGCTCCCACGTGGGTCTCTGAATCGCTGATAGTATGGGCAGAGAAATAATTTCTCTGGTCTTACCTTCCTTGTCTGTTGCCCATTCCAGTGCACTCATAATTTGGAAGCTGCACCCCAGATGTGCGATCACACAAGTGCATCTGAAAGATCTGAAAATCTGCAGTGACAAATAATGTCCTTGGGGAACATAAGAAGAGTCCTGCTGGATCAGGCCAAAGGCCCATCTAGGCCAGCTTCCTGTATCTCACCAGGCCCACCAGAGGCCTCAGGGAGCACACAAGACAACAGGATGCCTGCATCCTGTTGCTGCTCCCTTGTGTCTGGCATTCTGAGGTAAATTTCTGAGGTCAAATTCTGAGGTAAATATGAGGTAAATAAAACAGAATTTGACATCCTGTCTGTGGGGAGGAAGCTATAATAACTTGCAACCCAATCTGGACTTTAAGAACATAAGAAGAGCCCTGCTGGATCAGGCCAAAGACAACAAGATGCCTGCATCTATAGCCTGTTGTCTTGTGTACCCCCTGAGGCATCTGGTGGGCCACTGTGAGCTACAGGAAGTTGGACTAGGTGGGCCTTTCGCCTGATCCAGCAGAGCTGTTCCTATGTTCTTATTTGAACGAGCCCTAAGTAAGGTCACATCCCATTTATCCCAGAGGGAAATAGAAACACATGCCTTCCTCTAATGTATGACAGTTTTATTGTACCCACTTAAAATGCCTGAAAAGGGCTAAGTTCTCCAAACCTTGTCAATAGAAAGAGGCCACTGAGCAATGACCATTGTCCAAACAGCAAGAAAACTGTGTGATCCAAAACCTGTCTATATTTGTGCTATTCTGCTTAATCAACTTTACTCTTTTTATCCACACAGCAATGCCCATGAATGATTTGAGCTTCTGTATTTGCATGGCATGTTGATGTTTCGTTTGTGTTCTAATAAATAGGATTATTATAAATTGGAAATGTTGGGTACTGCTCATGCTGCAGGCTCTGTGCAGCTGGTTAGTTTCATTAGAAAACAGGCATAGGTGGCTGCGATGTATATTTTTGTCTCAGAGAGATTCTGTGGCACAGGTAGATGTTTTAAAGGTGACAGTGCTGGGCACATTTCATATGGATTTCAAGGGGAATAAGGCACCTGAGACTGTCGCATGTCAGATTGGTTTAGGAAACCAGACAGTGTAGTTGGAAGAGACACAGAGTTGTAAACAGAAATAAATGGCACCCTGAAAAGCATAAACAGCAAGTCAAATATTGACGTTTTGAGAATTCAGTTGTTAACATGAAAAATCTCAGAGCGCAATCCTAACCTGGCACAGTTTGACCAGCAAAGTTTGGCTGGCACCAAGGCCTATGTAAAGCGCGTTTGGACCACTCTTGGAGTCAGGGAGGATGGCACATGTCTGTGTGCTGGCTTCTCTGACTCCAAGAGTGGTCCAAACATGCTTTACAATAGCCCTGGTGCCAGCCAAACTTTGCCGGCCTAACTGTGTCAGCCTAACTCCAGGTTAGGACTGCACTCTCAGAGACTGCAAAACTGACAGGAAGTACACTGTCCCTCCACTATTGGTCAGAAGACAAAAAAATCCCTGGTTTTTCCTCCCCTCTCTCCTAGGAAGAACATTAATTTATTGTAGCCATTTTCAGCCATTTCAACACAATGGCATGCTGTGAATGGTCTGCGGGTGTGCCGTGGGGCTCATTTTTTAGTAGGGCCATTGGGAGTTTGAGTCGTTCACTGGCAGCATGGTGTGCCTTGTCAATTGTCCAAAAACTGATGGTGGACCTTAACAATTTTAGTGCCTTGTCAGTGTGCTATGTGATGAAAAAAAGACTGAAAATCGCCAATTTTAGGTAAGGGAAAGAGCAGTCTGGTCCCAGCCATTAGTCAGTGCAGGAACAAATGCAGGCTGCTTGCTTTCCTGTTCTCATTCCCAGAAAAAAACCAAAAACAAAGCACCCTGCTTCATCCGTCAGGTGCCCAGGAAATTCAGATTAAGGGTCCTAATCTGGAGTTAGGTGGGCACAGTTATGCCAGCAAAGTTTGGCTGGCCCAAGGACTACCATAAAGTATGTTTGGGCCACTCTCGGAGTCAGAGAGACCAGCACACAAATGTGTGCCATCTTCCCTGACTCCGAGTGGTCCAAACACACTTTACAGTGGCCCTTGTGCCAGCCAAACGTTGCTGGCCTAACTGTGCCGGTCAAACTCCAGGTTAGGATTGCCCCTTCAGTGTGTGAGTTTGTAAATCAGGTTTTACTTTGGCCCTGCTCAATTTGTAATCTACCAACATTGTAATCAACAATGTGAACCAACAAAGGTTTGCATAGTCAAAGCTATGGTTTTCCCAGTAGCAATGTATGGCTGTGAGAGCTGGACCATAAGAAAGGCAGAGCGCCAAAGAATAGATGCTTTCAAATTATGGTGCTGGAGAAGACTCTTGAGAGTCCCTTGGACTGCAAGAGGGTCCAATCGGTCCATCCTACAGGAAGTCAAGCCTGATTGCTCCCTGGAAGGACAAATCCTGAAGCTGAAGCTCCAATCCTTTGGCCACCTAATGAGAAGAGAGGACTCCTTAGAAAAGACCCTCATGCTGGGAAAGATTGAAGGCAAAAGGAGAAGGGGGCGGTGGAGGATGAGATGGTTAGATAGTGTCACTGAAGCGATGAACATGAAATTGGGCGAACTCAGGAAGCTACTGGAGGACAGGGAGGCCTGGCGTGCTGTGGTCCATTGGGTTGCGAAGAGTCGGACACGACTTAGCGACTGAACAACAACAACAGCACCCTACAAGCCAACATCGGTCATCAGCTATGTGCCGACGGGGATTCACTAAGCAGTGGAGGTCATGTGAGCCGAACACCTCTCTCGTCACCACCCTCATCCTGTTCCACCAGCATGCTGCCAGGGGCATTCCCACCACCATGGTAGGACAACCACTGTTTTGTTTTCCACACCATGCATCATTTCATAAGTCTCCACCATTTCCCTTTTTGGTTCCCTTTTTCCACGTTAAAAAGCCACAAACCAATGACCCTCTGATGCTGGGTCACTTCCCTTATGAAGAAAGTTTGGGGCTCTTCAGTCTAGAAAAAGGCACCTGAGGGAGGACATGATTGAGACATACAAAATTATGCATGGAATGGATAGAGTAGACAGAGGGATGTTCTTTTCCCTCTCACAGAACACCTGAACAAGGGAACAGCCACTAAAATTGAGGGTTGGGAGAGTGAGAACAGATAAAAGGAAATACTTTTTTACCCAGCAGGTAATTAATCTTGGAACTCCTTGACACAGGAGGTGGTGATGGCATCTGGCCTAGGTGCCTTCAAAAGGGGATTGGACAGATTTCTGGAGGAAAAGTCCTTCGTGGGCTACAGGCCATGATGGGTGGTACAACTTCCTTACGTTAGGCTGCTTCAGAATGGGAGATGCAAGGGGATGCAGGAGGATGCAAGAGGATGCAGACATCTTGTTGTCTCGTGTGCTCCTTGAGGCATCTGGTGGGCCCAGAGGCGTTTCTACAGGGATGGCAAAGCTCTAAGTTTTGCAAGGAGCCTTACCCTGTCATGTAAATCCTTCCTCTCCCTTGCTGCTGTAGCCAGTAAGCAACGCCAAGATGTTGCTGTTCCATGTGAGGATTGGCTAAAACGGTGCAGGAGAGGAGTGATTTCCACTGCAAGGTAAGGCTCCTTGCAAAACTTAGAGCTTTGCCCTCCCTGTAGAAACGCCACCGAGTGGGCCACTGTGAAATACAGGAAGCTGGGCTAGATGGGCCTTTGGCCTGACCCAGCTGGGCTCTTCTTCTTATGCATGTTCCTATGAGAAATGGGGCAAACTCCTGGGACCAGTCGTCGGTCGAATTTTGGTATTTTAAGTGTTTGGAAATGATTTGTGCGAAGGGCAATTGTTGTGCAGCTTCCTCTGAACTACTCACAACATGAAGAGCTTTGCATTTCATTCACACCTTCTTTCTGTTTAGGTTCGAGAGGAACTGACTGCACTGAGCCAACAATTAACATCAACATGATGTTATGCGTCTCACTAGAGCTTGGATGCTCGCCTGTACCATCAGATCTGGCAGCCATCATGAGGGCTTCAAAAAGAAACAACAAGCTGCTGAATGTTTCACTTCCACCTGCTCAGTGTTTTTCAAGGCACTTTCTAAATTATGGGTTCCAAGTTCTGGGTTCTTTCCTTGGCCCCGACATACCCAGGATCTGAAGAGGGAGGGAGGGAGGGAGGGAGGGAGCAGGCCAACCAATTCAGGGCGCAATCCTAATCTGTAGTTAGGCTGGTCCAAGCTAGGCCAGCAAATTTTGGCCGGCGCAAGGGACACTGTAAAGTATGTTTAGACCACTCTCAGATTCAGAGAGGCCAGCACACAGACGTGCGCCATCCTCCCTGACTCCGAGAGTTGTCCAAACACGCTTTACGGTGTCCCTTGTGCCAGCCAAACCTTGTGGGCCTGTGCTGGCCTAACTCCAGGTTAGGATTGTGCTCTCAGTTCTGTAGCTGGTGCAAGTTTGAGGAGAAGAAAAGGAACCTGCTGTATTGGAAAAGGCAGGAGATACTCCGAGGAGACAGAGAATGGTGTCAACAGAGGCCTCTTGTCCAAATAAAGCAGGGATTATAGGGTTAACCACAAGGTCTTTGCATGCCTCAGGAGCACAGCTGTAGGCTGATGAGGCCCCTGGCAATGAAGGGAGATTAACACAGGTGCAGATGGGCATGGCTGATGCTAGAGTCTGCCTAGCAACAGACACCGATTGGCTGGCCTCAGTATAAAGTGGGAGGCAGGTGCTGGAGTAAGGGAGCTGGGTAGGTGCTGGAGGAGGGCACCAGGTAGGGGATGGATGGATGGATGGATGGATGGATGGATGGATGGATGGATGGATGG
>JAJKFI010000063.1:1316186-1333723 GCA_029204185.1 Lerista edwardsae
TGGGGCATAGTAAGGTTGGAAACAACGCCTTTCCTCAGAGATTTGGGTCTAACTTCAGATAATGTGGAGGCAGGGTCTTGACACAGAAGAGGCACATCCTAAAGTGCAATCCTAAACTGCACAGGAAAAGCATAGGCCAGGGGACTTGCGCCTTATTCAGTGCATTTTGGAACGGTGCTGAAGCCTCCACGGGGCAACGGCGTGTTTGTGCCCTTGCCCCAGGATAGGTGCCAGATGCGCGTATGGGCTACTCGGATCTGTGGCCGCTATATAGCAGGCGCAGTTCTGTGTTCCCTGCGTGGCCTGAATCAGGGCTGTGTGGGACAGGGACAGGGGTTTGGATGCTGAATCCAGTCTCCACCCACTTCCTCCGGCCCGACCACCTCCTGGACCACCCTACACCTGCCCAGTAAGGGGTTTTTTGTTCTGCATTGCCCTTCCCTTGGTGCTGGAAAATTGGTAAACCCACTTTCCAGCACCAGGGGAAGGGCACTGCAGCTCCAGGGTGAGGGAACAAACATTCCCTTATCTTGAGGGGGCCTCTGTGACTGTCCCCCCCCCACTACAAGATGCAGCACATGCCCCATTGGCTCAGCTAGGTCAGCGCTGGAAAGTGGGTTAGGATTGCGCCCTGAATCTCTCACAGTCCCGCCACTTGAACCTCTAGCTACAGAAGAATGTTAATCCTGTGCACCAAAAGCATTTACAAGCAACTGGTAATTTTGCTATTCCAAAATGCATTGAGTGGGGCGGGTGGGCGTTTGTTTCTGCTTTTCTGCAAATGTTTGCAATTTGAAATTTGCCAGTCAAATGGGGATTTTGCCTCCCTGCGTTTGTTTCATAGATACCAATGCTCTAGAGGCAGAACCTTTCGGTTAACAAGAAGCATTTAAAACATTTTGGGATGGCTTGTGAGATATTTCTGAGCTAATATTGACCTTCTGATCAGTGTTCGCTGCCTGCCTATAGCCCAACATAGGTTGCAAGAGAATGACGCTGACTGGCAAACATTGACTGAGGCAGGCGAGGGCTTGGAGTTCTTATTTTATTCAATCCCCAGGGAAAAACAACCTTCGTTTTTATAATGGACACTTAGTTCCTTGGAATAATGGTTTCTGCAAAGGCGGTTCCCTTGAGAATAGGACATCTGCTGAAAATGGATTATGGGAAGCAATGTGTTTCGGAGGATTAGTGTCAACCCAGCTTGTTCCCTTAACAGTAATAATATACTCAACTCTACTTTGCCAAGAGTCTCTGTCTGTTGCCAGTAGCCTTAATAGAAATATGTGCTTGCTTAAAGTGGTTGGGTCTGTGACAGGGATGAGATGGCCGACTGTGAAGCACAACAAAAGAGAAGCTGTGCCAAAGGGGATGAGACAAATGAGACAAAATCAGGGAGGATAAGCTCCTTGTCCTGATGGCTACGTGCCACCTCTAGCTTCCGCAACAGTGCTTTTCTCCCTGGCTGGTGGGCTTCCCAAAGGCATCTGGTGAGACATGGTTACCCCAATCCTAAGAGGACTTCATGTCATTGCAACGAGCATTCCAGCGGTGTAAGGGTGCATTTCTAACCTGGCCAGCACAGTTAGGCCAGAAAAGTTTGGCCGGCGCAAGGGACACCTTAAAGTATGCTTGGACCACTCTGGGAGTCGGAGAGGCCAGCACACAGATGTGCACCATCCTCCCGGACTCTGAGAGTGGTCCAAACAAGCTTTACAGTGGCCCTTGTGCTTTGCTGGCCTAACTGTGCTGGCCTAACTCCAGGTGAGGCTTGCGCTCTAAATCCCTTTGCAAAGCAGCAGTGCAGTTGGTCCCTACCACAAGCAGAGAGTGACTGAGAGTGCAATCCTTGCCTGGAGCTAGGCCGAGCTGAGGCATGCCATTCACTCAAAGTGGGCAAGAGCTGTCTGCCCCTCTTCTGCCTCCCACCCACTGCCAGGGGCAGACCTAGTCAAAATGGCGCTCGGGGCACCCAATAGAAGTGCACGCCCAAGGGAGTCCAGGTCTAAACACCAGAAGCAGCCACAGGTAGACCTGGGCTCCACAGAGCCCAGGTCTACCCATTGGTACAGTCGCGGGTAGACCTGGGCTCCCTAGAGGAAGCCCGCGGCCATTTCTAGTGGGTAGACCTGGGCTCCGGAGCCCAGATCTGCCTGTGGCTGGTCCCAATGGGTAGTCCTGGGCTCTGGAGCCCAGATCTACCCACACAATGTTGCGTGGGCCACTGGTGCCCCCCTAGATGGCACCAAGATGGTGCCCAGGGCTCGTGCCCCCCTGGCCCCCCTAGATCCGTGACTGCCCACCGCTACCTGTAGCACTTGTATCATGAAAATATGCATCCCCATTTTTGCCAACTGTCTCTTGCTCCGACTCTTTCCTTTCCATGTGGAAGCGGTGACATATTCCTCGTTAACGCCTCTGTTTCCGTGACTTTCTTCAAAGCAATTGCAGTGGCAAATGGTTCTTTAGCCTCTGCTTAAGAATCTGTTATGATTTTATGAAAGAAGAACAGTGGCTCCGCCTGGCACATCTAAACAGAGGCCGTCTCGACGCAACAAACTCATTTTCCTTTGTCTGGGACTGCTTCTCTTTGACGATTAACACGACCTCCTGCTGCAGCGCATCTTTTGCCATCTTCATATTCCGAAGAACGGGGCGTGTGGTCTGCTGGTTTGTCAGAGTTCATAAGCAACGAGGTAGTGAAATCATTGGAATCTGTCAGCAACGTGTGTCTGTTCATGATCTGATTTTGCCCAGCAAGGAACAGACTGAAGTGTGAAGAAAGTGGCTGAGCTGACTAATGAAACGTCCAAGGAACTCTGTTCCTGAGGGAAGGGGTTGAATGTGTCAAGTGCAATCCTTTGATGGCTATCAACATTTTAAAATGTGTTTAGGAACACAAGAGTCATCCATTCTAGGGACTGCTTTGCTGGATCAGTCCATGGTCCATCAGCATTCTGATTCCAGGAATGCCCAAACAGATTCGTCTGGAAGTCAACAGGCAGAATCAGAAGGCAATAGGTACCCCTTGTTTGAAATAGGGTACTCCCTATAGTTGTGGGATGTGGTGGCACAGCGGGTTAAACCGCTGCTGCTGGGCTTCCTGACCAGAAGGTTGGGAGTTCCAGACTGCGCAACTGAGTGAGCTCCCATTGCTTGTCCCAGCTCCTGCCAACCTAGCAGTTCGAAAGCACCAAAAAATGTGAGTAGATAAATAGGTACCTATGAACGAAGGTAACAGTATTCCATGCGCCTTGGCATATAGTCATGCCGGCCACATGACCACGGAAGCTTGTCCTCAGACAAACGCTGGCTCTACAGGCTTAGAAACGGAGATGAGCACCGCCCCCTACAGTTGGTCACGACTAGACCATTCGGTTGTGGGAAAGCCTTTACTTTTTTTTTACTCCCTATAGTTACTCCCAATAGGTACTCCCTGAGAGTTTGAAAACGTCTGCCCTAGTTAAACATGCTGGACATGTCCCTACCCCTACTCCACAACACAGCTTGCGACTAGCTAAGGCTACAACAACACCCTTAGCATAATACATGATGACCCTGGGGCATGGAGTGCGTTCCTCCAGATGTCCTAACACTACAAACGGCTGCCATTTTTCTAGGGCAACCACACGCCTTTTGTAACACCTGGTAAGAGCCTGAGGTGAACCTAAGCTGAGATATTTCATGGCAGTTGGTGTTCTTCATTTTGTTTTATGGCTATGTTAGTCCTCTTGATAGCTAGTTCCATGCATTAGAGACTAAATTTAATACCAGGAGAAGCAACATTTAAGCATAACAATTTTGGCCTCTTCTGTGTTATTAAACTCTCGTGCCTCTGTATGTGGGTATGGAAAGGAAATTCTGGTGTGTTCAGAGGTACTGTTACATTGCAGATTACCCTTTTTGTGGGCCCAACAAGAAGAGCAGAGGAGCTTTCTAGGCACTGTAAATTGAACAAATTGGCGGCAATATTTTTGTGATACTCAGCACTGAGTGATAGAGTCACTTTATAGATTTAAATACAAATAACTTCAGCCATACCAAAGTAATCTATATTTATAATTTTCATTGTCTAACTTGGTGTGTGGGGATAGTTCATTTATTCTTTGCCAGAGATGTCAAGCATACGCCTTGGGGCAGACTTACCCTCTTACTCCACGTATAGCATCACATATATGAATTATGGTGCTGGAGAAGACTCTTGAGAGTCCCCTGGACTGCAAGGAGGTCCAATTGGTCCATCCTACAGGAAGTCAAGCCTGATTGCTCCCTGGAAGGACAAATCCTGAAGCTGAAGCTCCAATACTTTGGCCACCTCATGAGAAGAGAGGACTCTTGAGAAAAGACCCTCATGCTGGGAAAGATTGAAGGCCAAAGGAGAAGGGGGCGGCAGAGGATGAGATGGTTAGACAGTGTCACTGACGCGATGAACATGAAATTGGGCGAACTCCGGAAGCTAGTGGAGGACAGGGAGGCCTGGCGTGCTGTGGTCCATGGGGTCGCAAAGAGTCGGACACGACTTAGCGACTAACAACAACAACAACAATATGAATTATGTTGTGTTGAAGCATAAATACGGAGAGATGGGAAGCAGGGGAAACTCACTCCAATATGCCAGTGTCACTGACGTACTTTTTGTTTGCCTGGAAAGTCCTCAGAAATTCCTTTGCCAAGCAGAAACAAGCACATTCACTTGAAATTGGTGCTTGAGGCAGCAGTTGGCCATTTCTGAATGCGAGGCACCTCCGCCACCCTCCCAAATGAACAGGCTTTATCAACTCTTCCTTGCTCCTCTCAAAATGTCGTTGATGTTTCCGCTGAGCAGGAATCTACAAATGCACCTTGGCTTAGGAAAAGTTTGTCAACTCTGATTAGTTTACGATGAGACGCATCCCCAGAAACGTTATCTGACTGTTGGATTCAACTGAGAAATGCAATATTCAAAGCGGTATTATCATTGTTGCAAGCATGAGTCGCGGTAGCTGCAGTAGAGTCTCTTTCCTCGCTCGGAGCACTGGGGACCAAATCATCTGGGGGTTCAGGATACTATCTTTGAATGCCACCCTATATCAGGACTCCCCACATACTGGAAGAGTAACATGCCAGAGAGAAGGTTCCAACCTGGACCTCCTTTGCTTGTTGCCTTGAAGGGGAGCTTCCATTGGAGATAGTGTAGAGCCTTGCCCTGTTAGTGCTGGAGCTTTAAGTCCACGTATCCAGGCCAGCAGTGTGGGGTTGGAAGGTGCCCTGCCATGGGTCTTCCAAAGGCGCCACTGCTGGGGCTGTGATCCTGCAAGCACTTACTGCTTAGAAACTCTGAACCGCAGCTGTGATCAGGGGGTGCATTTGCATGACCACAGCCCTGTCCAGAGGCATCCCTTGGGGTTTTTGCAAGCTTCCCGCCATTCGTCGCCAGTGAAGCCTCCATTTTGCTCTAGCTGCTGGGAGTAGCTCAGAAGAGGAGGGGGAGGGGCTGCTTGCAAACCCCAGTGCTGTGATCCCCCTCTAGGCAGTGTCATGGGGCCACTTGTCGAAGAACTCCAGTGGGGACACCACTCATCCAGTGGTGGGATTGAGGGGGAACGCGGGGGAACTCAGTTCCACTAGTTAAAATTAGGGCTGACTCCGCCCACTTCACTCTCCCTCCCCCCCTCCCAATTCCTCTGCAAAGAGCTTTTCTTCTTGGTTGGCCGGCACTCAGAGGGTTAAAGGGAGCGACTCCGGATTCCTAGCGGGGCGAAGGCAGTAGTGATGTCATTCAGGGGGAACGGACCAGAATGGGCGTTCCAGATCCTAACGGGCTCCGTGGCTGGTTCCGGGTTCCCGACAAGTGCCAATCAAAAGTGAGTTCCTGTTCCTAAATCATTTAGATCCCACTACTGCACTCATCCCTGATCCTGGGGAACTGGGGCAGGGGTCTTGGCAGTGTAGGCTTCCTCTACTTCCTTTCCTTTGGCTGACACTTGCTCCACTTCCACCCAACCCCCATTTCCTTGGTTCCCCTTAACCCTTCACTCTTCTCCCCATCAGTCTTTCTCCTCTACTTCCACCCTCTGGGGGGTCTCCCACTCTCCTTGCTCCTCACCACCACCCCCAGCCCTAAATGCCCATCTTACAAGTTGTCTCACTGTCTCGTACCCACTTTCCTGTCCTTCCCTTGCCTTCCTCCCTCTGTCCTGAAGAGCTGACACCCCTGGGCCATCTGTCTGGCAGCCTCACTGGGGTTTTTGGTGCCTTCCGTGGGCCAGCCCACCATCTGGCAGGGCTCCAGGGTAAAGTCATGGCTGGGCCCCCTGAACCGCAACTGACAGCCTACCTTGGTAGCGATCACAATGCTGGAGCTTGTGTGATTTTTTTTTTCTTGGGGCTGCAAATTTGGATTAATGTGTCTTGCCCTCACTCTGAATTGGCTTTGTGATGGTGCCAACCAAAACCGAATATCTTCACACTGGCAATAGAAAATTACCATTCGGCCATGAAATTGTCTGGAATTACAGTGAGCTCGGTGTGCACCACTGTTTTCATTGAATAAATATGTGTTATATTTGCTTTCATAAAGATTCGAGGAGGAACAGCCACTTCCAAGAGATGGAGAGAAGCCCTGTGAAATATAATTTGGGAGGCCTGACATTCTCTAGTGGAATTTCTTTTTCGATACCTGATCAAAAACAATCAGACGTCTCCTATTTTATCGGCCAATTCCTTTGACGGAACATAAAAGGATTGATTCCTCCAAGTGGGCCAGCTGTCTTCCAAACACAGACTCTTAAATGGAAATCAAGTGATGTACTTACCCTCTAGGGTCCCATACAGCATCAGTACAAACACAGCACATCATTATTCAGACAGTGAGTTGCTTATAGGATTTCCATTACAAGAGTGCTGGGATATCATTTCCTGTTCTTCCTTCCTATATTTTATGGGTGTTATAGCAGGACATTTTATCTTCCCATTTAAAAATGGGGGAGCTGAGTCTTACACTGGAGTGATTAGCTCTTCTTGGAGCAGAGTTGTACTACTACCAAGGAAATAGGTGAACAGAAACAATGTCTGGAAGGGACCATCTACAAAATGAGAGGGGAGACCCAATGAATAAGCAGTTGTAGACAAGTGGTAGTGCTACAGGAAGGATATGGTGGAGATACTTGGATGCAGTTTTCCATCCTCCCAGTAACGTAGCTAGATGGGGCAAAGTGGTAAGTATTACAGGTGCCACAATGCGCTCTGTAAGCGGCTTCTTCCACTCACCATTGGGGCCTTCCTGGGCAGGGATTGGCAATGCAAGGGATTTGCAGTTTGGTTTGGTGAGCATCTGTGCGTTGCCGTTGCTGCCCAGAATGGCTCCAACAGTGAGTGGGAGGCGCATTACATGGTGCATTGCAGCGCCTGCACTACTTACTTACCATTTCTCCCCTCTCTAGCTACACTTCTGCGACCTCCCATATGGTGCATTGCAGCGCCTGCACTACTTACTTACCATTTCTCCCCCCTCCAGCTACACTTCTGCGACCTCCCATTTTGCAGATACTCCTGGATTTGCAACTGCTCCTTAATGACCAAGTGGCCAGGGTGGAGTGGGATGGGGTCTTACCTTGCTCAGCTTTGGCTGGTAGGCCAGTAAGTCATACCTGAGCTTGGACCGGACCATGGCAATCTATGTCTTGGTGACAGTGAGATTAGATTACTCTGATGTATTCTATTTGGGGCTGCCTTCGAGGAGTGTTCGGAAAATGCAGTTAGTGGAGATAACTGTGGCCCATGTGGTTCCAGGGACATAGAGCCCAATCCTATGCATGTCAGAAGTATGCCCCCCCCAAAAAAAGTCAATATGGCTTACTCCCAGGTAAGCATGAATAGGATTGAGGCCTTAATGCTCAAAGGTGTCATTAATGCTCAGTGCTCAAAGGAGGAAGGGTTGGATAAAAATGTGAGCAAGGGTGAAAAAAAAGTGGTTGGTACAACTTATTTCGTGTTGTGCATGTGTTTCCTTGCTCCAGTTCACACTACTGGCTGCAGGTCATAAGAACATAAGAAGAGCCCCACTGGATCAGGCCAAAGGCCCATCTAGTCCAGCTTCCTGTATCTCACAGTGGCCCACCAGGTGCCCCAGGGAGGCATGAGACAACAAGATGCTTGCATCCTGTTGCCACTCCCTTGCATCCAGTACTCTGAAGCAGTGACGTCATTCACTGGCGCCAGCAACCGGAACGCTGCTGGCACCAGGATCCAGAATGCCGTGGGGACGGACGGGTGAGCTGTAGCTCCCCGCCCCCTTGCAGTGCCCAGCAACGCCTCCCTGTGCCCGGAAGAGCTCTCTTACAGAGCGATCCAGGCGCAGGGGCGGGCAATAGGGCAAAAACAGTGTGCGGAGTCCACCGCGTGCTGCTGCTCCATTCCTGCTCTCCCCGGAACTACCGGAATGGGGTACCGCCCCGTTCCGGTAGGATGATGCCTCTGCTCTGAAGTAGCCTACTACTAATGTAAGGAGGTTGCACAATCCATCATGGCCCATAGCCCACGATGGACTTTTCTTCCAGAAATCCGTCCAATCCCCTCTTAAAGGCATCTAGACCAGATGCCATCACCACCTCCCGTGGCAAAGAGTTCCACAGATTAACTACCTGCTGGGTAAAAAAGTACTTCCTTTTATCTGTTTTAACTCTCCCAACCCTCAGTTTTAGCGGATGCCCCCTGGTTCTGGTGTTTTGAGAGAGGGAAAAGAACACCCCTCTATCGACTCTATCCCTTCCGTGCATAATTTTGTATGCCTCAAAATACAGGTCGCAGGAAGTGGGGAAATGCATACCACTGCGGTGTCATTACAAGGGGTAGGTTGTACTAAATGCTACAGAAAAGATGAGGGGAAGGCATGGCTGTCATTTTTGGTAGCTAAATGTTCCCAGTAATGTGTAGTTCCATGGGGAGAATTTGGTTCCGAGAAGCTTCTGGAATCAGCTAGAACCATCCATAAGTTGATGCAGAAGCAAATTTATACAAATCAGCTCAAAACGCCAAATGTTTTTTCAGTCCACAGATGGCCTTTCACAAAGGGAATCGATACCAAATCATAAAACAAGCCTTAAGATACATTAAATCAACCGATAGCTTCTCAAATGCTAAATGTGCAGTTAATTTCCTGCAGTTAACAGCATATTTGTCTCACAATGAAACATTAGTAATAAAAGAAAAAAAATGAAATGAAAATATTAACAAATCTACTAAGGATGAAAACATTAACTCCAAATTAGCAAATACTCTTGATGCCACAATTATTTCTCAATTGTATTCCTTAAGTTCTCTTTTCAGATTCAGATATTTCATAGAAGCAAAGAAGGAAGTTCCCTACGGTGAAACAAGGACATAATATTTCTTGTTGTGGTTTAACTGGATGATTAAATATGTTTAATAATAATAATTATTACACTGGAATTACAAAGAAATATGATGATTTGCTTTGTTTGTAATCTCTTGTTACCATCTCTCGTGAGGAACCCTTGCCATTACAAATGCCACCCCTCTTAGTTGGCAGCATGCTGGCTATTCCCCCTCTCCAGACGCTCCCTTGAATTCTAAAAGGAAGAGGGGAAAGGACCAAAACAGGAAGTGCAAAGGAGAGTAGAGAAGTGAGCTAGAGCGGTGTAATTCAAACTGTGAGTCAGAACCCACTTGGTGCCACTGACCTGATGTCAGGTGGGTCGTGGAAAGCAGGGAGCAGCCATCTTTGAAACTGCAGACATTACTCTTGTTCTATTCCTTTGGTGAGTGTTTTAATTTTCAAGTAAAGCTTTTTTTAAAAAATTTTGTTTTTAGCTCAGTGCTTTCCCATCATATTTTGGCCTAATCCTGCTGTCTGTCAGGGATGTTTCATGCTTGTACAATTGCTGCAGTCCAAGAATGCCAATTTGCATTTCAGGAGTGTCATTTGATTATGTTACAATGATAGCACTTCCTGCTTGATGATATCACTTCCTGCCACAACATCACTCCGAGGTTCATGACATCACTTCCGGTGGGTCCTGACATGAGTTCCATTCTAAAAAGTGGGTCCTGGTCTAAAAAGTTTGAATACCACTGAGCTGGAGGCATCAGAGGTGGAAGAGGAAGGTGGAAGCATGTGGGCACCCATGCCAACCCACTGCCTCAAGAAAGAGTCAGCCTTGATTAATGATTATTCCCTTCCCTCATGTTTCTTGCTTGGGGGATTACAAATTCACAGACACACTGGCCTATTTTACCTGACCACCTAGCCTTCCAAATTCAGGCTTAGCAGCTGTTGTAACAAAAGTGGTTTGCATTCCCTGGAGGTCTATCAAGCCTCAAGATCTCCAGCTCTGCACTAATTGAAAACACTCCCACCACACTAAAACACTACAGGTGCAATTAATAGCACCTGCATTAAGGTTAGCATGTTGCAAAGTGCTACTGTAAATTTTATGCGCAGTCTGGAACCTAATGTCCTAAACCAACTTAAATGAACAGATAACTTTGTCCAAGGTCTCCACAGGCCGGATCCCTCTGATCTGTAAAAAGGTGAAGCTCAGCAGGCTGCAAAGTTATTTCACAGATGCCTTAAATGTTTGTTGAATAGCTCCACCTGGGAACCTTAAGGCCAGAAGATAAAAACACTGCATGGACAACTTTTTCCAGGTGTTAGAATTTTTATGAGGTGACAACAGCAGGTGTGACATTAACTGTTAGAGAAAGGACAGCTTCGGGGTGGGGGTGAAGGCAGCAGTAAAACAGAAGAAAAGAGGAAGAAGCAAGTGAAATTAACCAGTTGATGGTTCTATTGCAGATCTCCATACAGTTTCCACTTAGCTGCAGCAAGCTTTTTGGGGCTCTTCCACTATGTCTTTAAGCACATGTAGGCTCAGCTTTTTGCTAACCGGGTAGCACAGACTAAACGTCGTCTCCATGAAGCAACAGGGCAATGAGAAATGCATTCACAGTAAGACAGCACAAGAAATACTCAAGTATAAAACAGTGCCCCCCCTGTTTTACCATGGTAATCCATTCCAGAGACACACTTGAATTGTGAAAATATTGTAAGGCAAATAACACATTTGGGGGAGGGTGGTAATTTGTTTCATCACCTCTAAAGTTGATGCTTGTGCTATTGAACTATTTATTTCCCTTTCTAGAAGGTGTCTTAGAACAGGGGTTCTCAAACGTTTTAGCACCAGGATTCACTTTTTAGAATGACAGTTCAAAACCCACCAGAGGTGATGTCATAGCTGGAAGGGCTGTCATTGTGATGTCATAGCTGAAGGGAAGTCATTGTGACCCCACACCTTGCTACTTTCCTGAGAATGCAGCAATAAGCCATTTTCCAATAGCACAGAGAATCAGAAAGAAAAAAAAAGCCTGTTTGCAACCCTAACTCAAGCAAAACAACCACACAGCCAGCTTCCCATATTTTCAATAAAATCTGACCCACATGGTATGAATGAACCTAGGGAGAGCAGGTAACCCATTGCTGTAACCCATTGCTACAGAATACAGAGAAGCCCCTTGTTTCCACAGGGGATCAGCAAGATTCCCTGCAGATATGGAAACTGCAGATAGGAGGGATGCCTTTATTCTGTAGCAACAAAAACTGACCTGCATGGTGTGAATGCTCCTTCTACCGGGAAGTTCTCCCTAGAAGTGAATTGCTTCCAGTTTAGCATGAGGGCTAGTTTTGTCCAGCATTCAGGCTGCCTGCGGCCTGCTCTCATTGCACTATGAACCTGAGCGCTTATAGTGACTTGTTTAAAGCAAGAAACATTTCCCAATAAGCCTTTAAAGAATGTTAATGAGCATGCAGGGGGGAATCTGCGGATAATTGAAACCATGGATATTGGATTTTCGGATACGGGGACTTGCCTATACTCAAGTTTCAAACTGGAGCAACGCTACTAGTATCTCATTTTTCCCTTCACTCTGACAAATATGGAATCCATCCAAAGTCTAGAATATTTAGCACCAGAGGACTTCCTTTTCCTAACATTATTAATGAAATCAGCATCTGCATTTTAGTGGGGAAATATATTTTATACAAGCTAGTCAATAACAGTGTAAAAAATCAAGTGGAAGGGGCACGCTACATTAATTTCTCTTCCATAAACAAACGCCAGAGAAATAAAACATATGCTAATGCAAAAATTATAATTTTATACTCATACCTGCCAAAGCAGATGGAAGCTCGCCGAGCCTGAACACTGGCAGCTTCTGAACAAACACTTCTTCCAAATGGAAATACCCACGGGATATCTTGGGCTCCGAGAAGCCCCACGAGAGAGTCTGTGTGGGGGGAGAGGGGGAGTACTTTGTTGAGTTGCCAAACAAGTGGAAGACCTTCATATACTCTGTGTGTGTGTGTGTGTGTGTGTGTGTGTGTGTGTGTATAGATAGATAGATAGATAGATAGATAGATAGATAGATAGATATAGCAAGGGATGTGGTGGCGCAGTGGGTTAAACCGCTGCTGCTGGGCTTTCCGACCAGAAGGTTGGGAGTTCAAGACTGCGCGATGGAGTGAGCTCCCGTTGCTTGTCCCAGCTCCTGCCAACCTAGCAGTTCGAAAGCACCTAAATGCAAGTAGATAAATAGGGACCACTTCGGTGGGAAGGTAACGGCATTCCGTGCACTACGGCGTAGAGTCATGCCGGCCACATGACCACGGAAGCTTGACCTCGGACAAAATGCCGGCTCTCCAGGCTTTGAAACGGAGATGAGCACCGCCCCCTACAGTCGGTCATGACTACACCATTCAGTTGTGGGGAAACCTTTACCTTTTTACAGTATATATACAGTGTATATATATACCTTACAGTCATCACGTCCACAGCATAATATGGTGAAAGTGTTAACCCTTTGCATGTATGTGGAGGCAAGACACATCCTTGTTGACTTCTTAGGCCACAGAGCAAAACTCCCTGCACTGCAGCAATGGCCAAGATCACACAGGGTGAAAGAAGGAAATAGTACCGGAGAAGCAACAGAGATGGGAAACTGTGAATAATCCAGCGGCAAACAGGATCCTCCTGGCACCTGGGGCCAGGCGAGGCAGTGATGTGAAGCATCATCCCTCACGTCACTGTGTCACCCTGTACCTGCCTGCTACACCCTCCCTGCTTCGGAACAGTTCAGTTTCGGACCTGTTCAGAGGCAAAAGGGGACAGGTGGGCTCAACCAGCAGCGTCATGCAGCCAGAACGCTGGGCGGGAGGAACGGGTGAGCGGCAGCCCCCCGGCGGGGAAGACGGCGAAACGGAGTGGTACGCAACAGGCGGGCTGCCGCTCACCCGTTCCTCCCGCCCAGCATTCCGGCAGCATGACGCTGCTGGACACAACCCGTGGCGCTTGCCACTTTGAGTGACAAGCACTGCATCCACCCACTCGTTCGCCAGCAGTCTCTCTGACATAGTGTTGCGCCCAGCCCATGCTCTGCCCCGGGGCTGGGTTGATGCCCTAATGGCAGCTCTCCACCCCTTCCCACCTGTCAGCTCCTAGCAAGGCAGGCTCCATTTCAGAGCCGTATGGGGTCAAGGGAGGGCAGGCAGGCCGAAGCTGTGCACCTCTTCAAGCAGTGAGGCACCTCTTCCCAGCCTTCCGCCCACCCCAGGAACTCTGCGCCTGGGGGCCCTGGCCTTCCACCCAATGGTCGGTCTGTGACTGCTCTGACACCCCCTGCAGCCTGCCGCTTAGGGCCCATGCCCCCCCCCCAGTCACTCAGTTCATCCACTACTGGAAAAAACGCAGCTAAAGCAAAGGCTGACTTGGATTCCTGGAAATGGGGTGCTTTGTGCTTCCATTCAGCTTTCCCTGTCACCCCAAAACGTTTTAGGAGGCGATCATGTGATGCAGCATTAATGACGGCTTAAGACAATGCAAACTACGTCTCCCTCCTCAATCTGGATACACTCCATCCATGGGGAGGGGGGGCTGACTTGGTAAGTGTGACTTTCCTGTTCCATCTACTGCTGGGGAGGGATGTGGCTAAGAGAGTTCAGTTATCAATGTGGAGGTCATTCATTTGTCAGCCATCGAACCAGAGCCATCCTTGACTTGCAGCACACCTGGGGTGGGGCGACGTCAACGCACCCCCCCCCCAGTGCAGCCACCCCACTTCCATGTGTCACTCAGGCACACTTCCCCACGCCCAGAGTTTAGGGTCACCCACGCCCTAAATGGTGTCATTTAGGAGCAATCTGGGCACAAGGGATTGCGGGGGGACCGAAAAGCATGCAGGGTTTCTGTGCCGCTGCACCCAACTGCATCCAGCACCCGCTGCGCTGGCCTCCTCCTGCAGCACCCTCCCTATGCCTCTGCATCCAACCTCCATTTCAGGTGCTTGAAACAGCAGTTCAAATGTGTTTTAGATGTCTGAGTAAATGATGAATTGGATGAAAAGATGGCGCTCCTGGGCCTTAACCAGTGATGTCATTCAGGGGGAACGGACCAGAACGGGCGTTCTGGATCCTAACGGGCTCCATGGCTGGTTCCGGGTTCCCGACAAGTGCCAATCAAAAGTGAGTTCCTGTTCCTAAATCATTTGAATGACACCACTGGCCTTAACCTATCGCAAAATTTTTATGGCGATTTTGCAACTGTGCCTTGGTGGAACATGGCATTCCGCTAGTGCAGGCCTTAAGTAGAATTGGGCCACATCTCCTTACCTTTTTTAAATCGTTACAGTACTCACATGTTATGGCCTACTCCATGATGACATCATTGCTGTGGTAGGCTACTGACTTATCCGGGTAGCAAATCTTCACTCCCTCTTACTTAATTGCCCATTTTGTTTTTATGGTAGAGACCGTTAAAAGCTGAAGAATGCTGTGCTTGTTCCAATAAGTCATCCTAAATTGAAATTTCTCTCCCTGCAGATGTCTTGGAAGGTCAGCTTGAAAAAAAGGATGTAAATAATGAATCCAAATTCATTGTCGTGCAGTTAAGGATCAGAAATGCATGTTTGTATGCTGTCTAAATTTAGCTTCGAATCATGTTTCCATTAGATTTATTCAGGTAGGAACTAAACTCAGGGACTTGTACTTCCCATGTTGGAAGGCAGACATATACAAAGAAGTGCAAACAAGATTCAACCCCCACCATCCTCAATGAGAGCAGCTCAAAAAAACTCTTTGTTCGAATGCATTATTAGGGAGTAAACAAATGCTTGGATTTAATTAATGAATGGCACCAGGAGACCATGTTCGCTTGTCTCAGAAAATGTTTTCCATGTACCAAATCACTAGTTTGATTCATATCAAGAAAATGCAGCAGCATCCAACTCATTTGAAAGCCAAATACTCTGCTCCTTTGCCCATTAAAACTTCATGGATTCTTTTGTTATATCAGGGTGATCAAGGCATCCAAGTTGAGGGCTTTGCCAATTCCCAGCGATTGTTTTTGAAATTGGTGGGGATGTATGTCGGTGTGCACTCTTCAGGAATAGACAGGTGGAGGGCAGGTGTAAACCACAATAGCTAAATAGAGTTTTCATACGAAGAGGAATACTGTACTTGTTGCAAGGAGCAAAGAACAGGGGCTGGCTGGATGAACTTCCAGAGGCATCTGTATGGACTTTGGTCTGATAGGCAAGCAATTTTGACATTGTAGTTCTATATAGTTTTTGAGAGAATGGAGCGGGGTCTTGATACTGATACGCAACTTCATGAAACACATCCTAAGAGTGTTTGGAACAACATTCTAGATCAGTGGTTCTTAAACTCTTAAACACCAGGAACCACTTTTTAGGATGACAATCTGTCTGGGACCCACCAGAAGTGATGTCATGGCCGGAAGTGCCACCATTGTGACACCAGAGCCTGCTGTTTTCCTCAGAATGCAGCAGTGAGTTGGGTTATTTCTCAGCCATTTTCCAAGAGCAAAGTGAATCAGAAAGAAAAAAAGCCTATTTACAACCTTGACACAAGCAAAACCACCACACAGCCCTCCCCCTTTCCAGCATCCCATCATCCCATATTTTCAGTAGCAGCTGTGCTAAGTGCTATGCAATCCACCTGAAATTGGCTCGTGACCCACCTAGTGGGTCCTGACCCACAGTTTGTGAACCTCTGTTCTAGATTGTTAGCAACCTTGTGATTACAAAAACAAACAAACAAACTTGAAATGTGGAATCTAATTTTTTAAAAACAAACAAAGAAGTGAACTAGCCCACAGTTCACCAGGATTGGTTTGGAACTGTCTACTCTCTGTGAATCAGAAGTGAAACAGCAAACAGTCCCAAGGCTCCTTACACATCTTTGGTTGATGACAAATTTGGAATGCACTTTACAAAAAAATCACAGTAAGATTAGGCAAATTTCTCAGGGCCTTTCCATGCACATCCTGCAGTCTTCAAATGCCTCCTGCTAGGAGTGGCATCATTAATCGGCCACTGGCTTTTGGCTATTTATATTTCTGCATATGTCAGATCTCCTTGTTTAAAGGTGACATGTTCCCCCATCCATTAAGCAAATAACAATAGCTTCAGAATGAAGATGAGCGGCCAGGTGTATAATATTTCATTATCTGCTTCTCATCTTCCTTTCCCCCTCTGCCATTGAATATGCCAATTACTGTCTCCACCTTCCCAGTCTACCTGCTTCCCTGGGTCTTGCCTCTTTTCCTGCCAGCCTTTTGCATTTGTTTCCTTTATAATTTCAGACTCATTAAACTTTACCCAAGAAGACAAAAGGGAGGGGGGAATGACAAATCCGTCATTCCTCTTCTATCACCATAGCAACACTCACAACTACTCACTGCAGTCTAGGGCTGAAATATGATGAGCAAGAAAATCGTGCCACTGAAGAAGGAAAAGATAGGCTTGCATTTCCCTTAGCCAATAGCCAACTCAAATGGTTTTATCTGGAGGTTACCCTAACCAATATCCATTGAAAGTTACAAGAAAGACTCTCTCTCTCTCTCTCTCTCTCTCTCTCTCTCTCTGTGTGTGTGTGTGTGTGTGTGTGTCTGTCTGTCTGTCTGTCTGTCTGTCTGCGTGTGTGTGTGGTGTGTCTGTCTGAGCTTTATGGATTCCTCTCACCAAGCTGAAATTGATTTTATATGGGCAGCAAATTCTTTACAGTTGTTGATTCACTTATGCTGCTAATGAATATTGCAAGTCCTGTTTGCCTTTTATTGGCCTCTACTGTACATACAGTGTGTATCCTTTTGATGGAGAAAAATGAGTTGGAGTCGAGCAGTTTAGGCCCAAATCCTAACCAACTTTCCAGCACTGCCATATCTGTGCCAATGGGGCATGCGCAACGTCCTGCACTTGGGAAGCAGTCATAGAGGCCTCATCTTATATTTAGCAGGGGGAGAGCAATTGTCTCTTTTCACCCCAGCACAGTGTTTTTCTCATGGCTGTTGCTGGTGGTGTTCTCCATTCTTTTAGATTGTGAGCCCTTTTGGGACAGGGAGCCAGTTAACTTTAATGTTATTATTTGCGTGTAAACCGCTTTGTGAACTTTATGTTGAAAAGCGGTATATAAATACTAGTGATTGATTGATTGATTGATTGATTGATTGATTGATTGATTGATTGAT
>JAJKFI010000063.1:1333733-1344767 GCA_029204185.1 Lerista edwardsae
GATTGATTGATTGATTGATTGATTGATTGATTGATTGATTGATTGATCAAGGCAAGGAAATGTTTGTTCCCTTACCTTGGAGCTGCATTGCCCTGACCCCGGTGCTGGAAAGTTGGTTAGGATTGTGCCCTAAATCAGTGGTTCTCAAACTTTTTAGTACCAGGACCCACTTTTTAGAATGACAATCTGTCCGGGACCCACCAGAAGTGATGCTGTGGCCGGAAATGCCATCACTGTGACTCCAGAGCCTGCTGCTTTCCTGAGAAGGCACCGATAAGTTGGGTTATTTATCAGCCATTTTCCAAGAGCAAAGTGAATCAGAAAGAAGAAAAAAAGCCTATCTGCAACCTTGACACAAGCAAACCACCACACAGCCTTTCCAGGATCCCATCTTCCTATATTTTCAATTGGACTGCTGTAGGTGTGTCGTGACCCACCTGAAATTGGTTTGTGACCCACTGGTGGGTCCTGACCCACAGTCTGGGAACCACTCAGTGGTGTCATCCTACCAGTACGCTGGGCAGGACATCTGGGTGATCGCCAGCCCACCCATCGTGTATCGCAGCGTTACGCCATTTGCGTAACCAGTTACGCCGCTTGCGTACGTTATGCAAACAGCACAACGCTGCGGTACGCGACAGGCGGCCTGCCAATCACCCGGATGTCCCACCCAGCGTACCGGTAGGATAACACCACTGGAACCACTGCCCTAAATGGTTTCCATTTCAAGCCCCATGACTTCCTATGCAAGTATAGTTTCCCCCATATTCACTGCCTATGAACCACCTAAAAAGGATCTTTGCCTCTGACTATACTAATTCCCCCCTATATCTCATCTCTGTCATTAAGCCTGCATCCAGTTTGATTCCCTGCAGGTCTCTAAAACACCTATATAAGTCATGCAAGCTGAAATATATAGCATGAAGATTACAGGGACATCATTGTTAATTGCACCCATTAGACCCATTATCATTGGCTTCCAAGAGTTATCGGACTCTAGGCATTCCCTGTGCCATATGGAGCTATATAGATTTTTCCCTTCATTATAGAGATTTGGGTATGAACAAATTCCACTTTCTTGAGGCTCATCTTCCTGTTTCAAAGTTTAAAAATAATAGACCAGAGGTTCTCCAACTTTTTAGAGGCCCTAGAGAGGCTGCTGCCTGATTAATAAATGCCTGATTAATAAATCCCAATCTATAATGGTGATTGGGCAGCAGTGCTTCCTCCTCCCCGTAGCAGCTTGTTTAACCCTTGATGCACTTCTGCCCTGTCAGTTTCACAATTATCTCCAAATATTGGGTCCCAGATCCAGTTTGATAACCACTGCAACAGATATCTTTACATGCGCAGAATGCCATTATTTGCTGCACTGTGAACAGGGGAAGCTGCCTTCAACTGACTATGACCATTGGTCTGTATTGTCTACAGTGACTAGCACAGGTTATCCCAGGGCTTAAAAGGTACCTCTTTGCACAGCTATTAGGGGTTAGAAAACATAGATTGAGAGTGCAATCCTCACCTGGAGTTAGGCCAGCACAGTGAGGCCAGCAAAGTTTGGCTGGCACAAGGGACACCGTAAAGTATGTTTGGATCACTCTCGGAGTCAGAGAGGCCAGCACACAGACATGCGCCATCCTCCCTGACTCCGAGAGTGGTCCAAATGCACAATATGATGGCCCTTGTGCCAGCCAAACTTTGCTGGCCTGACATTCTAAAAATGGGTCCTGGTGCTAAAATGTTGAGAACCACTACACTAAACAATAATTGCGAGAGGCGATCTGGAAGCATGTTTAGTGTCCCACTTCCAGACTGCCACTGGACAGGCTGCAGAAGCAGAGGCGGATCTACAGGGAGGGCAAAGCTCTAAGTGTTGCAAGAAGCCTTACCCTGTCATGTAAATCCCTCTTCTCCCTTGCTGCTGTAGCCAGTAAGCAACGCCAAGATGTTGCTGTTCCCTGTGAGGATTGGCTAAAACGGTGCAGGAGAGGAGTGATTTCCACTGCAAGGTAAGGCTTCTTGCAAAACTTAGAGCTCTGCCCTCCCTTAGATCTGCCTCTGTGCAGAAGCCCCTTGCATGGCAGTGAGAAGACAGAGGAGTATTAATGGAGGTGAGGTGGCAGGGTACATGGAACACAGTGGGAGAGTGGGCAGGAGGGGGGTAGGGCTGGAGGTTTCGGCGGCAGGAGGGGTGGCATCCATCACAGACAACTTGTTCTAGATGCTGCTGCTTCCAATTCCCCATCATCCATGAAGGCCACAAAATTCCTTTGGATCAACCATTCTTTCTTGTTGGGTCGCGTTGGCAACCAATGGCACACACCCATGTAGTCTGTCCTGAGCTCCTCAAAGAAGAGTGAGAGGTGACGGGTAAATGGATGTGATAAAAACCGCCAGATTAGTGCGAGATGTACTCACAGTGCAAGTCGGGAAGTAGATCCTGACCCAGAGGGAAGCAACCGAAAAGAGAGTTTCTCCAGTGGCATCCAGATCCAGCAGCAAAATCCATCACTTTTCGTCACTTCAGCTCTGCTTGTTCATGTTTGTTCAAATGTCAGACACTTGTCAGCCGCGTGACGCCCTGTAGGTTCAGGAGGGGGAATCGAGTGTATTAATCACCGAGAAGCATCCTGACATTCCTTTAATTAAAGCAAATGGGACAAGGGCCAGCTGATGAGATGAAATGCTTCCCTGATGCTGCAGGAAGCACACTATTTAGCAAACAGCAAGGTTTCGCTCCTCTCCTTCCTCCGCTCATTAGTTACTTTGCGCACGGCTGTCAGGGTCACAGTGGCTCCTTTTTGCTGTGCCCTCCCAATCAAACATCCTGAAAAGCCTCGTGTGCAGGGCTCAGGCGTGTGATGCTGCCCCTCTGATCCAACGGAGTTTGTCCTACATTGTTATGTTTTCCACACAATGGCTCCCCGCCCCAAAAGGTGGTACAATCTAGGAAGTGTTTTGCCATTTGATTCCACTGATTATATAAACCACTCCAGAAATTAGCATAATGATGCATCCTTTACGCAGTGTGTATAAAATGCAAGCCCAAATTTCTTGCAGAAGGCAGAATGCTAAATTATTGCATCTTGCAAACTTCTAAGAAAAGGACCGTAATCTGCATTCTGTAACCACTCTATCAATGCAGTATTTAAATCTGTCACCTTTTCCTGCTGAATAATTCGCTCTCGTTTAATCGGAAAACGATTGATATAAAAAGGAGCTTTCACTTAGATGTTCCTTGATCTTTTGTATTTGAGTTATGTGATCTGGAAAGTATTACATTGATATTTGCTAATTATCATGTCACTGGGGAACTCATTTTGCAGGCAATGCAGCTGAATAATCCAACAAATGTTCAAAGTTTTGACTTGGCACATCATTTCATTCTGACAATCCATTGATAATGGCATATTCTGGACTGTATAAGACCCACCTAAGTATCGCAAGGGGATATTGCTCTTAGCAACATCCCCTCTCCTACAAAATTGTTTGACTAGAGGTTACAGCAGGAGAGGAAAAAAAAAGAATAGATATATAAAGAACGGCTGTGTCACCTTCACCTGACTCAGGGTGCAGTCCTAACCTGGAGTTAGGCTGGCACAGTTAGGCTAGTAAAGTTTGGCTGCCACAAGAGTCACTGTAAAGTATGTTTGGACCATTCTTGGAGTCTTAGAGGCCATAGGACATAGATGTACGCCATCCTCCCTTATTCAGAGAGAGGTCCAAACATGCTTTACGGTGTCCCTTGTGCCAGCCAAAATTTGCTGACCTAACTGTGCCAGCCTAACTCCAGGTTAGGACTGCGCTCTTAAAAACTGTTGTATGCTCCCATGCTCAAATTATGGGGAGAAAGATAGGGACCCTTTAATGCAATCTAGACGGCCTAAACCTTACCTCCCCCCCATTTTTAATTAAAATCATGCCACCCCATATCCTCTACAACAGTGTTTCTCAAACTGTGGTTTGGAACCCACTGGATGGGTCGCAAGCCAATTTCAAGTGGGTCGTGTAGCACCGAGCACAGCTGTCATCGAAAATATGGGAAGATGGGATCCTGCATATGAGGAGGGCTGTGAGGTTATTTTGCTTGGGTCAAGGTTGAAAATAGGCTTTTCTTCCCTTTCTGGTTCACTTTGCTATTGGAATTTGGCTGCTCTTGGTGCACGACCCACCTGAAGTTGGCTCACAACCAGCGGCGTCATGCAGCCAGAATGCTGGGCGGGAGGAACGGGTGAGTGGCAGCCCGCCCGTTGCGTACCGCTCCGTTTCGCTGTCTTCCAGGGGCGGGGAAGACGGCGAAATGGAGCGGTATGCAACAGGCGGGCTTCCGCTCACCTGTTCCTCCTGCCCAGCGTTCCGGCTGCATGATGCCGCTGCTCACAACCCACTGGTAGCCCTGACTCATAGTTTGGGAACCAGTGCCCTATGAGTTCCAAGAGACCATTATGACATTTATGACCGGCAGTTCCAGAACAACCAGCCGTTATAGCTCTAGTCTAAAGAAAACCAGAAGTGGGGAATGGCACCTTCCGAAACACTGCCCTTTTGCCCGTGTTATTACTAGTCTCCTCTCACATTAAGAGAAAAGCTCTATCACATTTCTTTGGCTTTCTACTTGAACAACATGGGAATTATGACATTGGCGCACAAATTGGGAAGTAAGACCAACGCTTTCATTCAAATGCAAATCAAATATTAAAAAGTTCTCCAATTAAGCAAAGAAATCTCTAATTTCCCCCAAAGAAACGGTTTCTGCCTGTATTTAAATTTCAGTTGGGCCACCCAGTCATGAGAGGGTAGATGTATAGAGAAGGATCCAGCAGAATCTTCAATTAAACATGAAAATATACAGTTTTGTACAGCAGTTTTCTTCCTATGACTGTCAGCTAGAGAATTTGTTTTGGAGGGCCGTGCCTTTTATGTGCACGAAATTGCTCTTTGCTTTGAATGTTAATATTCCTAGAAGATTAAAACAATTGTTGTTGCTGCAGCCTTGAGAGCAGGAATTATGTGGCCCGGCTTGCAGATGAAATAAATGAGAAAGGGCTCATTCAGTCAGGGCTGCATCCAGTGCACATGATGGGCTTGATAAATCCGCTTCTGATCGGAGCTCTACCTTGCGCTTGCTTCGCTCCACTGGGCTGGTGTGAGGCATACTAACAGAACAGGGTTTTGATTTAAAGACATAAAAGCCCTGCTAGCAGAGACTGACAGCCCACCTATCAGTTTGCAACAGTAAGGAGCTCAGCCTCCCACGACATCAGCTCAGCCGCCCAGGACATCAGCATACAGAAGTGATTTTTTTCCAAGTAGCCAGGTATACTGCCTCTGTACCTGGAAGTTCCATTTAGCTGTTATCACTAGTGGCTTTTCATGAGTAAGATATCCACCATTGAGTGTGTCTTCTCCTAAACTAGTGGCCATCTTCATATCATGGTAGTGAATTTGATTCATGAGGCTGCAATCCTATGCTTACTTGGGAGTACGTCCCATTGCATGCACTAGGGCAGGGGTGTCAAACATAAGGCCTGGGGGCTGACTGTGGCCCGCAGAAGATCTTTATCTGGCCTTGGGCTCTCCCAGCACCACCATCAGCTGCTCAGGGCTGCTGAGCTGTTGCTGAGGTGTCACTGCTGAAAGGGCAGCCTGCATGATAATTGGGCTCTTCCGTATCTTGAAAATATGATCAAGGTTTCCATAGTTTTATTTGCAGTAATGAGTTCCTATGCGAAAAGGTGCTTATTTCTGGTCATGACCTGCTTAATGACATCACTTCCTGCTTAATGACATCACTTCTGGCCTTCAGCAAGCATCATAATTGCTATTTGACCCACTGAATGAAACGAGTTTGTCAGTCCTGGTCTAGGATTTCGGAGTAAACACACATAAGATTGCACAGGTAATTTTATACATTGTATGGATGAATTCCTTTTTGTCTTTCCTGAATGTTATTGTGATGAATTTCAACGAATGATGCTGTGCTCTGGTGTTATGAGAGAGAGGAAACATATATATTCCCCCTCTCTCCCATTTAAGTTGAGGGCTCAAATCCAAAACCTATTCTAAATGCCAGTCCCTGAAAATATGGAGTAACATTTACATTTGTATCCTGTCCTGGCTTCAAGAAGCTCAGGACAGGGTACAGGAGGGTTATTACATTTCATCTTCCTGTGAGGCAGGTTAAGCTGAAAGGCAGCAGCTGACTCAAAGTCTTCCAGCAACACTAAGGTCAAAAAATAGATGTGAATCCTCGGCTCCCTGATTCGCAGCTAGTACTCATTGTGAATCTGCTCTCAGATCACAGGTATTTCTGAGGATGTTCAAAGGACATTTCTTCCAACATGGCAGTATGATTGCAAACGCAGGAACAGCTTGCAGGACAGAGCATGTGGCAGCCAGACAGATTTTGGGTTCTCTGAAATCAGCATTTGAGAAATAATGCGTCATTACCTGACTTGAGCATCTGCTCTTTTAGAGAGCTGATGTGGCCATGCCAGCCTCAAACCCGTGATTTCCCTGGTCTCTATGTTTGGTCTGCAGTAAATGCTTTCGGTTCTGTCTTTGCAGCTGCTTCGAAGGTCAAATCATCTTCCTCATTATTGACGTGGCTCTACATTTATGTGGCATTTATTTATGGGACTCAACTTATGGGACTCTACCTCCTGGTTTTAGAAGAGTGGCGACTTGATGCAGGCATCTTGTGGTCCTGGTTGCTCCCTGAGGCATCTGGTGAGCCACTGTGAGCCACAGGAAGCTGGACTAGATGGACCTTTGGCTTGATCCAGCAGGGCTCTTCCTGGGTTCTTAAAGCCCAGATTGGGTTGTAAGTTATTATTTTCCTCAGAGTTTTACCCTGCACCCCCCAGAAATGACGACACGAGACCAGAGTTTGGTCTAACAGGGCCACTTTATTAAACTTACATAACTTTAATTAAAGGACTTGCATCTTAACTAACCCCCAAGCGTGCGGGCCTGTGGGGAAACGGCACTAGCCATCTGCCTCCCCAATTGATCATAATGATCAAGGGCGTCAACCCATCTGACTCCAGACTTCAGCTCGTTGTTCCAAGCTGAAGTCCCTCCTCGCCGACCCGAAGGTCGAGGCAACGTGTCCAAGACAGGCTCACCCCGGCACACACCATAAGGGTAGCCATTATGAATCCGATCAGCGTACAACCCACCGCTCAACAAGCCGGAAAGGCAACTTATGAGCGGCACGGCCGATCCCCAACCGTGTTGCCTCAGAACGGACGCCGAAGGCCTACCTGCCTACCCCCCCGCACGCTACCTGCCAGAAAAGTGACCATTAACTATACCCCGATTACCCGCCTCAGACTGGGGTAGGCGAAAAAACCGCCAGCAATATGCCAATCCTGCTGGCGATAAAAAATTCCTACCCGGCCCCGAAGCGACCAGATATCTCAGCCTGATGACGGGAGGGTGGGTGGGATCGCCGATCGCGCCAGAATGAGGTGAGGGCGGGGAGAGCCAAACAAGCTCAATTAGCCCCCGCCCCCGGATCGGGCTCCCATTGGCCCGTTCAAACCCTGTCCCCGTGTGTCCGGGATGGGACAGGGCAAACAGGGCTGCGTGGCAAGCACGCAACTGTTATTATCTCAGAAATTTACCTCAGAATTCCAGATACAAGGGAGCTGCAACAGGATGCAGGCATCTTGTTTCATTTGCTCTCTGAGGCACCTGGTGGGCCACTGTGAGATACAGGAAGCTAGACTAGGTGGGTCTTTGGCCTGATCCAGTGGGCCTCTTCTCATTTTATATAATACTACAACCAAAATGTGTAGCTCTTCTTTTTCCAGAGTGATTCTTTCATCCTTCTTTTCCATTCTGAGAAGTTGTCTTTCTTCCTGGGCAATAGACAGTAGTAAAATGAGGCACCACTCTGGCACATTGAATAAATTTCCTTTATACAAAACATTGAGTTTGTCAGAAGGTAATTCTGTTTTGGCACGCCTGAACTCTACTCACAATTGTTTGTTTTTTTTCTAAAAAAAATTCCGAATAGATAGTTGCACGACATTTTTCATTGTTACGCTTTGAACAAAGTAAGCCAAGAAATGAATTGCAGGAGAGGCCCCAAGCACAGTCGGAGGAAGCTTGTCCAGGCCGAGGAGAGGGAACATGCAACAGAGGAATCCCAATTCCCTGGTGGTGTAAACTGGTAAACTCTTTTAACCCATTCACTCCCTTCACTGGCATGTCAGTACAGGGTTCAGATATTTTGGTTTCATCCTGCTTTCAGGTTTGCTCAATTTCTTGATCTTGTGCTGTGTGTTTTTGTAGTAATATGACCACTAAAGCATCGGTCAATCCTCCAGGAAGTCAAGCCTGATTGCTCCTTGGACGGACAAATCCTGAAGCTGAAGCTCAAGTACTTTGGCCACCTCCTGAGAAGAGAGGTCTCTTTAGAAAAGACCCTCATGCTGGGAAAGATGGAAGGCAAAAGGAGGAGGGGCGGCAGAGGATGAGATGGTTAGGGAGTGTCACCGAAGCGATGAGCATGAAATTGGGCAAACTCTGGAAGCTAGTGGAGGACAGGGAGGCCTGGCGTGCTGTGGTCCATGGGGTCGCGAAGAGTCAGACACGACTTAGTGACTGAACAACAACAACAACAAAGCATTTAACCTTATGGGGAGATGTTTGCGTTTTCAGTGGATTTCATTGTTTGCTCTGTCCATGGTTTGCTTAATCAGGGCAACCGTTTTTCAGTTGGGAGAGCAGCCACTGCCCAGGAGCCGGCCAGGGACAGCTCTAGCTATCCAAAAGGCACTATCCATGTGGACACTAAGGACCCAATCCTATCCAACTCTCCAGCCCCGATGCAGATGCACCAATGGTGTGTGTGCTGAACCTTGTGGTGGTGGGAGCAGTCACAGAGGCAGCAAGTCACAGAGCAGGCTTGTCCCCTTAGCTTTGGACTGCATTGTGGCTGCATTGATGCTGGGAAGTTGGATAGGATTGGGAATGCAATCTATCCTGGAGTTAGGCCAGCACAGTTAAGCCAGCAAAGATTGGCTGGCACAAGGGCCACCGTAAAGCCCGTTTGGACCACTCTCAGAATCAAGGAGGAAGGCGCACGTCTGTGTGCTGGCCTCTCAGACTCCAGGAGTGGTCCAAACATACTTTACAGTGTCCCTTGTGCCGGCCAAATTTTGCTGGCCTAAACTGTGCAGGCCTAACAACAGGTTAGGATTGTGCCCTGGGTCAAATTCTGGGCCAAGATATGGAAGGAGCTGTATGGGGGCTGGGAGGGACTTTAAAATCCCTTTAAACACCCACAATAAGACAGCTTGTGAAAACCTCTTGAAAGAGGATGCGTAGATAGGCCAGGCACCAGAAGAGGAGGTAGCCTAGGGGGAAGGCTAATCCCCTCCCCTCTCTGAACAAGGAGGGGAAAACGCAGAGGGCTCCTTACCAAGGGCTTCAGAGAACCTCTTCTACGCTTACTTCCCACCTTATCGCCAGCGACTGAAGCATGAGTGGAGCACCAGGCTGTGTACCTGGAGGTGTACCTGGAGGGGGACCACAGCACTAAGTTTGGCAAGCAGCAGTTCCCCCTTCCCGCAATTCCGAACGGCTAGAGAAAAACAGAGACTACGAGCGCAATCCTAACCTGGAGTAAGGCTGGCCAGTTAGGCCAGCAAAGTTTGGCTGGTGCAAGGGCCACCGCAAAGCGTGTTTGGACCACTCTCAGAGTCAGGGAAGATGGCACACATCTGTGTGCTGGCCTCTCTGATTCAGAAAGTGATTTACACATACTTTACAGTGTACCTTGGGTCAGCCAAACTTTGCTGACATAACTGGGCCGGCCTAACTCCAGGCTAGGATTGCACCCTACGTTGACTCGGAATGGCACCGAAGAGGGGGGGGAGCAGCTGCTTGCAAAACTTAGTGCTGTGGACCCCCTCTAGGTACACCATTTATCAGGACCCCCAGAAATGCAAGCAGGAGAGTTGTAAAGCTTGTTGGGGACCTTTAAAGGCCAAAAAGTGGGGTATATGTGCTGAAATAAATACTGAGCAGCAATAGCCCCAGTTCTCCAATACTTATTCCTGATAAACCACTGGCCCTTTCTTTGCCTTTTTTTTTGATACTATTATTTATTAAAAAGATTTCTACCTCAGCTTTCTCAAGAGTGGTTCAAGCAGCCCAATGGGCTGCCCCTGCTGGTGGAATTGATATTCTACCAGCACTGGCTGCAGTAGAGCAAGCCAGGAAGGAGGGCTGGTCTGGTGGTTGAGCTGAAGGCTGCCTAAAGAAAAGCTAAGCAAGAGTAGCCCTGGACAACTCTTGGATGGGAGACCAAAACCAAAGGTGACAAGCGGTCTGGAGAGCACAGAGCCAGGAGGGGTTGCTGTGACCTCACTGTGAGAGGGTGGCAGATTTGCAATGATTAGCTACTGCAGGAACGCCGAGGAGGGTGTCGGCTTCCAAGAAGAACAGTGGAGAGCTTGGCCCTATCTGCAGCTAAAAGGCTTGCTCAGCGCCATGGAGGGAACCAAGGGTTCTATCAGTTGGTCTCAGAACAATTATTGTAAAAACTAATTTATAATAAAACATTAGTTCCGTAGGTCTTGCCTATGTGAACCACCTGGAGTCTGTCCCACACTTTGCGTGAGAGTCAGTGAGAAACGGTGGCTTATATATACTGTTGTTGTTTTGAAGCACACTCTGGCAGTATTGCTGCCATAGTGCCAGTGAGAAGACCATGCGTGTCATCAGAGCTCTGGCTGGCCACTGGAGCAGGTGAGCCAATGTGGGGGGGGAAGGGGGGTGCAAAACTGGGAGGGGAGAGGAATGGGACAGAGAGGTTGCAGGTGGGGGTGGACCCGGCAGTGATGGCGCCCGCTGAATCCTGTTCTCTCCAGCAGCCCCTTATCCAGTGGTGCTATTCTACCGGAACGCTGGGCGGGACATCCGGGTGATCGACAGCCCGCCCGTCGCGTTCCGCAGCGTTACGCCATTTGCATAACCAATTACGCCGCTTGCGTATGTTACGCAAACGGCGGAACGCTG
>JAJKFI010000063.1:1345167-1375941 GCA_029204185.1 Lerista edwardsae
CCCCCCCCCCACTGGAAACAGCACATGCCTTTTTGACATGGCTGCACTAGCAGGGAGGCAAAGGATAGGATTGGGCCAAAAGTCTTACAAATTTTCTTTTTAAAGGCAAAAATACAAAAATGCTGTTGGAATCAGTAAACGCTCTTTAAAATAAGTGCAACCCAGCAGGTGGGGGAGAGATAAGGATCCATTGTGAGGCTGTCTTGTTAAAACGTTCAGTGCGAATTGCTGGATGTGTCATTCTTGAGGCTTCCTCTCCTCCTCCGAAGTTGGATTTTGGAGTGGGATGCAGACGCAGCCTCTCTAGCAGCAGCGCATGTCCTTGAACATGAAGGCACCATGCAGCGCACAGCCTAGGACTCTGTGCATTGCAACTGCTGAGGTATCGCTAGAGTGGCTGATCACTCACTCTAGGTCATTAGTTATTGTTTAGACTATTTTCAACTCCCCCCCAAATCACCACCCTCCTGTCTTTTGCATCAGCAGAAGGTAGACAGCGACATTAATGTACACAGCAGCGTTATGCAGCCGGAACGCTGGGCGGGAGGAACAGGTGAGCGGCAGCCCGCCCGTTGCGTACCGCTCCGTTTCGCCATCTTCCCCGCCCCATGGCGAAACAGAACAGTACGCAACGGGCAGGCTGCCGCTCACCCGTTCCTCCCGCCCAGCGTTCCGGCTGCATGACGCCGCTGAATGTACATTAATGCAGCATGCAGAAGTAGGCTCCAGGGGTGTGTACATATGAGCTTCAGCCATATTCCTTGAGATGAGAATTGGAGCATTATAAATTCGTCCCTATGTATGTGGGTCAATGCCAAGTGGTCCTATGATGGGACTCATTGCCTACTATTAAGATGGGGAGGTGTGTGACTTCCCTCCTCTTGGGCAGCTGCCGCTGCCACCAGCCCAAGCGCAATATGATAAAAGGGAGTTCCTGGGCAAACCCCTCTCAAAAGAAAACCCAACCAAAGATAGAAAGCCCAAATTTTATTAGCACATATAAAAAATTATACATAAAGTTACAAACTGGGAGGCTCCCACCCACAGGATTCCTCCCTATAATAAGAACATAAGAAAAGCCTTGCCGGATCAGGCCACAGGCCCATCTAGTCCAGCTTCCTGCCTCTCACAGCGGCCCCCTAAATGCCTCAGGGAGCACATAAGGCAACAAGAGACCTGCATCCTGTTGCCACTCCCTTGCACCTGGCATTCTGAGGTAAACTTCTGAGGTAAATAAAAACAGAATTTGCTATACTAAGAACTTAAGAAGAGCCCCACTGGATCAGGCCTAGGGCCCACCTAGTCCGGCTTCCTGCATCTCACAGTGGCCCACCAGATGCCTCAGGGAGCACGAAAGACATCAAGAGACCTGCGTCCTGTTGCCACTTCCTTGCACCTGGCATTCTGAGGTAAACTTCTGAGGTAAATAAAAACAGAATTTGCTATACTAAGAACATAAGAAGAGCCCCACTGGATCAGGCCTAGGGCCCACCTAGTCCGGCTTCCTGCATCTCACAGTGGCCCACGAGATGCCTTCTGTTTCTAAAACCCTGAGAGAAATTCAAGGGAAAGAACAAAAGCAAGACACACTTACTAACTGACAGCAACCCTCATCCCCTGCTCTCATGATAAGGCGAACCGTCTCTGAGCAGCCCAGAGAGTCTCTTCTCTGAGGCTTTTAGCTTACGGACATAACAATAATTACCCTCCCCTGACTCTTTTACTCATGAGTAGTTCTCTCCACTACTACAAGACCACATGAAACCACCGTTTCATGACACCTGCCTGGGACACCTTCCATTGGTGTCACTGTTTCTTCTGCATTCTTGCCGAGCTGTTCCTGAAAAGGCCTGGAGGAAACACAGCAACGTTCCCACTTGTACGCCTTTCGCCTGCTCTCGCTCTGACACATGCAGTAGACACATTCAGTAGCAGGGCAGTAAGTACTGCAGGAGCCACAATGTGCTCTGTAAGTTTCTCCTCCCACTCGCGGTCAGAGCCATTCTGGGCAGCAGCAGCAATGCATAGGTGTGCTTGCATGTTGCTGTTACTGCCCCAAATGGCTTTGGCGATGAGTGGGATACGTGCATAGTATGCTGTGGAGCCTGCAGTTACTTACCAATGTTGCCCATCTCTGGCCACACCACTTTAGACCAATATGGGGTTCTGTGGGGACTCAGGTCTCAATCTCATCCAGTCTTTTGTGCTCCAATGTCTCTTGATGGCTTTTTCTTCTTTCTCTGGGGTCTGGTTGGGCCATTCCTGCAAGTGCTGGGAAAGATATCTGATTGCAGGGAGGGGGAAGGTTAATATCTCCAAAGTCAACCTGGAGTTGAACATCTTGTTTTGCCAGAGCCCGGGCATTTGGTGAGGTCTTGCATATGAATGGAAGGGGTATTTGGCCAGGGGTGTTTGGTCAGAAACCCAAACGGCTGATTTTTCTTTATTTGAGGCTTGAACCCATTTAAGTTACACCAAAGTCCTGCAAGGACAGATAAGAAAGCTGTGAGCAAAATATGGTTACTTTGAAAATTCCAAGGAGCTCATTTCTGTTTAACAGGGGAAGAGCTGTGTCCTGTTCTGCACAGAAGAAATGTCGTCTTTTTGAATTTGGATGGAGACTTGGAAGTGTCAAACGTTGGTCGAGCAGACTTTGTTTCTTGAGCACCGTGCCAGGTTGAACATAGCTCTGGATCAGAGATGTGTGTTGGGGCACCCCCTAATAATAATAATAATGGGCTGTCTGTACCTGTCCTGGTCACAGGATAATAAAACACAGGACAGGTGCAGGATACCTATTGGATAGACACAGCAGCTCATCGCCCCCCTCAAACCCATTGGTCAGTGCAGCCAGAGGCATTTCTACAGGGAGGGCAAAGCTCTAAGTTTTGCAAGAAGCCTCACCCTGTCATGTAAATCCCTCCTCTCCCTTGCTGCTGTAGCCAGTAAGCAGTGCCAAGATGTTGCTGTTCCCTGTGAGGATTGGCTAAAACGGTGCAGGGGAGGAGTGATTTCCACTGCAAGGTAAGGCTTCTTGCAAAACTTAGAGCTCTGCCCTCCCTGTAGAAACGCCACTGAGTGCAGCTGCTTCACCCCACCTCATTACCTGGCTAGCCCTTCTTTAATGAAATGAAAGAAGCACAAACCAGGAACATAAGAGTCAGGGCGCAATCCTAACCAACTTTCCAGCACTAGGGTAAGGGCAATGCAGCTCCGAGGTAAGGGAACAAACGTTCCCTTACCTTGAGGAGGCCTCTGTGACTACTATTCCACTGCAGGCTGCAGCACAGGCCCCCACTGGCACATCTGGAGAGTTGGTTAGGATTACGCCCTCAAGTTCTGATGAGTGACTGTAGTCAGTAATTGGAACAGATCACCAAGAGAGGCAGTAAATTCCCCATCGCTGGGGAGTTCTTAAATCAAACCAGGATGCCTTTTTCACAACACATGGTGGGTGGCAACTGAGTGTTCGGCAATCATGCTCCCACCAAGGCCACCAACCTGTGTGTGTATTAAGCGGGAAGGTCAGAACGGATGATTGTGATGGTATCTTATGACCTCACTTTTAAAACGCCCATGAATTTTTATGAAGCTTTCGTAATTGAAGAGCTCTAACTAGAGGCGAGTGTTGGCATGCTGTTGTATCTTGATCCAGGAAGGAGGGCAGCACAGGCAAGGCTTGGGCAGAAACAAGACGTGGATTCACAAAGACCGGCTACAGACTTTGCCTCCTATTTTCTTCCTCTCTTTTAGTGTCTTCATCTCCATTTTCGTTCAGAGCCATTTGCAGAGGGGCTGCTTTACACAGGAACTCAAGCTCCTGCACAACTCAATATTTTCCCCCCTCCAGGAACACCACGGTCCCCAGCCCCAGAGCACAATCCTAACCTGGAGTTAGGCTGGCACAGTTAGGCCAACAAAGTTTGGCCAGCACAAGGGATACCGGAAAGTGTTTTTGGACCACTCTCGGAGTCAGGGGAGGATGGTACAAGTCTGTGTGCTGGCTTCCCCGACTCCAAGAGTAGTCCAAACACACTTTACGGTGGCCCTGGTTCCGGCCAAACTTTGCTGGCCTAACTGTGCTGGCCTAACTCCAGGTTAGGATTGCACTCCCAGTTGAAATAGGGGGTGGGTGGGAACTACAAGCTTGGGCAGGAAAGCAAGGAATTTGCCCACCTCCTGAGCCAAGCCAAACTTCTAGTAAGCAAGCTGGGTCCAGGGGTAGAGTATGAGCATGGAATTTGACCCGGAATTGGATTGGTGGTCCATAAAGATCCGTGCAGCTATGTACTCCAATTCTGTGATCTGTGCCTTTTCCAGCCAACTTTGATTTATTTCTGTTTCCAGGGGAAGATGATGTGGTTTGCCCAAATATTCCAGTCTTTGGTATTGCCAGATTTTTAATTGTTGTTTTATGGTTCATCTGGGTTTCATTGATAGATGTTTACTGCTTTGCTCTATTTTATTTAATTTTTATTTTTATTATAAGCCACCCTGGGAGCTTGGCTGAAAGTGGCTAATAACTGCACTAAACAACTAGCTAGCTAGCTAGCTGAATAAATATTGTCTTGTGGCTTACATAGATCCATTGGCAAGGGACCTTCTGAAATCAGAAAGAAACTAAAGTCTAGTAACCCCTGTTCTAGTGGGTCATTTTCAAGTGAAACCTCAAAATCCATTTGGAATTCTTTCCTGAGTGGAACCTACTGGCAACTTAATTGAAAGTTGGGGCTTGTGTCTGCTCTTTGAATGATTTTGTATATAAAATTCCTCTTTCTTCTTTTCTTCTTGTTGCAGGTGAACAGGAAATCTTATGCTGATTCTCCACGGATGACATTTTAGCGCATGCAAAACTTCATCGATTGCAGCATTTAGCTACTGCATTAGTAAACTAGAGCCAGATGGCCAGTTTGATAATTCCAGATGGGAAATCTTCCCTTTACATACATACAAATCCTTCTGGATCTGGTCCACATGGCCATCTGTAAAGATGGTATTTGAATACTCTCATCTAGGCTTTGTAATTGCTCTGGGGAATAGACGATGGGTTCATGATGGGGATTAGAAAGAGACATTGCAAATCACACACACACACACACACACAAAACACCACCAACCAATTCCATGGAACATTTTCCTTCTGCTAATGCACATGAAGAACAAGTAATAACACAATTTCCCTGTTAAAAGATTACAAATCTTCATATGTGTGTGTGCATGCGTGCCCATGCGTGTGCATGCATGCGCGTTCATCCTTTCTCAAAGAGGTCATGGGAATGAACATTGGTTCTCTTGCCTTGGGGCTGCATTGCAGCTGCATCAGCACTGGAAAGCTGGATAAGATTGGGTCCTAAGTATCTTCTCTTGGGAGTTGGGAAGGCTCCTGTAGGCACCTGCTGTGTCTTGCTGTTCTTCAGCTGCTCTGTCTCATCTCACACAGGTGTGATCTACTCAGTTGGTCAGTGCCGGTCAGAGCCCAGTCCTGCCAAGGCCTTTATGGGCTTTTCTGGCCTGCGCCTAGTCCTTTGCCAGCTGAATTTCTTGACGATAAAGGTGGTTCGCCAGTGGAACAGATTGCAAAGGGAGTGTAGATTCTCCCTCACTGGAGACCTTTAAGCAGAGGCTTGACAGACACCTGCTGGAGATGCTCTAGGGCAGCGATGGGATTCACAAATTGACAAGGGGAACGCTGGGCGGGACTTAGGCGGGACTTCCGCTTGAGTGGCAGCCCGTCCGCAGCGTTCTGCAGCTGTCCTGGCCTTGGGGGGGCTCCCACTCACCGCGGGGGACAGGTGAGGGTCACACCAGGTGCCTGGGCAAGCAGCGGTGGGGCGCGCTAACCGGGGGCAGCCCCCCTGAGGCCAGGACAGCTGCGGAACACTGCGGACGGGCAGCCAATCACGCGAAAGCCCCGCGTTAGTCCCACCCAGCATTCCCCTTGTCAATCTGTGAATCCCATCGCTGCTCTAGGGGGAATTCCTGCTACAGGCAGGGGATTGGAGTAGATGACCTTCTAGGTATCTTCCAACTCTGTGATTCTATGATTCTAAGGGCTTCTCACTGGGTTAGGTAAGTCCATGCCGATGTATTGTAGGTAGCCTAGGGATCTCCCAGAGGATTCTGCCCCTGTTGTGGGCTAGATGGACTAATGGTCTGACTCAGAATGAGTCAATGTCATATGTTCCACAAGGCTGACCTACCTGACGGAGAGGTTTATTTTATTCAACTTGTTCAAAATATGTATATTCTGCCTTTTCCCTCCTGCAAAGCAGGCATTCAAGGCAGCTTACAGCATATTAAAAGCCACCATAAAACGCAATAAAAATAAAATCAATAATTTAACCAACACACACACACACACACACACACACACACACACCAGTACAGAACTCCAGACCCCCCTCCCCAAATGGAAACAGCGTAACTAAGAGAAGATGTAAAGATGATCGAGACAAAAGAGCCTCTCAAAAGTGTTCTGAATGGAGCTGTGTTAGCCCTGTACGGTGTTTTTTTTAGAATCCAGTAAGAACTTTTGAGTATTCTTGCTGTTTAATCGCAAACTCTTGGATGTGAGAAGAAAACACATTTCCAGTAAGACAACAACAAGCAAGTATGGAGTCTCGGAAAAACGTTTTGGAGTTCCAGGAAAAAATCTCACCCGCATTCATCATCACTGAGACATTATGAGAGCTTCAGAAAACCGCTCCTCCATTTCCTCCTCTGCCCACATTGACCCAAACATGGGCCTTGCTATTTAATTGTAATTAATGGCATCATTGCGACTTTACTCACAAGATTCAATGGCTGCAGTCAGACAAGCTTTCAATAGCTGGCACAGATTCCAGATTGACATTTTCAGCAACAACACCCCTGCTCTAAAACCCAGATCCCATATTTAAAATCAAATGCATTCTAAAATACCTCATCTTAATTCAAAGGTATTTTAGGTTCTCGTTAATCTAAGTTACAGAGGTAATTTGTAACGTAATGACAGGTTTAAACAGGGAGGCTTTAAAGTTAATTCTCATTGATGCAGGAGGAAAGCAATTCCTCATCACCTTGTTTGTTATGCAGCAAAGCCAAAGAGCACAGCGGCAGAACAGACGAGAACAGGCTCTTTCGGGCATTCAGAAATGGAAAGTGAGGTCTGTAAGACAAAATGGAGTCTACAGCTGAGACTGGTGAGGTAGCTGGAGGGTGGTGGTGGTGGTGGTGTGGCAAGTTGCCATTACTGTCCAGAATAGCTCCAATGGCTAGTGAGGGGGGTTGATTACACGGCACATTGCGGCAAGAGCAGGACATACCACACCACCATCCCAGTGATGCCATGCAGGGGGTACGCGGGGGTACGCGAGTACCGGTTTCTAGGATTACAGCTGGCCCCGCCCATTCGCCCGCCCACTTGTCGACTCCGCCCTCTGCAACGTTTGAATTTCCTGCATGTTTGAGTTGCTTGCATGTTCTCAGAGCCAGGCAGGCAGGCAGGCAGCGAGTGGAGCCTTTCCTTTCCTTGCCACTGAAAAATGAGCTGCTCTGGGGTTTTAACATGATGCCAGGCCTCCTGAACATGTTCTGGGGGTGCTGTGGAATACTGTTGCAACTGTTGGGTCAGTTTAAAATCATCTGAGGCCTCAAAAAGGGCTTTTTTCATGTCCCTTCCTGCCACGACATCACTTCTGGCTTATGACATCACTTCCGGTGGGCGGGTCCCGACATGTGCCAATCAAAGGTGAGTACGGTGGGCAGAAGATTTAGCCGAGAGGGTTAATGCCTCCGTTTGCCCGAAGATAACACCTGAAGATCTCAAGGTCGTGAGCTCGGGACTGCCGGAAGTCTCTGCGAGCAGCAGACCTTGGAAACTGCGGCTGATTAAAAGCTGAGTTTCAGCTGCCTCGTGGGAGGAGGAGTGTGCTGAAATCAGCTGCATCTCTGGTGGCAGCAGGGAAGCCTCATCAGCCAGCAGACGACAGATGGGTGGCTAAAGAAAGAAGGCTAAATCCAGAAAGAAAGATCTGTAGGAGTGTTGTTCTTGGAAGATAGAACATTCTGTAAATTGTAAAAACCTTCGGGTTTGTGAGAAAGTCTGCCTATGTAAACCGCCTTGAGTTCAATCATTAGAGAAATCTAGTGATATTAAGAAAGGCGGTATATAAATAAATGTATTATTATTATTTATTTTTACCTGTTCTTAAATCATTTAGATGACACCACTGCACCATCCCCTCTGGCTACCCTACTGGCTGAGGCCATTTCCTGCCGGAATTCTCTTCAAAAGTCTTATCTAAACATTTTGACATCTGATATTTTCTGAGGAGTTGAATGAGAAGTTCATGGGAATTCAGACCCTTCTTGAGGGACCACAACAATAGTGATGCTTTTGAAGAAGAAGGTCCTTACTGCTCAAAATCCTAAAACAGAACTCAAACTGGAGCCTAAGGCACAATCCTAGCCTGGTTAGTGCAACCTCCATACTTTAGAAGTAGGTTACCTCAGAATGCCAGATGTAGGGGAGAGGCAACAGGTTGCAGGAACCAGGTTGTCTTGTGTGCTCCCTGAGGCATCTGGTGGGCCACTGTGAGATACAGGAAGTGGAACTAGATGTGCCTTTGGCCTGATCCAATTGGGCTCATGTTCTTAAGGCCCAGATTGGGTTGCAAGTTATTATAGCTCCCTTCCCACAGACAGGATAGCAAATTCTGTTTTATTTACCTCATAGTTACCTCAGAATTTTACCTCAGAAATTTATCTCAGAATGCCAGATACAAGGGAGTGGCAACAAGATGCAGGTATCTAGTTGACTCGTATGCTCTCTGAGGCACCTAGTGGACCTAGTGAGATACAGGAAGCTGGGCTAGATGGGCCTTTGGCTTGATCCAGTAGGGCTCTTCTTATGTTCTTAAGGCCCAGATTGCACTGACTGACAGTGTTGGTGAGTGCAATGACATCTCATGACATGTAACGGATTCAGGGCACAATCCTAACAAACCTTCCAGCCAGTAGTGTCATCTTACCGGTACGCTGGGCGAGTCATCCGGGTGATTGGCAGCGTGCTCGCTGCGTTCCACAGCGGGCTTTCGCCATTACGCAACGGAAAGCAGCGAGCGCGCTGCCGATCACCCGGATGACCTGCCCAGCGTACTGGTAAGATGACACTACTGTTTCCAGCTCCAGATTGAGGGAACAAACCTTCCCTTACCTTGAGGGGGCCTCCGTGACTGCCCCCCAACTGTAGGATGCCGCACATGCCCCATTGGCATAGCTATGTCAGTGCTGGTTAGGATTTAGGCCTCAGGCACTTCCCCTTGGATCCTTCCAGAATGTGTGTTCTGCTGGCAAAGCCCTGCAGATAGGACTAGGCTGTTTATGTAATAGGAAAAAAATAGCAAGCATTCCACCACAAAATGGGAAGAGAGCTGTCTAAGCATAGCGCTGAGGGAATGAGATGATGAATCGGTCATGAGGTTTCCCGGCTCCTGGGACTAGCCGAGGAACCTAATCCATTTTCTATGTTTTTTTAACAGCCTGAGGATAAACCATCTTTAACCTTATATTTTATTCCTGATGTAGCATGTATTCTCCAACTCCCTCGGCACTGAATTCTGGTTAGATTCTGAAGTCTCATGAAAATGACATTTTCTTCCAGACAGTCAACATAAAGCATTAGTCATAAAATTAGAATTTAGGAGATGTGGGGAAGGTGTAGGCTAATGCAAAGAATGTCCTATCAATGTCTTTGGAAAATAACAGGACAGTGTTACCAAATGAAAAGCTGAGACATAAGGAATACATTTGAGAATTAAACAGCCAATATTGTATTGCCATTGTACAAAGCAATGGTAAGGCCACACCTGGAGTATTGCATACAGGTCTGGTTGCCAAATCTCAAAAAGGACACAGTGGAATTAGAAAACGTACAGAAAATAATAAATAATAATGCATTTATTTATATACTGCCTTTCTTAAGATCACTAGATTTCTCTAGTGACTATAACTCAAGGCGGTTTACATGGGCAGACTTTATTCATAAACCCGAAGGTTTTTACAATTTACAGAATGTTCTATCTTTCAAGAACTACACACATTCAGATCTTCCTTTCTGGATTTAGCCTTCTTTCTTTAGCCACCCGTCTGTCTTCTGCTGGCTGATGCTTCCCTGCTCTCACCAGAGACGCAGCTGACTCTCAGCACACTCCTCCTCCCACGAGGCAGCTGGAGCTCAGCTTCTAATCAGCTGCAGTTGCAAGGTCTGCCGCTCACAGAAACTTCCGGCAGTCCCGAGCTCACGACCTTGAGATCTTCAGCTGTATCTTCGGGCAAATGGAGGCATTAACCCTCTCGGCTAAATCTTCTGCCCAGATTTAGCAGACGTGTGTGAAAAAAGAGCAACCAAAATGATTACTGGGATGGGGAACCATCCTTACAAAGAAAGGTTAGCGCATTTGGGGCTCTTCTGCTTAGAAATGATTGACAGCTCAATCCTACGCGAAGCTGGCCAGTGCAAGGGAGGAGCCATGACAGGGTTGCTCAGGGATTGGTGGGAGGAGGGTGGGAGGAGGGTGGGATGTGGGTGGGTCCTGGTCAGGTCCAGGATTTGGCCACAAGGCCCCGATTCGGGTTGTGTGTGTGGGAGGAGAGGACAACGTGGCGGCAGAGCAAGGAAGACCTGCCAACATCGGTCATGTTGACGAGGAGGGTGGAAAGGGGAAGGATGGGATGGGGCAGAATGCAGGCGCAGGTCCGAGGAGCCCATAGGGGAGGCTGGAGCCTTCCCTACGGTAAGGGTGCGAACACTCCCTTGCCGTGGGGAGGCTCCAGCCTGTCCTAAGCAGTGCTAGGATAAGGCGCTGGCCCGTCGGCCTCGCCATTCTGGCGCTGCTTAGGATTGCGCCCTGAGACATACAAAATTATGCAGGGGGTGGATAGAGTAGATAGAGTAGATAGAAGGACTCTCTTTTCCCTCTCAGGGTGCAATCCTAACCTGGAGTTAGGCTGGCACAGTTAGGCCAGCAAAATTTGGCCGGCACAAGGGACACCATAAAGTACGTTTGGCCACTCTCAGAATCAGAGAGATCAACACAGAGACATGTGCCATCCTTCTTGACTCAGAGAGTGGTCTAAACATGCTCTATGGTGGCTCTTGTGCCAGCCAAACTTTGCTGGCGTAACTGTGCTGGCCTAACTCCAGGTTAGGATTGTGCTCTCACACAGTACCAGAACCAGGGGACACCCACTAAGATGAGTGTTAGAAAGCGCTTGCGCTACGTCCCCTTCGGGTTTGTGCCCTTAGGCACCTTGAAGTTGTTGTGAAAGGCAAGGTAAAAAGTCCATCGACAAACAGGCAAATAAGTATCTAGAATCAAAAAGCGATGCAAGATTGTTCATGCTGTTGCATGCAGGTGCCGAGAATGGGAAGTGCCTAAAGGACCCAGGAGGATTGTATGCAGAGCACCTGTGAGCGCGCCAAAGATTTGGCAGACTTCCTGTGATAATCAGCACATCAACTTGCTTGTCTTCCACAGGCAAAACGGTATTATTTCCATCACTTTCGACTTGCTATATATAATTAATTCCACTAATGCTATTGATGTAAATGTGATAATAACATTACACTGGGAGGTAATCTTTCAATAAGGCACTTGAAAGACTGCCAGATTATTATTTTTTAAATGTTTTATTATTTTATTATTTTTGACAGTGTTAAGTGGTCTGGTGTGCAACAAATGCTAAGGGGGCTGAAAATTAACTCAAACTTTTTTAAATAAACAATGGCAGCGTATAATGTTGAGAGTCATTATGTATAATGCAATTTGGTGATCAGACCATAAAAGTGAGCAGGGAGGGCTGGGTTCAAATCTTGACTCCCTCGGCCCAACCCTATTGGGTGCTAGCGCTGCTGGAACTGGCATTTGTCAGTGGTGGTGCTTTTATGGCTGTTGCAAATGGCACCCTGGGAGGAGAGGACAACGTGGTGGCAGAGCAAGGAAGACCTGCCAACATCAGTTATGTTGACGAGGAGGGTGGAAAGGGGAAGGATGGAATGGGGTAGAATGGGGAGCAGGAGGGGTAGTACCCAGCATGGGAGCCTGCAGTAGCCTATCGCCTTCCTAGTCTCCCAACACACCGCCTTGGATATCCGCAAGCATTCAAGTAGACCCAGGAGGAGGTAAGGGGAAATATTTTCCCCTTTCCTTCTCAAGGCTCCTGATGTCTCCCCACCCTTTGCTACAGTATACAGGAGGGGCGTAGCTAAAGAAGTGCAGGGGGTTGTCTTGGAAAAAGGCAGGAGATACCCCGAGGAGATAGGGAATGGTATCAGCAGTGTCCCCTTGTCCAAATAAGCCAGGGGTTACAGGGTAAACCCCTAAGGGCTTCTGCAAGCCTCAGGAGCACAGCTGCAGCCTAGGTAGGCTGATGGGGGCCCTGGCTAGGAAGGGATTAGCACATGTGGAAAAGGGGGTGGCCTGATGAGCTAGAGCCTGCCCAGGAACAGACACTGATTTGCCGGCCTCAGTATAAAGTTGGAGGCAGGAGCTGAAGTAAGTTAGCACCAGGTAGGTGCAGCACCAGATAGGACTGGCTAAAGGAAGGATGATTGACACCAGGTCGGCGTAGGAGCTGGATGGATGGACGGATGGACTGATGGATTGTTGGACTGGCTAAAGGAAGGTCTGGCTAAAGGAAGGATGATTGACACCAGGTAGGCGTAGGAGCTGGATGGACGGACTGATGGATGGACTGATGGATTGTTGGACTGGATAAAGGAAGGTCTGGCTAAAGGAAGGTAAGGTTGTTGTGGGAGATTATTGGGAGTTGTTGTATGGCAGCCATGCCTCTGGAGCCACCGACTGGTTTAGGTAAGCTGACTGCCTATTGTTTTGTGGTGGGTTTTGTGGTGCCAAGTTAGACTTATGGGATCTTTAGCTAAGCCAGTGAGGAGGGCAGTCTGGAGGAGGCTGGCCAGCTGGTGATCCCAAGCAAAGCTGCTGGAAGAGAGGAGGCCCAGTGGGTGACTGAACCCCCTCCCTCTTGCCTATCTCTGAGGCTGTTCTGGAGGGGAAACTAGTTAGCCTAGTGTGGGCATCAGGGCCCTTGGGGAGGCCCAGCAGGGAATTTGGCAGAACAGGGGTGCAATTGCCCCTGGCAACAAGCTTTAGGAGGGCAACAAGCAGAGCCTGACATTTGTGGCCAAAATTGTGAAAACCTTGGTAGGTATGACTAATACCATCTTGTTATATATCATTGGAAAGGTAATTTAGTGCAGAATGCAATACAACAAACTGGAGTGTAATATCTTTAATCTATCAAGGGTTATGGCCAAAAAACCAGAGAAAAAGAAAATACAACTGTGACGCCACTTCCTGTTGTGGTGTCACTTCTAGGGCAACATTTGGCCCTCTGCACTGGGATACACTTTCATTAGCTGTGCCCCTGCACACAGCACAGCCCATTTGGGTGCAGCTATGGCAGGGGAAAAGATGGGATACAGCATTCACCCTTAAATGTGATTTCCCATCCATGGAATGGTTGAAACCCTATGTAATAACATTGGGATGGGAAGTTCTCTGTAAGCAGCATGGGCCCCACATATCTATCAGGGCTGAGCCTGTCCAGGCTAGAAGTGGGTCGTGATCAGTTGTGCCAGGAAGCCAGTCTGGAATTGATTCTGAGTTTGAGGCCTTGAGTGCAGGAGGGGAGAAGATCTGGTCTGCTGATCAGACAAAGGCAGAAGCCAATAACCACCTCAATGTGTTTCCTTTGCAAGTATTAGTTGAGCTGCCCATGGGGTGGGCCTTGTGGGTGGGCAGAGCACAGCACGTTGTTGGGCAGATGTTATATCGCTTGTGGGTCCTGGGTGCACATAATGCAAAGCCCTTCCTAAAATAGACACTTAATACAAGTTGCGTACTTAGCCAGAGGTGTTTCTACAGGGATGGCAAAGCTCTAAGTTTTGCAAGAAGCCTTACCCTGTCATGTAAATCCTTCCTCTCCCTTGCTGCTGTAGCCATCAAGCAATGCCAAGATGTTGCTGTTCCCTGTGAGGATTGGCTAAAACGGTGCAGGAGAGGAGTGATTTCCACTGCAAGGTAAGGCTCCTTGCAAAACTTAGAGCTTTGCCATCCCTGTAGAAACACCACTGTACTTAGCTAATAATAACTCCAAATCAATCTGATGAAAAGGCTCACCTTGAATCTCATCCTGTTATTAATAATCCCATATTTTATTATCCTAAGCAGTTAGTTTTCAGTCTCTCATAATCTATATGTTTTTCCTCTCCTTCCAGGAGAGTATAGTGCTACTTGTTTATTATTAGATTTATCTTCAGAATTTTACAGTCTACTCTCTCAATTGCATATGATTATCACCTCTTTATGCTAATGCTCTCCCAAGCTACCTGCATTCTTTCATTTGATTTATCAGCTTATCTTATTAGTTAGCAGCCAGCCCTCAGATCACTTTGGAATTCTGAACAGGGGAGATCACTCTTACATCGCTCAATCATGTTCCGGATGAACCCAACGTCAGCTTAAAGTGAAATTTCAGGGCAGTATCTGGGATCTGCTGAAGGCAGCATTGCAGAAGGTGAGCTGAATTGTGCAGTAGACATTTTGCTAGAACCAACAGGAGATATATTTATGCTAGCACATTTTTGTTTTAGTGCCTAAACTTCACATTCCTAGCCACAACCACTTCATCACAGCTGTTCTCCAATACGTCGCATTGTTCACACTCACTCCCTGTCTTTAGAGGATCAGGCAGTAATTCATTGGTAGAGCACATAGTTGATACCAGGAGTCATACACATAGTTGAATCCACCACCCAAAACAATCTGGCCCATAGTCCCCAAAGATACGTCCACCGGGCCTGCAGTCTTATAGGAACTCAGGATTGTAATGCTAACTCTATAAGGCTTACAAGGTAAGCAAACCAAGGGCTGAAGCGTCCTTTGAGCATTATTCTCTGCCTAGGCATGCCTCTCTTTGCCCTTCCCATCTCTTTTTTCTTAGCTGGAAGGACCCATGGTCCAACTTTCTACGTCAGGAAGGAACATCCTAGGAAGAAGGAAACTTCTAATGATGCTCATTAGTAATTTGATGCATGAATACAGCAAGTTGTTGATCAATCTATAGTGTGGATCAGCGGTGTTATGCTGCCGGAACACTGGGCAGGACATCTGGGTGATCGACAGCCCACCCGTCGTGTTCCGGAGCGTTACGCTGTTTGCGTAACGTATGCAAGCGGTGTAATTGGTTACGCAAACGGCGTAACGCTCCGGAACGCAATGGGCGGGCTGTCGATCACCCAGATGTCCCACCCAGCGTTCCGGCAGCATAACACCGCTGGTGTGGATGTATACTGTGGATCTGCTTTTCATCAGCATGGGAATCTTATCCATAGGAATGCAAGGGTTTCCCTGGTTCCATTTCACTATTGTTTTGGAGGGTTCAGTCATCCTGTGCCTTCCAGTTCAATGCAGCGACTTTCTAAATTGAAGGATGTGTTCATGGAGTTTTCAATTTAGGGCACAATCCTAACCCGGAGTTAGGTTGGCGTAAGTCTCTTGTACTGACGCAAGAATGTCATAAAAGCACCATAAAGTGTGTTTAGACCACGCTTGGAGTCAGGGAGGATGGCGCATATCTGGGCACCAACCTCCAAGAGGGGTGCAAGTGCACTTTATGGTGCATTTGTGACACTCCTGGGCTGGCACTTGGGTCTTGTTCCAGCCTAATTCTAGGTTAGGTCTGTCCCCTTAGTAACCCATAAAGAAAAAAAATGCACTGTGAAATATTGCATGAGCACATGGATCAAATCACTGTGCAGTACGAATCTCGATGCACTTGCATAATTGTAGTGAGATGAAACCACAGCACAAAAGGAAATGTGATGTGCTTGCACCATCATCACATCAAGGTTCCTATTTAATCAATGGAGACATGTGCTGGTGCGCATTGATGACTTCTGAAAAAAAAATATGTAAACTGGGAAGTCCAAGAAAATGCACAAAACCTGGAAATCAGAGTTTGAAGAACAGCAGGTCACTGTAACATCCGTGCCGCTCTTACAAAATGACAAGGTAATTTGGAGCCCAAATCTACCCTGTGGCCACCGCCGGAACTAGTGTTGGACTGGAGAAATGCGCTTGGGGCATTATGAATTGCCTTCCGGCAGCTGCATGTTTCCGGGCCTCTGCAAAAAGGCCCCTGTGCTTGGTGGTGGCAAGGAGAAGCGCAGCCAAAATCAGTAGCAGGGTGGGGTGGATTGGGGCCAAATGGGGTGGGGCTGGGGGCACCAGCTAAAGAGCTGTTTCATTTCCGAGGAGACCCATTGCTGATCAAGGAGTTTAGAGAAGTTGGATAGGATTGGGTCCTCAATCTCTTGGCCACCACATTGCACCACTAAGGCACAGTGGGAGGGGAAGAGAGAGCGCTAAATTTGGGGCAAAACTGAAAGTTGATTTGTTCGGCTGACACAACATGATAGATGCGTAAGTACCTTGGGGGGAAGCAGCTGGCATCTCCAGCTCTAATACGGAACATACTTGTAATTGCTGCCAGAATAAAAACTAAAGGATATCGCTTTTTTAACTTCATAAATATGCCAAAGAGTATTATACACCCTGTCAACTGCGCTTTATATATGCTCTCTTTCATATTCTTAAAGTGGAATGTAAAGTGCAGATTTGACAAGACAGAAAGTATTTTAATATCCCACAGATTGGGTGGATTTTTCGCCCCTAAAAAAGAAGATGGCAACATTTTTCTCTTCTAAACTTCACACCATTAAACGTGTGCAGGGCTCGTGCATCACACATCAAAGCTCTCTTGGTACAACCACATTATTCATGTTTATGCATTGCCTTTTTACCCTGTCCTTCCTCCTAGGTCCTTACACCAGTGTGCAAAACTGCCCCATTCCCAGGTTATCCTTGTTGTTGTTGCTGTTGTTGTTCAGTGGCTAAGTCGTGTCTGACTCTTTGCAACCCCCTGGACCACAGCACGCCGGGCCTCCCTGCCCTCCACTAGCTTCCAGAGTTCACCCAATTTCATGCTCATCACTTCGGTGACACTGTCTAACCATCTCATCCTCTGCCGCCCCCTTCTCCTTTTGCCTTCCATCTTTCCCAGCATGATGGTCTTTTCTACAGAGTCCTCTCTTCTCAGGAGGTGGCCAAAGTATTTGAGCTTCAACTTCAGTATTTGTCCTTCCAGGGAGCAATCAGCTTGACTTCCTGTAGGATTGCCCAATTGGGTCTCTTTTCAGTCCAGGGGACTCTCAAGAGTCTTCTCCAATTCAAAAGCATCTATTCTTCGGCACTCCACCTTCCTCTCACAGCCCGTACATTACTACTGGGAAAACCATAGCTTTGACTATGCGAACCACAACAAGGCTACAGTAAATAAATCTCAGGGATACTGATGGAGCCAAGAGGTTCATGGGTGTGAAGGAACTGGAATCCAGTTCTCTGCAGTTCTAGCCCAACATTCTAACCATCACACTTTGGCCACCACCAATGGCTTAGGGCCCCCACCGTTGGCTTAGAGCAACTGGTGCGGTGGCAGCAAAGCACCACAGTTTCTTCCAAGTCATAAGTTAAAGGAACAACCATGCTCCCCCATAACCTGGTGTTGAAAGTCCAGCATCCCATGCTACGGTGCAGATGCGCCTTGCAAAAATGAAAGACTTTGCATCCTATAATCCATTCTATTAACAAGAGGAGTTGCAATGGAGTCCGTTCGGATTAGTGGACAAAAGCCAGCTGAATGGCATGCAGAGATAGGAATGAAATCCAGCTGATGATCCTCTCGTCTTTGACCCTTTCATTTAACAGCCATTTGGCTTCCCTGGGATTTCTAAATTGACACTGAATAGGATTTCCAGAGAGTCTTAACATTCCTTGGCAGGTAACCAGACGACACCGTCCATGGCTAGTAAACCTATTTCCACACTACATTAGGAATTTACCAAAGCAGTGCAATTCAATTCTCTCCCTTTAAAATTTCAAAAAAAGGGGGGCACAAGAATGAACCTTGGGCTTCACTTTCATATCTCTGCACGATATTGATCCAGATGATTGAGGTCAGAACTCGATGGAGGAGACAAGGCTGCTGCCTAGAGCAGGAGAGCCGCCTCTGATTGCCCCGGGGCCGAGAATGCACTCCGAATGCATGATGTGGCAGCATTGCACGATGACAGCACAGTCCGATGCACGTCTGCTCAGAAGGAAGATCCGTTCTGTTCAATGGGGCTTAGAGCACAGTCCTAGCCTTGTGGTGTGCTGGTGCAACATGCTTCCGCTGGACCAGCATTGCCGCAAACGGGCTGCCAGGCGGGTCTGCTCTGCGGAGTCGGTTGCTGGGCAGGTGCAAGCAGCAGCAGTGCTGCACGGGCACCACTGCACCTGTCAGCCGTGCTGGTTGAGCGCTGGTGTTGCTCTGCCGGTGCAGGAATGCGCCGAGGGCGTGCCAGAGGCATAATGGGGCAGCGCTGCGGGCAGAGATGAGGGCGGAGACAGGGCACGGCCATTGCGCCACTGTCCCCGGGCTGGTGACCCCAATTCGGGCTGCTCCTGGCCACGAGGACCTGCGCCTGCTATTTTGCAGGCACAGATCCCAGCGGCCCCATAGGGCTGGCTGGGGCTTACCTTGGGGCAAGGCGAAAACATCCACTTGCTCCATGCTGAGCTGCCGCTGCCTCCCAACATGCTTAGGATGCAGCCCTGCTGCGCCGGCCTGGCTATTCCAGCGCATTGTAGGATTGGGCTGTTAAACCCGGGAAAGCAGGTGTAGGCTTGGAGCCCGAGTTCCTCCCTGCCCTGCAAGTGGCTGCTTGTGGAGCAGAGCAGGGGCATGCAGTCAGGGGGTGCAGATACTCCTTCAACTCAGGGCACAGTCCTCACCTGGAGTTAGGCCAGCACAGTTTGGCCGGCACCAGGGTCACTGTAAAGATGTGTTTGGACCACACTTGGAGTCACAGAAGCCAGCTCACAGACATGCACCATCCTCCCGGACTCAGAGCGTGGTCCAAACGCGCTTTACAGTGACCCTTGTGCTGGTCAAACTGTGCTGACCTAACCAGTGGTGTCATTCAAATGATTTAGGAACAGGAACTCACTTTTGATTGGCACTTGTCGGGAAATCCAGAATGGGCTGCCAGGCAGGTCTGCTCTGCAGAATCGGTCGCTGGGCAGGTCGCTGGGCATTCTGGTCCATTCCCCCTGAATGACATCATTGCCTTCGCCCCCCTAGGAATCCGGAGTCGCTCCCTTTAACCCTCTGAGTGCCAGCCAACCAAGAAGAAAAGCTCTTTGCAGAGGAATTGGGAGGGGGGAGGGGGGGAGTGAAGTGGGCGGAGTCAGCCCTAATTTTAACTAGTGGAACTGAGTTCCCCCACGTTCCCCCTGCATGACATCACTGGACCTAACTGTGCTGACCTAACTCCAGGTTAGGCTTACTCTCTCAGTCTCCCCTGTGAATGCATACATGCTCCACCCAGCTTCCAGGTGGTTGTCTGATCACCAGGGAGACTGAGCTGCTGTCGCCATAAGCTCTAGTCCAGGGATGTCAAACATAAGGCCCAGGAGCCAGATGTGGCCTGCAGATGCTCTTTATCCAGCCCCCATGATAATTGGGCTCTCCCATATCTCGAACATATGATCAAGATTTGTATATTTTCTCATCTATTTCCAGTCCCTAAGTGAGAAAAAAGTGCTTATTTCTGTCCATGACTTGCTAAATGACATCACCTGCTTAATAATTACATCACTTCTAGCTCTCGGCATTCTGGCCCTCTGTATGAATTTTGACATCCTTGCTCTGAGAGACTGTCTGAGGGTGCAATCCTAACCTGGAGTTAGTCCGGCACAGTGAGGCCAGCAAGGTTTGGCCGGCACAAGGGACATCATAAAGCGCGTTTGGACCACTCTCGGAGGCAGGGAGGATGGCGCACACCTGTGCGCTGGTCTCTCTGACTCAGAGAGTCATCCAAGCCTACTTTACGGTGTCCCTTTTGCCAGGCAAACTTTGCTAACTTTGCTGGACTAACTCCAGGTTTGGATGCTGTCCCGAGTCTTTCTCTGCTGGGGACTAGAGCTTGCGGCAGCAGAAGCTCAGCCTCTGCTGTGATTGCACAGGACCTGGGGCTTGGGGGTAGCCCCTGGGTTGTTTTGCATTGTGATGTCACCAGGGAGCTCCACACTCTTGGCCTCCCCAGTCTTGGATCTCAGCGCCCCTCCCTGAAGCAGAGGTCAGAGAGTCTGTACAGTCCTCATTTTTTAGGACTTTTGCCCCAGAAGAAGGCAATCTACTGAAATGCAGTGGGCTGTCAGTAACAATCCACCATACCGCGTGTATATGTGGCAAATTGTGTAATTTACACTTTTTATGGCAATGTGTTTAGGAGCCAAATCTGTGCATGCCTGAAAATGACCATCATTATGTTTTTACAGCAGTGTCATTGGACTGTGTAGGAAGGGAAGCTTGTTTTATTTGTCCCCCTTCTACAAGGTCAGTCTGAACTTTTCATTTGCATAGCCCATAATAATCTCAAGCTGATCAATGGAACATGCTCCAGCTTTTTTCTTTTTAAAGTATTTTATGGTCCCTTCTAGAGTGGCAATAAAATGATATGGTGCAGGATAAAAAGAGGACTGATTATTGAATCTTCCTTTTCCTACTAAATATCTCTCACCCTAAAGTGTGCATTTATTTACTTGGCACATCTGCTGCTACTGCTGTCATAAAGTCTATTTAAGACACACTTTCAAGCGGTCATTTTATTTATTTATCCATTTACAAGTCATGAAGTAATATGCCCCTCTTCTTACTTTTTAAAAAGACTTTTGTATTTTTACCCAACCAAACAAAAATACTGTATTCAACAGATATATTTCAGAAAGATCACTGCTTTCGAAGCTTGTCCTTACAAATCCTTACTGGATTTGCAGCCTGTTCTTACAGTCACCTGGTCTCGGAAAATTTGTTTCTTTTTATATCCCAGTGGGTTAGCTGAACCAGTAGAAAAGACCACAGACAATATCTATAACTGAAATGCATTAAACAGATGATTGATTTATGCGAGAGATAGCAGGGCACATGTAAGAACATAAGAAGAGCCCTGCTGGATCAGGCCAAAGGCCCATCTCATCCAGCTTCCTGTATCTCACAGTGGCCCACCAGATGCCTCAGGGAGCACACGAGACAACAAGATGCCTGCATCCTGTTGCCACTCCCTTGTGTCTGGCATTCTGAGGTAAATTTCTGAGGTCAAATTCTGAGGTGAATATGAGGTAAATAAAACAGAATTAGCTATCCTGCCCATTACAGCCGAGCAAAATAGGTGCAGGCTGATGCTCTGCACATGCAAATGGGGGCGTGAGCAGCAAGGCAATGGAAGCCTTAGGCCACCAGGGAGGGAATGGCTAAAAAAGATTGTCGCACCCTCAATAAGAAGTTCATGAGCGGGTGGCTTGCCTCCCCAAGGAAATATTTTGTCAAAACAAAAGCCGAGCACATCCAGAGAGAGGTGGGGATTCTATTAGCAATAAATCTATTCCTTCCCACAGCCTGGAACATTCCAGGCAGGTGCACGTCTTTCTGTTTGACATGATGGGTGTCGGCGAGCAGTTCAAATATTCATTTGGCTTCAGCTCGCTGGCAATTTGTGATGTGAATAGTCAATAACAAAATCAGCAATGCATGTTCTCCGTGTGCGGCCGTTTTTCTCAGGGTGAGCAAGACACTTATTTCACCACCATTCCGAGTGGGAAGGAAGCCTTTTTAAAATGCAGGGCTGAGGCTCAAACCAGGCATTAAGGAGGCTTCGGAGATTCTTCCTCTGTGTGCTTCTAATGCGACGGGTAGGTTTTTTTTTTCTTTGTTAAAAAAGTATAAAAACACAAAACACTGTTTTTTAATGTTGAAATATCGGAACGAACACACAAAACACTGCATTTTAGTACTGAAGATAATTTCCAGAAATTAAAATGGATTACTTTTTCATTTAGAAGTAATACTGTGGCTACATCTGACACTAGGAGCTCAATCCTAACCTGGAGTTAGGCCGGCACAGTTAGGCCAGCAAAGTTTGGCCGGCATAAGGGACACCGTGAAGCGCGTTTGGACCACTCTCAGAATCAGGGAGGATGGCGCACGTCTGTGTGCTGGCCTCTCTGACTCAGAGAGCCGTCCAAACATAGTTTATGGTGTCCCTTGTGCCAGTCAAATGTTGCTGGCCTAACTGTGCCGGCCTAACTCCAGGTTAGGATTGCACTCTAGATCACCTACTCAGTACACTTTTCAGGCATTTAAAATTAATAAAAATTAGAGCTCGGAATAATAACTTAGAATAAAACAGCATAACATCACTTTCTGCCTTTCAAATCACAAAACCTGTTTAAAAAAAACCCCTCAAAACCAGTGGTAGGATTCAGGGGGTTCGCCCAGGTTCTATAGAACCGGTTGTTAAATGGCCGGGCCACGCCCACTCGCTTACCTCGGCTGGCTTCGGGTTTTTTTTTTGGCCCCAGCTATGACATCATAGAACCGGTTGTTAATTCATTTGAATCCCACCACTGCTCAAAACCCATTTTCAAACACTCTTTTCCGACAGGTAACTCAAACCCCCTTGTTCACTTTGGATTAATTTGGAAATGATCACAGCCCCCCCCCCCCCGGCCCACCCAGGAACTTAGATCATCTTCTGAACCAATCAAATGGGAACTGAACTGGAAAATGGCCTCCACCCTGTCAGCCTCGCCTTGCCAACCTCGCCTACTCCAAAATATGCTCTCCTGGCATTGATTTCTCAGTGCAGCAGCATCAGGGAACAAATAGGGGGACTGGGAGGGGAGGGGCAGAACCAGCCAATGGGCTGCCCTGAGACAGGCGGTTTGCCCCCCTCTGGTTTTCCCGCCCCGTGCACCATTCTGCCCCGCCCCCATGCCACGCCAGGCCCCATTTTGGAGCTCAATAATGGCAGGGGCGGGAGGAGGGCCAAAATCACCTCGTAATCACCCTCCCCCGCCATGCCGAGGGCTTTTGCCTCTGTGGACATAATGGTAGGTCCACAACTAGGGAGAGGATCATCAGCTGCTGAAGCATATGAGGCAGAAGGAAACAGCTGTGGTGGTGCACACGAGCAGGAAGGCAGTGGCCCTTGGGAAAACTTCAACTCCCAAGGGCCAACAGGCAGTGCTGTTCCTATGGGGGGGGGGGCGGCAAAACATTAAGAGTGCAATCCTAACCTGGAATTAGGCTTGCACAGTTAGGCCAGCAAAGTTTGGCTGGCACAAGGGACACCACTGTAAAGTGCGTTTAGACCACTCTTGGAGTCAGGGAGGATAGTGCATGTCTGTGCGCTGGCCCGTCTGACTCTGAGAGTGGTCCAAACGTGATTTACAGTGACCCTTGTATCGGTGTTTTGCCTCCTCCATAGGAACGCCACTGCCAACTGACCTTTTCTCTTTTCTAAGAGTAATGAACAGGGTGGGCGGGTGGGTAAAGAAAAAAAAAACATTCCCTATCATTGCTACCCTGCAGTTATGAGGAGGAGTGTGCAGGCTGCATTCAACCCAACTGCGCAGCAAGTCACTTCGGAGATATTTGACTCCCTGCATTGATGTGCTGCCTGTTCTGCCAGGATTCCCTGCTGCTCTCGGCCCCCTCATTGCCCAGTCTCTGGCTTGCAGGATGCAAAACACACATCCTGAGCACCCACTTTGTCTGAATGGCTGCGACGAGGCTCTGATTAAAAGCATCGTCTCTGAGACCTGAAAGCGCACTTAAATCCTCTTAGAAAGAGGGGGGGAAAGGCCAAGCCCTGTGGTCAAGAAATGACTTCGGGTGCCTAAAACAGGCATTTATGACCGAGAGATAGACTTTGACAAACTATTATTAAATGAACAGGAGAAATATATCAAAAAGATGTATGGATTTCTGTTAAGAATGAAGATGGAAGACGAAACGGTGAAGGAAGTAAGAACATAAGAACATAAGAAGAGCCCTGCTAGATCAGGCCAAAGGCCCATCTAGTCCAGCTTCCTGTATCTCACAGCGGCCCACCAGGTACCCCAGGGAGGCATGAGACAACAAGATGCTTGCATCCTGTTGCCACTCCCTTGCACCCAGTACTCTGAAGTAGCCTACTACTAATGTAAGGAGGCTACAACCCACCATTGCCTATAGCCCACGATGGACCTTTCCTCCAGAAATCCGTCCAATCCCCTCTTAAAGGCATCAAGACCAGATGCCATTACCACCTCTTGTGGCAAAGAGTTCCACAGATTAACTACCCGCGGGGTAAAAAAGTACTTCCTTTTATCTGTTTTAACTCTCCCAACCCTCAGTTTTAGTGGATGCCCCCTGGTTCTGGTGTTTTGAGAGAGGGAAAAGAACATCCCTCTATCGACTTTATCCCTTCCATGCATAATTTTGTATGTCTCAATCATGCCCCCCCTCAGGCGCCTTTTTTCTAGGCTGAAGAGCCCCAAACGCTGCAGTCTTTCTTCATAAGGGAGGTGCCCCAGCCCCGTAATCATTTTTGTCGCTCTCTTCTGCACCTTTTCCAGCTCCACTATGTCCTTTTTGAGATGCGGCGACCAGAACTGGACACAATATTCCAGGTGTGGCCTTACCATCGATTTGTACAAGTCGATTTGTACCATCGATTTGTACAAGTAATGATTCAATGGGCCAGAAATTTTGGATAGAATATAAGGTTGGATGACTGGGAGCAGATTTGGATAACTAATGTAAAAATGACAAAAGCGACTAACCTAAAAGAGAATCTCTATAAGATGTTTTATACATGGTATCTAGCCCCAGACAGACTAGCTAAAACGTATCCAGGGTGTTTGAATAAGTGTTGGAAATGTAAAGACAAAGAGGGGACCTTTTATCATATGTGGTGGACGTGTGCAAAGTCGGTGAAATTTTGGAAGATGGTACAAAATGTTCTGCGGGGAATTTTAGATTATGACAAAATAGATTTTACACCAGAATTATTTCTGTTAAATATGACGAACAGTATACAAGATAAGGGGATGGAGTATTTTATAACACATGTCAACACTGCAGCAAGATTATTGTATGCTCAAAATTGGAAAAAATGAAGAGATTCCTAATGCCGTTCAGTTAATAGAGAAAATATATGATATTGTTGAGATGGATGTATTGACTGAAAGACTAAAAGATGGAGATGTAACGAAGATACAAGAATACTGGAGATTTTTTTATAACTGGATAGAGACAAAACGGAAAATTTAAGAAGAGTTATAAAGAGACATATACCCAGGTAGTAGATATTATATAAAAGAGACTGAAGATTTAGAAATATTAAGTTTTGTATGCATAGCTGTGTGAAAATTTGAGATTATTTTAGATTGTATACAAACAGTAACGAATAAGAGGATGATGTAATTGCCGCAATCAATGGGTACCTTTTGTGTATCCCTACGTACAGCGGCGTCATGCTGCCGGAATGCTGGGCGGGAGGAACGGGTGAGCAGCAGCCTGCCCGTTGCGTTCCGCTCCGTCTTGCCGTGGGGGCGGGGAAGATAGCGAAATGGAGCGGAACGCAATGGGTGGGCTGCCGCTCACCCGTTCCTCCCGCCCAGCGTTCCGGCTGCATGACGCCGCTGCCTATGTATCCCTTACCCTATGTTTAATTCCCTTTTTTCCTATACCCATATGTATAATAAAGATATATTTTAAAAGAAAAAAGAAAAAAAAGAAATGGCTTCAAGTGCTTATTGGGCCCCCCCCCGCGGGGGGGATTGAGATTCCAAGTGCAATGAACAACGAAAGTCGCACTTAATGGGCCTCCCGATAAGCAAGGCCAAAATGTGTTGGCTCAGTCATGTTGGATCACTGCCTAGAGAGCGAGAGGAGCACCATGCTCAGAATAGCTTGCAACTGTGTGCCTAACAAGTCTCACAATACAGAAGTAGCATTATCGGGGTGGCAGGTGTTATTCAGCCATTCTCCTCCTAGAACAATAGTAACCAGTACAAGGCAAATTGCTTGAAAAAGTCACATAAAGGAGTCTATAATTATGGGCTTAAAAAAAAGAAAAAAATCATGGCTTTTACGGCCAATTTTGTGGCTTTAGAACATTTGCAGCTAGCCAGGCTGCAAAATTACCTAAAGTGGTCCCTAATTTCTGGATCGAGCACATATATATCCATTTGAAGTCAAAAGGTGCCGTTCCCTCCCCCTTTATTTTTAGGAGTGCCTGATATACAAGTGACTGCATGATGTGGTTGAGACTTAAGTGCATTTAAGACCAGAACTAGTGTTATCCCTGTGAAAAAATATTCTTCTACAGTCCATTCCTAACAAAAGTCCCGTCCTGCAATGCAGTGGTCCCGGTACAGCTGCTGAAGGTGTCCTTAATAAGAACATAAGAAGAGCCCTGCTGGATCAGGCCAAAGGCCCATCCAATCCAGCTTCCTGTATGTCACAGCGGCCCACCAGGTGCCCCAGGGAGGCACGAGACAACAAGATGCCTGCATCCTGTTGCCACTTCCTTGCACCCAGTACTCTGAAGTAGCCCACCACTAATGTAAGGAGGTTGCACAATCCATCATTACCTATAGCCCACAATGGACTTTTCTTCCAGAAATCTGTCCAATCCCCTCTTAAGGTCCCCTTACTCTAGGCAAAGCCAGCAGCCACAATGGGGCTACTCGGATGTGTGATATCGCTGGCACATATCTGAATTGCATGTGTCAGAGCACAATCCTAAACTGGAGTTAGGCCGGCATAAGCTAAGCCAGCAAAGTTTGGCCAGCATAAGCAAAGCCAGCACAGGGGCCATCGTAAAGCACGTCTGGACCACTCTCAGAGTCAGGAAGGATCGTGCACGTCTGTGTGCTGGCCTCTCTGACTCTGAGAGTGGTCCAAACAGACTTTACGGTGTCCCTTGTGCTGGCCAAACTTTGCTGGTTTAGTTTATGCTGGCCTAATTCAGTTTAGGATTGTGCCCTCAGTCTTTCAAGCTTGGGAAGGGGGATAGGATATGGCTAAAGGTCTAAGTTTGGTATTTTTTATCTTTCCATCTTTGAGCAAACACAATTCTTGCTGTTGTCATAATATGAATTAATAAAAATCTTTTTTTCTGAATCTCTAATGTCTGGCACCATATTCAATAAGAATATCTCTGGTTTAAAAGGTATTTCCTCTTTTATAATTTCTTGAGCCATCAAATGAATTGAACGCCAATATTTTTTAACAATTGAGCAATTCCACCAGAGATGATAATAAGTTCCTCTTTTTTGTCCACATTTCCAACATTTATCAGAATTTTTTGATGACATTTTTGCTAACTTAACTGATGTATTAACAGACAGATTGAATGGAAAAGACAAAGTTGGGGTAAAATGGCTTTTATTTTATGAATGGATTGACACAATTTGTTGAGTATAGATATTTAATGAAAGACGAAATTAGAGTTATTTTTTCTTCCTTAGTTATAATTTTAGTTTATATTTAGATTATATTCAATGCTTTACAGAAGAATTGTATTACAAGTATATTATACAAGCATAAGTTCAAATAGGTAGAAATGGAATATTATTTATTTAGGTTTTTTTTTTTTATTATTAAGCTGATATTATGCTGTAACCTTTTGTCTCTTTTCCCAAGTCTCCCCGACCTATGTATTTCCTTATTACCTATCCCTATGACTATATATTTGCAAATAAATAAAAAAATAATAATAAAAAGGATATGGCTAAAGGTTGTAGCCATAAGGGCAGGAGGTTGTAGTTGAGAGGGTTAAAGCCTCTGTTTGCCTGAAGATAACATCTGAAGGTCGCCAGTTTGGGATCACCGGAAGTCTCCGTGAGCGGCAGACCTTGTAAACTGCGACTGATTAGAGCTGAGCTACAGCTGCCTGTGAGAGGGGAGTGTGCTGGGCCAGCCACTTCTTGGTGGGAGCAGAAGCTGCTTATCAGCCAGCAGGAAGCAAATTGTGTGGCCAGAAAGAAGACTAGACCACAAAAGTACCATCTGTATGTTGTTCTTGAGAGACAGAACTTCCTTGTAATTTGCAAAAACCTTTATGTTTATGAATAAAGCCTGCCTATGTAAACCGCCTTGAGTTAAAGTCAGAGGAGCAATCTAATGACCTAAGAAAGGTGGTATATAAGTACGAGCATTATTTATTATTATTTTTTAAAAGTTGCTGCCCCTTCTTGGGCCAGATCTGCCCCCTCTTCTCCCTTCCCTCTTTGTAACAGCTCCCCTGCTCCTGTTCCGCCCTCCCCTGCCCTCCACGGGCTAGCTGAATGCTTACTTGTTCCGACAGGTGCCGGCCTGCTTGTCAGTGGCTGCCGCAGGCTAGTGTTGGCCAGTGGGCCGGATCCATTTCTCCCTGGATCCTTCCCCTGAGTGCTGAATGGTGTCGGGAATGTGAAGACCCCGACTGCAGCCCCCAGGGGTCTTCGTGACAAGCCCGCCTGCCCAGAACGCCATGCACAAGGCATGTTGGGAGGGCTGACCCCAGAGGCGGCCCGCTGCGCAGATCCCTGGCGACTACAGTCAAGCGTCTTCACGATCGTCCCAGGTGGAATGGCAGGCGCCATTTGCGCCGGGGATGATTTTCGGCAGTGTAGCGGTCTCGAGTTTGGAGACCGCTGCACTGATGCCATGTGCTTTATGGCATGTTTCTGACAGCAAACGTGCCCATCCTGCTAGTGGTAGCTGGCTTAGCATTAGGCTGTTGGTAAGCAAAGGTTTGTTAAAAAAAAAAATCCCTGGATCTTGATCTTGAGGCAGGATAAATTCCATGCGTTTTTCATGCATGATTGCTGCTGATGTGTTTCTGTTTCCTTCTGTAAAAAGGAGCTGGATCAGGCCCTCTGTGGAAAGGATATGAGGCCTTTACCCTCTGCCATGGACACAATCGCCATTAAGGCTGCTGCTGCTGCTGTCTGCCAAAGAAATAATGTTTCCATTGTCACCAATTGACCTAAAGGATGCTTTCGCTTCGATTGTGCAGATGAGGCACCCCGCAAAACGTACTCCTTTGCCCCCCTCTGGGAAAGCCACTGAATTGGGCAGACACAGGAACAAGCAAATATGGCTACAGCCATGGTTTGTTGAGCCAAGAGAGAAAGTGAGAGATACTGTATACAACACAGTGGCTCCTAACGGCCGCTGATGAGCCCAAACTGCAGGGCTTCCTGTACCGAACTGGTGTGTTCTTTGGCTCACACCTGTGATTGTCAGGGAGTAAATCACATCATTCTTTTCCGAGGAGCAGGCACGTTGCATTTCCCCTTCTGAGTGCTTTGTTGTTCCTGTTTCCAATTGCTGCTAACTAATGTCTACCACTTAAATCTGTCTCAATTAAGGATGTTTCCATTGAAGGAGAGAATGCATTTCAACCGCGCATCCATTAATCACATCCTCATTAACTTAACCATTGTCAGGAGTTTTTCTTCTTCTTCTTTTTCTGTTTAGTTTTTTCCTGGGGAAGACAGAAAGGGAATGTCTGCTCCACTGCCTGCGATCATACAATGGAGAAGGCAGCAGAAGGAACCTTTGTCAAGAACTCCAATGGAGCTTACCTGATCCAGTCTATTATCTCCCTGCACATTTTGAGGAGCGGCTGACAGGGCCAGAGGCCCAGAAATGCTGCATTTGCAGGAAATATGGAAATGCATTAAAAACAACAACAACAACAACTGTATTTCTTGGCATTCCCTCAAACCAAGCACCAGGGAGCCAAACTAGATGTTATGCCTTTTGGGGCCTGAATATTTATTTTTTAATATGTAAATAGCAGTTGTGCAGGGCCCAATCCGGATTGCGATTGTAGGAGACACTTTACTCTCCACCCCCCCTTCTTTCTTCTCAGTTCTCCTCTCTCTCTCTCTCTCTCTCTCTCTCTCTCTCTCTCTCTCTCACACACACACACACACACACACACACACACACCGAGGGGGCTCTTGGCAAATTTCTCTCCATGAGCATCTTCTCCCATCTGGTTGAGCCTATGGGCCCAGAGGTGACCTAAGAGAGCCACAAGTGATTTTAAGGGCGGTGACGGCACTTCTGGGTTTGTGTACCGCCAACGAAGGGTACGATCCTAACCAGCTTTCAAGCACTGGGGTAAGGGTAATGCAGCTCCAAGGTAAGGGAACAACATTACCTTGAGGAGGCCTCTGTGACTGTCCCCCAACTGCAGGATGCAGCACATGCCCCACTGGCACAGCTACGTTGGTGCTAGAAAGTTGGTTAGGATTGCACCCTCAGTTTTAAAAGGGGTTTCAGGGCTAACCTGGGATTTGTGGCATCTCCAGACGCCACCGCAGTTAGGTAAGTCCCAACTCCCTCCCCTGTTCTTCCTTAGTTGGTGGCAGTACAAATCTGGAAGTGACCCTGCCACCGGCACTGCTGACTTGCAACTCCCATTAAGGGGAACGCATGGTTTCCCGCCGCCCTGAGAAGCCCCCCAATGCGTGCAGTAAGGCTCCAGCTGCCAGTGTGTGTGTTATGGGTGCTTTCCAGCAATCGATGCCAGCAGAATGCACATGGGCCTAGAATTTGAGTACCCCAGTGTTAGCATGTGCTGTGCTAGCATCTTATCGAGTAATGTGTTACATCATAGGTGCACTAGCTGTGAGCACAATCCTGACCTGGAGTTAGGCCGGCACAGTTAGGCCAGCAAAGTTTGGCTGGCACAAGGGACACCGTAAAGTGCGTTTGGACCACTCTCGGAGTCAGGGAGGATGGCGCACGTCTGTGTGCTGGCCCGTCTGACTCCGAGAG